>VXBA01001109.1:74857-147914 GCA_013399895.1 Serilophus lunatus | reverse complement strand
AAAAAAAAAAAGCTCAGCAGAAAAAAATTAAACCAGAAGTAAACAAGGTTGCAATATCTCTTTTAAAGGGAGATGCATGTGGGGAAAAGAAAACCAAGGGTTTTTTAATATTAGCATTCTTTTTTTGTATTCCTATAGTTCAGCTGAAACCCATCCTTTTGTAACCTTTTGGTCCAGAACCTCTCCCCATTGTTCCAGTTGCTGTGGGAGCCAGCAGATCTGAGGGTTCTGCTGAGGGTCTTTGTGCATTTCCCTGCAGAAGAACCAAATCAGGAGATGGGCGTGCCAAGAAGGTAACAGAGCCAATGTCAGTATCTTCTTGGGAGTGAAGGTGCTCTTTTTTGTTGTCTCTTTTTGCTTAACACAGGCAACAGGGATGTTATATGACAACTGAGAAGTTCAGCTTCTGAATGATTTTTTTTTGTAATTTTCTTTTTTACAGATGATCAGAATTGGAATTGTTTGAAGTCAAAGACTAAATTTCCATCAAAATTTGAATGTAAACTATCTGTTACAAATTCCAGACATTGGATCACCCATTGGTTTCAATGAAATTTATGACCATCTGTGCAGATCTGTCACTGTAGCAGACCCTGAAAGCTTACTGGCCTTTTTGCTTAATATTGGCCTTTTTTTCCACCAGGAATATAAACGAGTCAAACCTGACGGTTGCTATGGCATCTCCAAGCCAGAGCTTTGACTGAAGACTTTTATTTGGTTCTTGAATCATGTTTTGCTTGGGAATGTGTTTTGATGTTTATCCTCCTTCCTGCTGAACGGTTGAAGTTCTCAGCTGGGACACTGGGTGATGAGAGAAGATACTGATCTCATGCTTCTTCTTTTTTGATGTTGGGTTTTGTTTTGTTTTTTTTTTTAATGTATTTTCTCCCACATTTGTCTGGGAAGAACTGCTCTTCTGTGATCCTGCTCTTGCCATTTTAACTTCTTTCTAATCTGTGCAATGTCCTCCATATTCTATGATACTCCAATGTTTTAAACATAGACATTTGAGACAGAAGCTATTTAATACTTCCATAATAACATATAACGTTCTGAAATTGAGAATACTGCACCTGAAATGTGCAGGAAAAGTTACAGTTCAGATACTAATATTTTTCACAGGCTTCTAATTATTCTTTCATCTATACCAAATACAGACTTATGTTCAAACCTTTAGTAGGTCTCTGGCAGGACTTTGAATGGATATGTTGTCTCTGGTCAGGTTTCTAAAACCATTCTAGTAATTTTGAAAACATGCTGGCAAAAGGAGTATCTTCCACAAGACACTTGGTTTAATTCTTAGACAGTGGCTTTCTGGTGAATATTTGTGGTATCGTCCTAAAGTGTGGAAGTACATGGGATTTCTAAACCCTCAGTTTCCTGGTGGGAATAATTCTGGACAGATGGTTTTACTATACAGATGACAAACTAATTGCCAATAATTTTGTAGAAATAAAAATCTTATTTGAAATTGTGACCTAATTGTTATGTAAAAGAACAGACTATTCTAAATGCTTATTGTGTAACATGAATCTGAAGACGAGTTATGAATGTTGCCTTCAAGTCAGTCCATTAATTATACTTTCTTGTAGGTTGACATTCAAGGCTTTCTGTTCATTCAGAGGCGTAAAGCATAGCTCTCATTCATGGAAAAAAAATTATTTAACCCACTGTTTTCTAACTGGAAATGAAAAGTAGACCCCCTTCAAATATACTTTGAATCAAAAATGAGGGACAACTGCAGTCTTTGGTTAAATCAAATTATTTTCACAGTTTAGTAGAGAGACTGAGATTTGGATCTTGGCCTTTTGATTTACTAATCCACCTAAACAACCAAGTGACATCTGCAAGTGTGTAACTAGGTGAGAAAAGTTAACTGAGATTCAGCATGTTTATGGCTGAACTGGCACATGAGCATGCTTAAACACATGTAACAAGCATCCCATAGATCTCTATCCCATGTGTTTCATTCCCTGTCACTTGGACTTCACTTCCAGCATCAGTTACAGTCAGTATCAGTGTAGGTATGAGGAGTTCCCAAATGGACTCAGGACCCCCATGTGTCCTTCTTGACCATCTTCAGATACTCTCTGGTGAATCTGTGTTTATGCAGAAATCAGTACTTTAGCCACTTTTCATCTACTTTTCTGTTTTATCAGTCATGTAACACAATGAATTGAGAAGCAGAGGCAGAAGCATTTGGGTCTGTGCCCATCTTACTTATTAATGACTTAAACACCATAAATGCAGGGAGTGCTCTGCCATAGTTGGGTTCAAGCTATACCATACACAACCCTATTTCATATATGTACAGAGTACATTCCTCAGCTCCATTGATATTGATCTTTTGGTATTAAATAATAATAATGCTCTACATTCACAGTCAATGTACTAATGCTGCAAGAATGTGAAATGGCAGAGACGTGGCTTGTTGTCATGGTATACTGGCTCTTTTACGTAGGTTGAATTTCTGTTTATTAAATTCAAATCAAGTCACTGAACTGCATGTGAGGTCTTTATGTCGCATTCACTTTGTATCTTCACTTGAAAAAGAATTTTCTGTTTCATCATTGTGTTCAGTGTTTCTCAAAGGTGGCTGGCCTAGGTAAAATGAACAAAATATCATGTATTGTCTATATAATGATGTCTATGTCTAGAAGAAAGGCTTTGTTTCAGACTCATTACAATACCCCTTAACAACAGTGTGCAAAATTTAAGCCTGTCTATTCAGTCCCAGGAGAAAACAATTGCATTAAATTTATAAACGAAATTAATCATTGGTTCTACAAAATATAGATTAAGCACACAGTGAGTGATACGGCCTACTGAAAAATAAACTATGGAGCCCCAGCAGTCAGACTGTGAGCAACTCTGACATCCTTATATATTCTTATAAATCTACAGTGGTTTCAAGTTTTCTTTGCTTCAAAGAGAAAGGCAAACAAATATAAAGTGACAGGCACAACTATGATTTGAAATTACTTAGCCAAAAGTTGAACCCATGCAACTGTGTCATTTTATTTATCCACCAGCACTGATGTTCTGTTCTGCCAGAGCTCCCCAAATCTTCAGCTCTGTAGCAGACAGTAAATCCGAAAGAACCATGTTTAGTAATAGTAATCAGCATAGCTCTTGAAAAGACCAAAGACCCAAAAAACCAAATAGGATAATGGTAAAAGCCTCTGCCCACAAACCTAGCTTGTGGTCTCTGCAACTTTGCCACACTAGTTCAGCTTGCCAGATGCTGACTGCATCAGTCTGCAAATATTCTGCTGTTTCTTTATTTAAGACTAGTTGAAGATGTGGGTCAGATGACAAACATTCTGGATCTTTAAAAACAAAAGGCTAGGTTAGCCCAAGCTGGGCTAAAAAGCAGGTTGAATAAAACATAACTGACATCAATCAGTATTTATCTTTTGGAAACTGAAAGACAGGCAACAGTCTGGGAGAAAGGATCAGCCAGGCTAGGAGATACTCTTTGACTTAGAGAGCGTGTTGCATGACTTGCTGGCACCTGTGGTTCAGCCAATTTAAGGTCCATGTTAGCTGAAACATCTTGCCATTGTCTACCAGGGGCTTAGCCTACCTTTCTCCAGAGTGGAAAGGAGAGCAGGAGCAGCCAAACTCATCAGACTTCAGCACAACCATCCATTACTCTCCCCTGAATCAGAGATCTTCACTTGTACCTCGGCTCCACTTGCAGTGACAGCTGAGCCCATTTAGCACTAGAGCTAGAATACCGAACCCTGTGCAGAATTGTAGAGCATGTGCATCCCTCAGACACTGCCCTACGTCCTGTAGGAAAGTAAAGCATGAATATGCCCAGCAGGAAAAAGCCCTTATCCTTATCAGCTGTTGTTCTTCAACCAATGCACATTATGGAAACACATTTTTCAGTTCAAGCTGGTATCTTTTTTTGAGTCTGCCACAGCATATTGGAAGAAGTACAAGGACTGGAACAGCTCCAGTATTGAGAACAGCTAGGTTGTATTCTTTGATTTCCTCATGTCATGCTAGGTAAGTGACTTCTTAACTGTATCTGATGTCTCTTACCTTTCATGAATGAAAACATCACACACAAAATATTTGTTTGGACACCAAGAAGGTTACAGCTGTGAAGCATTGTGTATTTCTCCAACATACAAAAAGATCAGATGGTTTCAGTGATGTCAGTATTTTATTGTATGTACATTTGTCTTTTAATTATATTGTTATTTCAATGGATCCATGGATCCCAGTGGTCAAACAGATGTCCTGATGTTTCAGAGACTATCTAACTTCTCCTCCTGCTCCTGCTGAATTTCTGTGTCCCTTAAGAAAGTACCACTGTGGCCCAGCTCTGGCTTTCCATGTGGTGTCTAGGGCACAATAAGAGGTAGAGAAAATTGTTATCCTTGGTGACTACAGCAAAAATATATGGAGATGACACTTCTTGCTCTTCCACACCTCAAGGCTTCTGGCTCAGTAGCGAGAGAAAAACCTCATCTCTTGTTGAATTTGGCAACATATCTGGAGGAGAAAGCCTCCTACCAAGCAGGGCTCCTAACTCCACTTCTGCCCCTGGCCATGGCACCCTCACTGGCTATTGTCAAGGTGTGTAACAGGTAATTACAGTCCAGCAGCCTTTCACATTTCATGAAATTTGAACTGGGATGGAATCCTAGAGCTACTGTGCCAGCTGAATGGTAAAGGTGTTGTGAAAGGTTTGCTATTGTGTGAAGAGAATGATCTGAGTGTCAGGGAGAGAGGAAGGAATAGTTATATAGAAAAAAACTGCATCAAATCCAGTGTTATTAGATCAGTTATAATGCTAGTTTTCTTTTTCCCTCACTAAATATAATCCTCAACTCTTCTTTTGCTTTCTCTTTTTTTTTTTCATGCCTGATAGGCTACACAGTAGTTGAGGTGGTTGGGTAAGTAGTAGGGAAATTTATGTTGTTTTCCTCAATGTTTGTTTTTTAAAACTTGTGAGAATAAATCACACAAACACAAATGGAAAGAAAGTCTTGATAATATGAACATTTGATTAAATAACTCTTAAAAATAATTTGTAAACATTTTCTGTGACATTTGTTTTAAAATATAGTATCTAGCAAGTCAGCTATTTCTAAAGTTGTGAGTCTTAGTGATGCATCTCAGCAAGAGCTAGTGCTTGGCAGGTTCTTCTAAAGAAAGAAAAATTGCTTAATAGGGACTTATTCATTGAAGAAATTTGAACCTTTAAAGGCCTGCCAGGTGCTGGCAGAGACCACAAACAACTCCATGAGCAAAGAGGTTATCCCTCATACCAACTGACCTCCATGTGTCAAAGGAGACAGCACCTGTCTTGGGTTGACCCTGGCTGGATGCCTGATGCCCACCAAAGTTGCTCTATCAGTCTCCTCCACAAATGGGCAGGGGAGGAAAATGTAATAGGGATTCATGAGCTGAGATGAGGACAGGTTAAAAACACTTGCTGATTACCACCATGGTCAAAACAGACTTGACTTGGGGATATTAAATGAATTTATTACCAATCAGAATCAGAGCATGAAATGAGAAGTAAAACACTTTAAAACATCTTAAAATATCTTAAAAACACCTTCCCCTTACTCCTCCCTCGTTTCTGGGCTCTACATCCTCCCTGCTAGTGGCACAGGGAGATGTGAGATAAAGGTTATGCCCAGTTCATCATAGGTTATTTCTGTTGCTTCTCAGGAAGAAGAGTTTTCTGCTGCTCCAGAATGGGATCCTTCCCACAGAAGCCAGTTCTCTACAAGTTTCTCCAGCATGAGTTCATCCCATAGGCTACAGTTCTTCATGAACTGCTCCAATGTGAGTCTTTTTCCATGAACTACAGTCCTTCAAGATCAGCCTGCTCCAGCATGGGTCCTCCACAGGGTTCACAAGTCCTACCAGGAAGCCTGTTCTAGTGTGGGCTCGCCTCTCCATGAGTCCCTAGGTCCCTGGCAGGAGTCTGCTCCAACATGGGCTTTTCACAAGGTTACAGCCTCCTTTGGGCATTCAGCTGCTCTGGAGTGGAGTCCTGCATGGGTTAGAGGTGGATCTTTGCTCCTCCACTGATCTCCATGAGCTGCAGGGGCACAGCCTGTTTCACCATGCTCTTCATCACGGTCTGCAGGGGAATCTCAGCTCCAGCACCTGGACCACCTCCTCCCCCTCCTTCTCCATTGACCTCGGTGTCCACTTAGCAGTTCTTCTTACATATTCTCACTCCTCTCTTCTCTGAGCACAGTTACATTTGCACAGTATCTTTTTTCTTTCTGTCCTAAATGTGTTATCACAGAGTCATCATTCCTGATTGGCCTGGCCTTGGCCGGTGGTGGGTCCATCCTGGAGCTGGCTGGCATTGGCTCTACTGGACATGGGGAAGTTTCCAGCAACTTCTCACAGAAGCCACCCCTGTAGCCCTCCCCCACTACCAAAACCTGACCATGCAAACCCAATACACCACCACAGCAGCAGAATCTAAGGAAAAAATTTAGCTTAGAAGTCCTTCTGTCTCTTGGTTTTATTGTCAGTATATTTGTAGGGGCATCACAGCCTAGGTCTTTCAAGGAGGCTGGAATGACAATATCTCTCTCACTCAGGATGATGTCATTCCTATCCTAATTTGTGAAAATGCAAAGAAAGCTCATATGCTATGAATTGCCAAGAAGAATATGTTCAGGATGTGAGCCAGAATGAGAGAGTTTAGGGTTTTCTTTCCCTGTTGAAAGCTAAATTAGGAGCAGAATTCAAATGTGGAAGAACCACTCTAGATTTTCTGTAATATCTGGGTTTATCCAATTGTCTGATGCATATTCTGCCTATGCAGTTTCTAATAACTTTAGTTTAAATCCTACTTTACATTTGATTTTTTTAAACATGATATTCCATTAATATTGCTGTATATTTTTTTATTTCCCACATGTTGTGAGTCCAGGTTCTTCTGCTTGCAGTAGAACTTAATTCAGTTGATATTCATACTTGTCAACTGCGGAAAGCAAAAGATCTCTTATGCCAGGTGAAATTTTTCATTCCCATCTCCCCACCTGCTCTGCATACCTACGGTCACTGCCCACCACACTTGTACTAGTCACACTCTTCTCCAGGCGAGCTTTCACCCGTCCCAGGTGCTGCTTTCATGTATCTCTCCTTCTTTCAAAGCATTCCCAAGCAGCAGCAAGGGGAGAGGTTCCTGCTCTACTGTTTGTGCCTGTGGTAGCATACTAGGAATATGGGTTTTTTTGGAAAGCATCTAGTCAAACAAAGTAATTTCAGCTATTTTCACTCATATTGATGATTTTTAGAAGGAAAGTACATAAATCATTTGGAAGTGGCTAGAAATATTTTATTCTTACCAGTATAGAGTAAGAAAATTTGTGTTTTGATATTAACAGAACATGGCTTTCCTGGGTTAAAATACACATTTACCTCTGCTACTGGTTTAAAAATGCTTTAAGAATACACAAAGGATTTTTAAAAACAAAAGCACGACGCCTCAGGGAGTACCGCTAGTTTAAATAACACGTGAAAAGTATTTATGAGCCTTTTTTTACGAGGTGGTCAAAGCAAAGACCATCCAACATGTAACATAAGACTGGCTAAAGAAAAAAAGGTTTTCCAAAACCACATTGGAGATTTAAGCATGGATGGAATTGTATTTCAGTCCCTATTGCTTATTTAAATTAATGTTGTTTTCAGGTGGAGTCTAAATGATAATACAGATCAAGGTGAGTTTTGCCAGTGGGCTGGACAATAGTCTGTTATTCAAAGAATTTTACTGATATAAAAAATGTCGACATAATCCTAAACAGAAGATAGATGTAGTGAAAATGAATTTTTAAATAGTTTCAAACATTCTCAGGTGCAGTGGAATGTTGTCAACTCATTAGAAATGGAGGTTAATACTTCTGAATTGTTGCATGTATCTAAACAGCAGATCTCCCACAATTTATCCAGTGTATCCAACAACAGCAAAGTGCAGAATAAAAGTCATTGCCTCTTACTTGATTGGGCAGTACCAGCTCAGTAGTCCCTGCTGTGTTTTTGTAGATTTAATGAGGTTTTCCCTATTGTAGGAGAAAGCTCTAGTACATCTCCATGTCAAGGGACCACTTGTAGGTTTGGTTTTCTTCCACTTTGTAGAAGCTCATTCACACTCTGGTTCCAACTCTTCTTTTCCTGTCCCTCACTTTCTTATCTCCAAATAGGCCTTTCAGCTAAAGATTGATTACAGACACTTGCAATTCCAGGTGCTTTCTGAGACACTACATGTTCAGGGTACCTACAGATCAAATACACCAACCTCTGTAAGGTGACCTTTATTCTTCTTGGACTATACCTCACAAACCACACTTTGCTGCCTTGATATTATTCACTGATTCTGCATTAGGCTTCATGGCAACTGTGCAAACACTTAAATGATTTGCTAAGGTACAGGATAATGAGTTAAACTTGTGAATAGACATTCTTTTTTTCTGCCTTAAAATGCATGTACATATTTAGCTAGTTACAACATTCATTTGAAATTACTTTTGCGGTTACTGTGCTAGTAAGTAGGGTAGAATTGCACAAGACTGATCACAATGGGAATGCCCTTAACTGTTCTAAGTATTACATGGACATAAAACCTCAATTTATCCAGAACAAAATTCATCGGAAAAAAGGAGAGCTTCTTGTATGCTATTTGTGTGACTCCATTGTTAATATGATTGATGAATCGATCTGGATGCAAAATCAATTAAAAAAATATTTTTGACCATATTTTGCTTTGTTGGTTTTGTTTATATTTTTTTAACTGGGGAAATTTCTCTTAAGCTGGTATCATTGTTGTCCATTTTGAAACATCAAACCACAGCCTCCTACAGGAAATATAAATAAATCCTGGTGGCATGGAACTTCAATAATCTTAAGCCATTTTACACCTAAATGAGAGCATCTGTGGAAGAGATTAGCATGCTGTAATTTATGTGCAGTACTTCCCACATTGAGCTGGTTTGCCTTAACTTTACCGTGTGTCCCTGAGCAAACACGGAAAGAGCCTGGGCTGCACTGGTTCAGTCACTTCATGGAATGGTTCCATAGATCTGGGTGTTTGAAATCTATCCTGCACAGACTCCTTGCTTTTGGTGTAGGAGCTTCATTGAATGGAGTCATATCACTCACATCAATGCTGCAGCTGAGTAGGTTTTAGTGATTTAACATTAGTGATGAGGGCAGTAAGTCTGTCTCGGTAACTATTGTAGTTGAAGAGCATGGTGTTGGCTATGGTAATGGAGATTAAAAGCCTCTTAAAATGAAACAGCTGCAGTCTCTCAGTTGTTATTCATTAACATTTCATTGTTCAATCTCTTTTATTGATTTTCATAGTGCATAAAATACACAAAATGTGTAGAAAATTTGATACTGAAAGAAAGAGAGAGTCATGCAGTGTGAGGAAAGGCTACAGTGAAACAGGCAGACTGAAATGAGCTGGACATGAATTCACTGAAGGTAGTGACTAAGCTGCCACCTTTCCTTCAAGACAGCTGGAAAAAAACATGAAGTTCCTCTGTGAAAGCATGTAGCTGAAATGATAACATCTTTTCAAAACAAAACAAGAGCCTGTGTCTCTACTCAAAGGGGTGTAAGATCCTGCTCAAAAATGTTAAAACGTTTGGGCAGAAGAGCTTTGGCTCTACATTAAGTGGGATATAGTTGGATGTGTGTGTGTGTGTGTGTGTGTGTGTGCGCGCGCGCGTATGTGTGTGTGTATATGTTTGTGTGTGTGTTTGTCTGAAAGGGCTTTTGTAGGGAAGCTCTCTTAAAAAATATTGTAGCCAAAATCCAATTTGTCTGCTACTGATTAAGATTACCTGGGTTTAGGAACACAGGGCTTGCAGCCAGAGAGAACTACATGCAAGCTATCAGACCCCATCATTAATTTCTCCTCTTAAAGAGAATAACCTTCAAGCCTCAAATTATTTTGGCATAGCTAATCAAGCTTAAAAGGGTAACAATATCATCTGCATGAACAGCAAAAACTGTGCCTGGTGGTCAGGGAGCCAAATTGGCATCATCCAAATCCCAGGGAGGCCAAATGAATGACTCTTATTTCACCCAAAGTGTGCCTTGGGCCAAGTCCAGCAACAGCAAATGTATGATCTAAGCTTATGTTGCTTTCCTTGCAGGGCACCCATTGTCTTAAATATAAGTGGTTACAAACCAGCAGCACTCTGACAGCAAAGATGTTACCCTGTCAGTATACTGCTAGTTAAAGAAAGAGAAGATGCTTTATATCAATTAAGTACTTCATCCTGCCAAGGACCATTCTTGCTTCGCAAATCAGGGGCTTTGTCCCTACCAGGAGTCAAGGCCCTGAACATATGCAGCCAATATGTGCCCTGATAGGGATGGGAGCATCTAAGGCCTCCAGACAAACCTCATGAAGTTCCATAATGTGATTCTCAGGCCATTTTGGACACTCTTCTCTTGGACTGCATGCACAATAAAGCCATAATGCGATTCTCAGTATGCCTGGGCTCAATGCCATATGAACAACAGTTGCATCCTGGCAGAGGTATAGTCTAGCTCTGGGCATTTCTTTCCTATAGTTTGGGAGTATTTCAGGTCTGACACCTCTCTAAAATTGGTCCAACAATAGCATCTGGCTAGGTGACTGTAGCTGAACACATTACTTGACATTCTTATTAAAGAACCTGGCATTTTCTGCAGATATGCAGTTACTTTGCGATATGGACTATCAGCTTCCCTCCTATGTAAGTCAAACACTGACCTTCTTCTTTCATTTTCCTAAAGCCTCTTTTTAATGTGATATTCATTTGCATTGCTAAATAGTCCAAGCTTATCTTTTTCTCTCTAGAATACAACAACCACTGATCTGCCACTATAAATATAAAAATTATAATAGCAGAGCTCTCTCTAAGAGTTTCTTTGAATACAGCCAGTAAGCCCTAGGGAAATGCTGAATACAGTGACATATTTCATTAAAAGACAACTGATGTTTTATTTAGCTCAATAATTAAAAGTTTTATGAAGATCACCTCAGGGTGGTTTTTTAATAGCTTGGTTTCAACTGAATGCCCAAGTCAACAGGTATGATAATTGTCCAAGAGAATAATTTTAATATAAGCAATAAAAGTTCTTGCAGATTCAGATATGTTTCCCTCAAGACAATGTAAAATGTTTCCATAGAGATTACGATGACTGTATAACTTAGTCCATCATTCTTCCATGCAAAAATTACAGAAGGCTCTCAAATCATCTGAGATAGTTTACTGCAGCAGGTCAATGATGGTATAAAGCTTTTAAATAATGGTATTCAGCTGGTTTAGCTCCCATTCAGAGAATGTTTTTGCCTACTGGAAGGGCACAATATTGCTTGAAGTAGAACATGTAGAGAAAAAAGGTTCTGATTGCCCTATGGGCAGATTGATCTTTTCTTTTTTTTTTTTTTTTTAGTAGGTTATTTTTCTATGAACTGAGGACATTTGGAGGGACACAAAAAAGAAGTCAACAGAGCAATGTCTTGGGAGAATTTAATTAGTGAGAACATGATATGAAAAGGGGATTAAACTTTCCTTTTGTATTGATGAAATAAATGCTAGCTCCTACATGGTCTATTCCCAGTCTGATGCACAAGCTTGACAGCTCTTCTCATGCATTAAGAGCTATAAAATATATTCTCATGCTGCCACTTTAACTTCTGGTAATAATTCTTCCCTTTTTATGTCCTCCCAATCTTAGCTTTTTTCCCCTTCATGCTGCTGTCTTCTAGATGGAATACTTTCCTAAACCTTTTATGACTAAGCGCTTCTCCTTTCTGTCTCCCTAAGGGAAGAAGTAGTTGCATTTGGAGTAATTTCTCTTATGCATGGCACATTTACCTTGCAAACTTTGAGGTGCCAGAAGATGTTACTCACCCTGACAAATGTTTGCTATGCCAGGGCAGTCCCACCAGTAAGCATAGTGAGTTTTCCTGATCTGCTTTAATGCATGGTTAGTGGCTCAAACCACTTTGATGAGTTTTGAAGTTTACCTGGCCATATTTACCCTGATTGGCCTGTATAACATGGAACTGAAGGCTGAGGAAAGGTCCAATGGGCCAGCAACGGAGATATGAGGGCAATTAGATCTTCAAATACTCCGGTTTGATCCACTAGAATGCAAAATTCTATGCCCCAAGCTTTCTCTACAAGCAAACCCTGATCCCTTAGTATTTTGTGCCTTGATTTGTATATATTTAAACATGCCTGAAAAATATTTCCAAGGCAGAGATTTTGTTCAGGTATATGGGCTCCACCGGGCAGCAGTAGTTTACATCAGTATTGACCGACTAAGAAGTTGGCCCTTCGTATTTTAAGTGTATGTATAATGCTAAACGCATGTAAGTGAACTCTGTGAGCACAGCAGTGTAAAGCAGATCATAATCTTAGTGATGTATGAATGTGAATTGTTATAGAATTACCATAATAGTGTTTATAGTAGAAGATATAAATGGTACCATGAGGCTGATTAAAGCTAAAGAGCTACTTTTCCTGCTTGCTGACTACAATTAGCTCTTCACTAAATTGCTTGTCAAAGGACTGCATTAAAGTACAGTCAATTGACCTTACAGGCTGTATTTTTTGTGTGCTTCAAATGCTCAGCTGAAGTTTTTCACATGGAGAACTATACATACTCTGGCATGGTATAGTGACATGGGTATAGTGAGTTGAGTGGAATAATTTACCTGCAGCAGCAGAAATAGATGGGGCTTTGTATATGCTGTCACGTTATATATTTGCCAGCTCTCATAAGAGAGCTCATAAGAGTCCAAACTCTCATAAGAGTCCAAATCTATCACCTATTTCTCTAGGTTGTGGGTAAGTCTCCATCAGTCTGCTCTCACATTTAGGGATGTCATTAGGAATTTAAGGGGAGGGAATAATTTCTGTTCCCCCGAGGCCACTAATTGAAAATGTGATCTAGGTGTTTAGTTTCCCAAAGTCCATACCGCACTCATGATAAGTTTTAAGACACTGTGCTTATATTTGATCAGTCATTATTTTCAGTGTAAGAACAGAGCCTTTCACCTAACAAATCTCATTTTCTCCATCTCTTTCCTCCAAACAAAACCTTCTCCCACAATTCTGGTAATAGTCTCTGATACTGTAGTTGATATACAGCCAGCTCTGTATTTTGCTGGTATCTGCTTTTGCTTTTGTAACTCAGCGGGATCTATTGCTTCCTCCAAGTCCCACCAAATTTTGACATAAATTTTCACACCCTCCTCTTTGTTTTAATACTTGATACTCCCCCAGTCATCTTCCCTGCTGATTCCCTTAAAGCACCATGAAAACTGATTTTGATCTCACTGTGAATCTGACCAAATAAGATTAACATTTAACAAAAAACTCTTTTAGAAACAAAGCCCTGAAGACTAAATGTAATCATGCTCATTCTGAAAGCTGCAGTCATTTGTCCTTGGCTTGTTTTTCCCAGAAATGACTAGCACAGGCATATTTTTTCATAAGGGTAGTTGGCTCTGCTCTCGCTTGGCTGGTCTTAGGAGATGATTTCAGTTACAGTTTCATCTGCCAAGTCCCATATTCCCTTGTGACCTAGTTTGGATTTTAGTTTTCCAGCTAGACCACCTGCCTGGTGTTAATTAGTTATGGTTTCCTTTTCATATGCAAAACTATTTTAACTTCATGAGCTGGCACAGATTTGCCTGGGCTTCCCTCCTGGTCCTACTGTACAAGCAACGATGCCTGCCTAGACCTGTCATCTGCATTATAAAATCAGCCAACCTCAATCAGATATGACAAATTGTTCAAGGGGAAGGGGTAGGAGAAGTTGCAATTAACTTCCCTGTTTCCTACTTTGAGGCTGTTGATCTCTCTCTGGACTTAAAAAATCCTTGTCTGACTGAGCTGCTGGTGTTTTTTCTAAAAAGTTGATGGTTTTTAATCCAAAGCAGGAGAGGTAGAACATCTTCAATAAGCACCAGAAGTCCGTGTGCCCAGCTATTTATAGTCGAGATATACAACTCAGGCAGGACTGTTTTTCCACACCCAGACTATTTACTGTGTGTCACTATATCTGACTGGACTGATATCCTGTTACTGTGATAGGTACTCCAAGCAACCTCTATGCATCCTACTTGATCCATCGCTGTTGTAACTGATGTTATGGAAATTATTGCGGGCACACACCACAGAAGAATACCATCAGGCAAGCTGCATAGTGCTGTGGCTGGCCACCATCCTGGTCCTCATAGGAATGTCACATTAGCCCACAATATTCTGGGCTTCCTCTGGTCTGAATAAACAACCAGACTCTTTTTTAGCTATTTCTTGACATCAGTGTTCTGTTTGCCATCTATTCATAGCAACCTTGTGACTTTGGTCCTAATCAACAGGCTCCCCACAGGTAATACAGATTTTTTCCCCTGGCTTTTTTTTTTTAACACTTCTGTGGACTCAAGATTTGCAGTTCACTTTTTGGAGGTTATTGATTGTTGATAAAAGACTGTAAAGATGGTAAATAATGTTTATCTTTCCAAATCTTCTGTAAGCTTTCTTAAATGCCTTCAAATCCATCCTAGCACAAGATGCCTACTTCTTGGTCTGACCTGTATTGGTTCGTTATTGAAGTGAGTGCTCAAATACTCTGATTCTGCTGGATTGTCACTACCTCCAGAACTACATGTGAATAAATAATCGTCAAAGCTCTGTTTTCTACCTGGGAATCCCTTTGCATTATGACAAAGTTTCTGTTCGCACTTCTTAGAAGCAGCAGCGAAGAAAACCATGACTTGCCTTTGAAAAAACATTGACATTCTAGCTGTTTGGCACAAAGGCTATCCAATACCAAATAATCCCATGTCAAATACAGATGTTGAATATGCAGCTTTGGATTCTGATAGACACAAACATGCCGTATAATATGGCTGCTTATACAACTTGCTTCTTTTATTCAGTGCATATCATCTCTGCAAAATTCTATGGACTAGTAGCTTTTAAACACAGAGGTACTGGTAAGTTTCTCTAATATGAACACGGACCACACAATTTCACTGAATGACTCCAAACCCATTATGTCTAGCAGCATCTATTTTTCAGAAAGATATCAAAATCCTCATGTGAGGAGTTAAAGCAGGATTAGGTTCTAGCTTTATAGAAGTCAGGTCCTTAATGTACAAAAGCCTCAAGGTACACTCAGAAACCTTTCTTTTCGAGACCGCTTTTATCTTTCGTGTAGTTTGTCTCTCAAATGAAACTTAAGCTAGGTAGCTTTTAGATGGTAAAACTAAGTGAAACAAACTTTCTATCCATTAGTGACAAATGTACCAACTTTTCTGTTTTATCATTTAAGATGTGAATGACACCTGCAAATTTTGAGTCAGACATGTTAGTTGTCATCTATATGGTTCTTGTCCATAAGCTGTGCAATTTTGAAGATGTTAATTTGGATGAGAACGTGAGTGATGTCATCAGTCTGCTTAGACAGGTGACAGCAGGCATCACCTGATGCATTTTTCTGTTTCTACACTATGCAAACTAGATGTAGAATAACTGTAGAAGTGGCCAGAAACCAAATATTTCACCGCAGATAAAAAGAGTAGTTGTACTAAAAAAACCCTAATGAAATTGGGTTGGAATTGGGCTGTCTTCTTTCTCTTCAGATACTTTTCACAATGTAACAAGAGACCCTCCTCTTGAAGGTTTGAATTCCGTGAGGCCAGACAGCTCCCAGCTTACACGCCTTAAACTCTAAAACAGAGACGTGATGAGGATGGAGCTGAACCTCAAGCATAAGAGTTACACCGCTGATTGTCACAGAACTACTTACTTCGTTAAGTGTCTTGGTACATCAGAGTTTCTATGGGTCTGTTATCAGTTCCTTGGAAATGAGAGAAGTGTTTCATAGGTCCTTCAAATATCAAAGAAGTAGATGTTCATTAACACTACTCAAACTGTCTGAACTAATGAACTAATAAACATCCTTTGAACCACTCTGGCAGTGACCACAACTAGCACTTGACATATTGTCACAGTCTTGCCCTTCAAAGCAAAGTCCCTGCATTCAGGTTGCCCACTGGGAAAGCTTTCCATCCCTATTTCTCCCTCAGACCATGTCTGAGTAGTGTCCAGGAGAGTGATATTAGATGTGAGCAAAAACCATCCCTGGGACCTTTTGAAAAATTTAGGAGTAAAAGCAGTGGAAGCCTAGAGGCTGGGAACATTCCTTGCCACTTTTTAATTTACTAAAATGGTTGTAGCTTCAGAGACTGAACACTCCTCTAAGGTTACTTACACAAGCATGCATGGAGACAGAAGAAAATTGAGAGGCAAATAGGAGAATAATCAATTTGTGCTTCCTGCAAAAGCCACATATACTTAACTGTGATAATGTGGACAAAAGAAAGTGGACTTTCACTACGCTGTTGAAATGCTGAAAGATTTCAGAATGTGAGAATATTTGTATGCCAAATCCAAACCCCTATCCAAGGAGCTGTTTTAAAAACTGAAATGATAATATCTGTTATAAAATATTATTTTGTGCATTTAAAAATAAATAGATCATGTTTTGTAAACTAAGGGGAAAAGGGCAAATAAATGACTTCAAGACAAAGTACTCTTTCAGGAGTCTAATCCAGATTGAAAAGCTAAATGTAAAAGGAGAGAATTCTTATGCAGCTGTATGCTTCTAGCAGCATACCTGTTCTTATAATATAGCCTTGACAAGCCATCCACTTCCACTGGGTTAAGACTGTGCAGTCATGAAGAAAAACCATTTGCACTGAAGACTCCCTGTTCTAACAGATCAAGTAGAACATCCTTATCCAAAAGTAGCAAATCTCTGCAGACAACTTACTATAGAATGTAATGTAAGCCAAATTGCACTCTATGAAAGCTGTACAACCTGTTATCTTTGCGGAGCATTTCAGAGAACAGATTATGGTCAGTTTCAGCATATGTCTTCATTTTTGAATTTTCACAGTAATTGTCTATTCTAAAATTATGGCAGTCCTTTACCTTCTCCATCAATGCCCTCACTGCAGTTTCAGGCTTTGTAAACAAATTGCTGATGTGCAAGGTACAAATGAGACCCTGCTACCTGCGGGAACTGGAGCCATTGCCTGAAACTCCCCTCTTTCCAATCAATTATATATACTTTTGTGAAACTGGATACATTCATCCAAACATGTTTTAAGAGTACCAGTTCTTTTGAAAACTTTTTAGAAAAGACACGAGATCTGAATGTACCTTACAGTATATGACTCTACTGAGAATAAACGAGGGGGGAGAACACTGAGAGAAGGGAAGAAGGATAGCTGAGGGTCCCAGCAACAGCACAAAGCTGCAGGAAGTACCTAATGAAACCAGATACAACAGCAGCTGTACTGTGTCGCAGAGATTTCACTGGACTGTCAAGAGGATAACAGGAGGACATATAGACTGGCATGCACACTACAGTCTGCAATTAAAAAATAGTTATAGAACTTCTTCAGAGAGACAACTTTACTGAAAAAAAAATAAAGTAACAAGACATGCTTGATCAAAAGTAAGCATATACTTGAAATTTCTTCAATCCTGTAGGGCTTGTCAGATGGATTTTCCCTTTGCAGTATTCATGCTGACAGAGATGTTCAGCTGGTCCAGTTAATAAGTACAAATTTCGTTACATTGTTTTACCAATCAAAGATAGAATCAAAGAAGTGATTTCTCAAATTCCAGAATTGGTACAAAACAGAAGCAATCTAAGTGGTCCTGAGATATACTTCAGAATTGAAAGTAGGGAATGGTGTGACTTCTTAAATTCACCAGTTCTTAAGGAGTTACAGAACTATCACATGAACAGAACAGGCTTTGAAATGCATTCCAGGTCCGTAGGCTGAAAGGGAGGAATTTTTCACAAGAAAGAGTAAGATGAAACCTGTAGTGTGAGGAGGAATCATCCCACTTTCTAATTCATCATACATAAAAGCCAAGCGCCAGCTACAAATTGAGCTGGGATTGCTGTGAGTCTTTTAATAAATTATAGCCTTTCTAGGGCAGAGCCTTGGTCAAAGACTGTCTGGAGTCTCATTTAAGGCTGAAGGGCGGTTAAGATCATGCACATTTCATTACTACATGGGCAAAGTGTGGGATACAGCCTTAGGTTTTGAGTAGCCAATGGATACTTCTGTGGATGTAGCCCTGCTTGAATGTATTGGTGACTTGAAAATTTTGTAATTTTTTTTTAATATTGGTTTTTCAGCCTGAACTGAGTTCCCTGCTGCTGTAGCTACTTGCAATTTTTCTCTGAGCTAAGCAGTTTTAAGCCAATGTGGCCATGTCTACATCTCATTTATCCTTTAAAAGTACAATTAATTTCCCTATATTTTAATTATTGGAGGTTTTCGAGATAGTCAGTTCTACCCATCTAATATAGGATAGCTTGACTCTGAACACAGAACTAATGGCAAATATGTGAGGAACATGATGGGCAGAAACTCTGCTTCTACCCTGCTGCAGGTTTGAAATGGATAAGGGGATCTAAGACTCGTAACAAGGAGGAAGACATATCCTAGATGAATCCCTTTCAGTATTCACTAGCATTGCTAAAATCTGGACAAGTTAATGGCTTGAAAGCTTTCTTGCATCTCTGGAATTCCCAAACCAGTCCATATAGCCTGATTGTCCTAATCTGTGCTTTCATCATCATCCAAGGAGACAGAGCCAGATGAGCTGCTCTGAAAGCATCTAAGACAGATGAACTTCATTCTGGAAGTGCTTTTCTCTTTTTTAGACACCAAAGGGAATTTAGCTCATGAGCTAGGACAAGCTCATAACTTTTAGCTAGGTAGACATATGTGAGATGACCCCAGCATGGTTAAACCTCTCCAGTTCATTGTTGTAACAAGCCAAAGACAGCTGTGGTAGGCAAATTAAGTCAACTGCTACTGATGCCCAGCTGCTTGCTCCTACCCACCTCCCCGAGGCTACTGTTTCCTCAGTTCTGCCTATGTAAATAACTGTCAGTGAACTTTGGGTTTGTGAATGAACCAGAAGGAAAAAAAATGGCTGAACAGATTATTCTGTAGTGGAAACCACCAAATGTGAATCAGCAGCAGCTAGGCTGCATCATCTATCCATGATTGATCTTTTAATTAATTAATTTTAGTCTTGAGTCTCAGCCCTGCATGGCAGAGTATTCTGTAATATTGTGAATGTTGTCTGACCTAAGGATAGGGGGAAGAGTGTTTCTTTCATATATGTGAGCACAGGAGAGAAGAAGAGAAATCCCATGGTAGCTCCTCAGGCAGGCAGTGTGAAGCAACCACCCCATGAGAGTTCTTCAATGGCAAATCTGAGAAATACTCTGTGTTGCCAGTCTAAAAACTCAGCAAGCACCACATGGTAAAAAACTGTAAGGTTGTAAACAGTAATAGCTCTGAGATCCTCTCCGTTAGTTATACTGTGACAGATTTCCAGAAATACCTTCCTGCCATCTGCGAAGAAAATGCTCAGTGGTAGGTCATGAAAGAAAAGCAATACGTGTGCATATTCAGTTCCAGCTGAACAGCTCTTATTTTTTCACTGGATTTTTATATACACAAGATGCTACAAATAATATTCAGATGATATTAGGTTGCTTCTGGTCCCCTGAATCCCAGTGGGTTAAAAGCTTCAAGCTCTGTGTGCACTCACATCCCCTGGAAGAACTACAGTAATATGCAAATAGCACATGTCATCACTAATTCCTGGGAAAGATAGAGAAAATATACAAAAAGTTTAATGAACGGAAGAAGAAAGAGAAGTGGTAACTGACGTTTCTAGCTAGGGAATATGACAATCAACAGCAGGGATACCAGCCAAATCCTCTTATAGGCCCAAAAATGCTAAAAGCTTTAGCTGAGTGTAAACAAATGCCGTGTTCATTGAAAAGCAGTCTTGAGGGACAGATCTGTTAACCATCAGTGGGCATGTTTCATCTCACCGCTCCTTT
Source organism: Serilophus lunatus (assembly GCA_013399895.1). Classification (NCBI taxonomy): domain Eukaryota; kingdom Metazoa; phylum Chordata; class Aves; order Passeriformes; family Eurylaimidae; genus Serilophus; species Serilophus lunatus. The sequence goes on along the minus strand of VXBA01001109.1, from coordinate 127,952 downwards.
CCAGTCAGTTAAAGGGAGCTTTGTGTACCTGCCTACAGACAGGAGCTGGGGCTCTGTGACGCAGGAAACCATTGCCCTTCCCTCTGGCCAAAAAGGGAAGACTATAGCTGCTGCCTACATATATAAAATATAATATAGACCATTTATAAACACAGAATTCTTCAAACGCCTTCCCTTAGGCTACTACTTTTCAACTTATACACAAAGAGAACAAGGGAAATGTCAAATTCAGGTGAAAACTGAGGACAGATTTATTTTTTAATTTAGTGTATAAAGTGAACCCGTCTTGTTACATTAGCCTGCCGCAGCATGAAGTATTGTTTGTTGCTCAAAAAAAATGAAATTATGCCTTAAAAATCTGTGCAAGGTAAAGCAGAAACCCAGGAAAGCATTTAACTGTTAGTTTCACCCTCAGCTCAGGAGAAGTTCCACTACAGGCAATAGCACTGCTCATGTACTTGATGTCCTGCCCATCCTTTAATGTACCTTTCCCTCAACCCTCAATGATCTCCTTCCATGAGAGAAGCCAGACCTTCCCTTTTTGAGTAAATATGTGCTTCATGCTGCACAAGCCAGAAGTCAAGTCATTCAGATCATCTCGAGTTCCCAAAATGTTTATCAAAATGTCACTTGTTTACAGTGAGTGAGCTATTCAGCTGGTGAATCTCAAAGCAGATATTTAGCAGTTTGGGTTGATTTTAACAGATTTTTCTTAGATTTCTTCCAAATTATTTTATTCAAAGGAGATATTTACAGAAAGTAACAGCAAAGCCTGACTACATCATTTGGGGGAGGTCACTGGAACTTTGCTATCTACAAGTACATGAGACAAGGTTGCAGTGAGATGTCAGTCTCTTTTCCTAAGTAACAAGTAATGAGAGGAAATGGCCTCAAGCTTCACCAGAGAAGGTTTAAATTGGATATGAGGAAAAAATTTCTTCACCAAGACAGTTGTCAAGATTTGGAACAGAGTTCCCATGTTGGGTCACTGTCCCTGGAGATGTGGCACTTATGGGCATGGTTTAGTGGTGGGCTTGGCAGTGCTGGATTAATGGTTGGAGTTGATGATCTTAGAAGTCTTTTCCAAAGTAAACTATTCTGGAGTTCTATAACTACGATTCTATGACTTGGTGATCTCCAGAGAGGACATCTAAAACTCAGCAGTTCTGCATACCTTTTAAAGGAAACCTACAAGGATCTAAAGCAATGCTGAGAAACTCTCCCAAGGAATTGCCCAGACTGTGTTTGTTGTACTAGATGTTCTCCTTCCTGAAGCAGTAACTTACTGGGATCAACCCACCACCATGAAGCCCTACCACATCAGTGGGGATCTATATCTTCCCCACAGAGGAGGAGCAATGGGAGGTACTGGCCAAAGCCTGCTCAAGCACTACTCCATGGCAGAGAAGGAGCATTCCAGCTGCAAACCAGTACAAGAAATAGTAGAATCCACTGAAAACTGGTGCACCTCCTTTATTAGCTTCTCAGAGTATAAATCTGTGGTTGACTTAGCTTGTGGTTCATAATGTTAAAATAATTACAATTTGCTGAACAAACTTTTGGAAAAAATGTTCTGAGTGAGAAAAAGGTATGTTTGAAAAATAACACTAATAACAGAGTCAGGTGAAATCAATTTAGTTTCCTGGGACTGTTTGTCAATGCCAGTAACATAAGCTCATTCTTTATTTTTTACACTGTAATTTGAGTGGAGCTCTCTCATAGCTATGCCTTTTTTCATCCAACAGGTGTTTTGGGTACATATCACCTGCAGACCAGGAATGTTTACAGGTATTTGCTGAAAGTTTAGCTTGCTACTTCTCTACAGTGGAAAATTTCCTTATGATACATAAAGGTAGCACATTAATGCCTCCTGACAAAATCTGAGCCCTGAAACACAATCTCTGCAGATGGTTACATGGCTTTAGACTTTTATTTTCCAATCTGAAGAAATTATTTTGTAGTTCTTAGTCTAGCCCCCTGCATTATAGGGATATCTCTGTGTGTTCCTCACAAGGCACAGTTAGTTGCCTAAGAAGTTGCCCAGCTGGATGAATTTAAACCATCCATGATGGTCTGTGTCCCCCAGATCTTTGGCCTTGCTGCTGGCCAGAGCTGTGTAGTTGGCAGTCTTTGGATGAGATTCCCAGGCTGCATCCCTATCCTGAGCAAATGCTGCCTCCTGCCTTCCCATGGCATAACCTGTGTGTCTTACCCTTCAGGGGCAGTAGATGTGGTGAGCCACCGCTGCTTCTTGCCAGGCACACAAAATGCAGTGCCTGCCTGGCTCAGACTGGCTGTAATGGACACGTTTGTTTCTGCAGATCATCCTTCGGAAGAATTATTCTGGGCCTGTGTTACAAAAATAAAAACTCAACCCTACCCCCCATACCTCCACCTGAGCAGCACTACTTACAGGCATTTTCTTATGTGAAAGCCATCAGTTTGCTTTCCCTGTCTGCCTGTAATGACTCTGGCAAAACGTATTCACAGGCCAAAAACCGTATATTCAGGCCAAATGTGTTCACTTGAAGAGTCATGAACACGTGCAGAAGAAGAGATTCGGTTTTAAGGGGTTATCATAACTGTAAGCATACATTTGCTTTGATAAGTTGTAGACCTACCCCAGGGGTAAAACACAGTTTGGATCAGTTACTACCAATTTATACACATTAATTCATCTTTCCTAAAACTCCTTCTAACAACAGAAACCACTCTGAGAAATTTCAAATAGTATTTTTCATGTATAAGAATGATTAACTGTCCAGAAGAGCCACCTTCTATTTCAGAGCTGAACTTGGCCGGTATCAGTGGACAGGCAAAAGCCCTCTTGCCACACTGAATATGTGGTACAACATTGTACCACAACACATACAGTGCAATTGTATGAGACATTTTCTGGAATTTCAGGGTGTCCAGCAGGATGTAAGTGCCTTCCAAAATCAGTGAAACTTTGACTAGTCCATAAAATCACACAAAGAGCCACCTATCTTCTGTTTCTTACCGTAAACTATTATGAATGCATAGTCCGGTGGCTGTGGACGTGCCGGTCACATCCAAGAAAAGGTCACTAAATTAGTCAAAATACAGATCTAGAAAAGACTTGTACTATAGTCTCATGTTGCACATTATGAACCAGAGTTTGGGAGACATTCATGAGCTCTGATATTCGACTGGACTCAGTTTCTAATTGTAGGCATAGAGATCCAGTAAAACAGAGCCATTGTAGCCAAAGTGTAACATTCCAAACTGTGAGGTGATCCTAAAAAGAAACATTTTTTTTCAAGAAAGCTCCACTTTAAGCTGTAAAAGCAAGGAATAGGTTAAGAAAAGTACAATATATATTGGCAAATGGTCATGAAATGTGTACAAATATATATGGGCTTACCTCTGCAAATTTTCCAAGTACCTGATGCTTTAAGTGGTCATTCTTGGAATGTATTATTAAATTCTAAGTATGGGTTTAGCAAACAGAACAAGTATTTAAGGGTTTCAGTCAAGCATAAGGAAATATCTAAGAGAGCATAGCCTAATGAGGAGAGTTTGTCCATTGGACAGTAATGGATATGTGTGGGATTAAAAATCTAACATTGAGATAAAACAATACCATACCGAAGATGACTAGAAAACCATAGAATTATACTGCTACTAATGTAGCTGCAACTATATTTAGCCGAGCTCTAGGACATTAAATAAATAAACATTAAATAAAGGAAGTTTTGGATCAGAAGTCAGAAGACCAATCCAATATTTTCCATTCCAAGAATATACTAAATAGAAAAATATAATCTCTGTGGTAGAGTCCCAGGGTCTAGATAGAATATTGTGACTTTTACCAAGGGAGGATCGTGACACTTAAAACTTTGATGAAATAATTAAGAATTTCATATTGCATTATTTAAGGCACATCACATGAATTGGGAAGAATTTAATAAAACATTGTGTAAAAGCAAAGAAGAATATTTTTCACATCTTGAACTGAAAAGAAAATGCTGGCAGGAGATAAGCTTTGAGCTTTCAGTGTTGTTCTGATAATTTGCCAGAAAAAGATAATTTTTAAGAAACTTCATGAAAGAATATCGCAGAAGTCCATCTGTAGGAATCTTTGTCATAGAAACCATCAAGCAAAGACAGCTTTTTGTTTTCATATTGTGTGGTGTCTTTGCAGTTGCTGGGAGAAGTGGTGGTGGCTTTCTGATATCTGAGCAACATGACACTGCTGCTTTCAGTGTTTTCAGCTCATTACCTCCAGCTTTAATTTTTTTCCTAAAAGATTCTCCAGGATTCAGCTAGGTGAATGGTAGCAACAGGGAAAAGGCATTCCCATGCTAAGGAAGCCATGGTGGATGCCATTGCTCCCATCCTATGCATGTGTCTTTCCGGACCAGAACAGAGGAATGCCAATTTTTATGGCTCTACTAACCACCTTCCTTGTGGCTAGGACCTCTCTTCGGGGATATGAAAGGAGGAAAGCTCCAGCTGAAGCTCATTTGTAAGAGGCAGCGTCTGGTCCCCACCTCTTCCCCTGTGGAAAAAGCCATGCACAGGTTGCCTTAATGCTGCTGGGAATCTAAAAGAAAGCAGTTCAATTAGCAACAGTCTACCACAGTCGTATGTGCTTGCTCCCTAATCCTTTCTTTCTCAGCCACCTGGAAACAACTGTTCTCCTGTATTATCTGTTCTTTCCCATCCCACTGAGATGAGTAAACAGGGAACGGTAAAGCTAGAATTATTTTGAATTTAGAATTTCTAAAGACAATTCTGAAGACTCAAGTTTTCAATTTATTCCCCTATACTCTGGTATTGTAATTTAGTGCCTTAACAGCCACAGAAATAAAAGATCCCAAAACCTCAGTACTTTTCTCCGATGGTCTGTGAACTAATGACTCCTGAGCAATTGGCAAGAGATTTGAATCAGATTACCTGAAAGGATGCCAAGAAGCATGATAAATGAAGGTAATTAGTCACTGTTCTTACGGGTCTGCCTGGTCCGTAAAGCATGAGACAGTCTCCTCCTGCAAATCACATGCAAATGGAGCTCTGAATACATCACCTCCCAAATGAAACATCAGCCACACGACACTGAGAAAGAAAGAGGGAGAAAGAAAAAAACCTTTTTAATGTCTTAAATTTTTCCTTATTTATAAAATCATGCATAAACATACCATCAGCACAGGCAATTTATATGTTTTTTTCTAAATAATACCAACCTGTGCCTTTGATTATTCTGTATAGTATGCAGAAAGGCAGTCAAAGCTGAAAGGAGGCTTGATCCATTGGCTAGATTGAGGTCTAGATCCAGTCTATTTCATAGATCAGGGCTGTTCAGACTGAGCTATAGCTATATTATTACAAAGGGACTTACAAAGCCACTGCTGATATAAGACACATATCCCCACAGTAATAAGTTTAGACATAAAGGAACATTTCCCATAGATCAGGTTACAAGTGAGGATTGTACATGCATTTCTTTATTTCAATTCCTACTAACTAGAAATTGAGTGCAACCAGTAACCACTCTGTGGGACCAGCTGTGCCTTTGTGGTAATCAAGTCATAAAGTTCTCACATGAGAAAAGGTGTCAGTATACCTAAAGACAGAAAATCATGTAGAGGTGTTGAAGAAGGTGAAGATTTACTGCAGACATATGCAGCCAGGCATTAACTTGGCTGGAAGTCATTGATGCTGTTGAAGGAGAAAGGATTGGCTTGTCTAACAGATTGTGGTATTTTACACATTTTCTGATGCACTTTTTTCGTAGTAGAAAAACATATATAAATCTTAAAGACTCAGTAAACATAATTGCAGCTAAATCCATTCTAGCCTACAAAGAGACAGGTAAAGGCTGTCCTGTCACTTGGGATCATGATGGCAGACATGGAGCAAATCCTGAGCACTAGTGTTTTCCCCTCTGTCCCTGGGAGAAAAAATGCCCTGGAAAGGGAGGTCAAGTGTTTGGCCAGGAAGGCAAAAAACAATCTGTGAATGGTCTGACGCTTCTCTATATCTGTCAAGTTGTGCCAGAGTTTGAATGTCAACATAACCACTTCCTTACAAGGTTCTCCACACTGCTTTCTGCAGGATAGGTGCAGGAACAAAAGCAGTCCTTTATCTGCATTTAATAAGTTAACACTGAAAATGGCTGGAAAATTAACAAATTAGACAACAAAGTACCTTGCGATCCATGTGCAATGGCCTTGCATGTGTCTCAGAGGTGCAGGATTGCTGCTGAGAGAATTTCTGACTGCTGGCCAAAGCACCTCCGTGGGATGACATTGGCAGAAATGTGAGGTGAAGGTTTTGTCCAAGGGCAGCCGTGGTTGTACAACGAGCATGCAGAGTAGACCATGTCGCAGCTGGGGCAAGAACGGCACGCTGGACAGTTAGACAAGATGGCCCAAAATGGCTACTTTATTGCTGTAGCATTTGGTATTATCCCCTTACAGAAGGCAATGCGCTTTCTTCTCACAGGACAGAAAGTTGTTTTCCACTACTATGATTGGAGAACTACAAAAAGCAATCAGAAGGCTCACTTGTCACTAGTTACAATGTTCTTGCTACAAAGTTTACCTTATGCATTATCAGCAACCGACTCTTACAGCCAAGTAGCAATAGCTCTTCTGCTTTAGCTCTTCTAAGAATGTGCTGAGATTCACAGTAAGCCACTATTTCAAGGGTATATCTGAATATTATCAATATTAATTTAATCAATTAATGCCAGGGTGCTGCCAGGCCTGCTGCCATCCCTGACAAGAGCAGGTGCTAGTTTTCATACCTATTGCAGATGAATCTTAGTAGCAAAGTGGTGGCAATGCTCCTCCAGACCACTGAAGGGTGTAAGCACAACCTTTTGAACCTCTGGCATCAGAAATCTCTTTGTATCCTAAGAGAGGAGCTTTAGATGCTGTCATGAGATCAAATAAATTAATGTGTGGAAAGGCTGGAAGAGTCTAGATTTGAGAATCATAAATTATATATGCAGATGTAGCAAAGAAGCAGGGCCAAAAGTTGCTCTCTGTTAGTAATAGTGTAAATCCTTATGAACTCCCTGGAAGTCAGTGAACCTTGTTCCAGATTAGTACAGGCTTGTCCCACTATGTCTGTTAATACATTTAATTAAATCTTGTTCTAATTTTAGTAACATAGTATGCTGGAAAACTACAGTCAAAGCTAGCCACAAAGTTATAGAAATGCAGATCATTATTATCATGGCTAGGCTTTGTGAACGAAGAGAAGGGCTGTACCCACACTTGCTGCAAGCGTGCTGATGGCTAAAAGGCCGATGCGGGACAGGCAAGTCCTGTTGCAAAAACCACAGTGGAAAGTCTCCTTAGGTGGTACGGATGAGACACGGTTCTTTCTGCATTGTCTTTTCTCCTCGAGACTGATTCTACGTGCATTCTCAAAGGAGGCAGCAGCGTTATGAATGATGTGTCTCCATGACTCTTGATTGGAGGCCAGAGTGGCCCACTGATGGCAGTCAATATGACCAACACTGAGATGTTGTTTCAGGGAGTCCTTGTATCTCCTCTTTGGGGCTCCTCTCTTGCGGCAGCCAGTGGCGAGTTCACCATAGAGCACAATCTTAGAGAGGCGGTGATCCTCCATCCTGGAGACGTGCCCTGCCCATCGCAGCTGTGTCCTCAGCAGCATGGCCTCAATACTGGTGACCCCTGCCTGTTCAAGGACAGTGACATTAGGCACGTAGTCAGGCCAGTGGATGTTTAGGATTGTACGGAGGCAGCGCTGATGGAAGCATTTGAGGAGTCGCAGGTGGTGGCGGCAGATGACCCAAGATTCAGACCCATATAAAAGAGTAGACAGTACAATGGCTCTGTAGACGCTAATCTTTGTACTTTTCTTCAGAAATGCAGATACTAGGGACAGAAGAAGCCCAAAGTGACATTTTGTTTTATGGGAAATGTGCTAAAAGGGCCAAGATTTTAGCCAATACATTTGCTCCACAGAATACAGTGTTTTGATGAAAAGAAAAATATTTACTAGGAAAAATTGTAACTCATTATGTTTAAATAGTATTTTTTCCTAAGCAAATTAGAGATAACATATTTGGTTTTGAACTGACAGTTTGAATCACAACATCTTGATGTTACCTGAAACAAGGACTTCATATGAATATGAGATATGATACTTGTATTTAGGAAACGTATCAGTCTTCTGATAAACATGTCCAGCTTCTTGGTGAACAAAACAAAGTCAAAAGCCCAAATTATTAATTAATTTTTATACCATTGAGTATTTCAACTATTCTTACCTCTGCTCCAGCAACAAAGAACGAAATATCACTTAACGAATCTGTTGTGACAATTAAATTCTCTCTTTGACATGAACCAGGGAACTATATTGCAATTCACACACATTCAAAATTGCCTACAAAACTGTAAGAAAAAAACCCCACAAGTACTTATTTCTAGAGAGATTCTTGTGGGAGATATATTTTCTACCGCTAATAAAATTTATTCTTAACAGAATCAAGATCACTGGAGGCCCTCATAGTCTGGTCTTGGTATGCTCAGACTCAGATGTAAGCTGCATGTGTACTACAGGAAAAATAGACTACCAGAGCCAAATTCATACTACTTATTTCTGTAAATAATAAAGTATTTATCATTGTAGGTCTGGACCTTCTCTCATAAAGGATGATATAGAGTATATTTGAATACAAAAAAAAAAATCCATAGTGCCTATTGCTTTTTCATCTCAATATTTCTAGGTGGAAAATAACATCCCTGACACAATTTTTTGCATTTCTCTAATGCCACCTATTTCATTAAACTCTTTATGTAAAACCACATCAGTGGTACTGAGGGAAAATAATACTTTCACCAATTTAGATATAGTCAAATCAAAACCATTTCCACAAATGGCTGGCAGATTTTTGCATTTAGTTTACATGGTTGGGCATGTTTGTTTTTATTACTCGGTTTTTAATGAATAGATTTGTTTAGACTATGAGGAACTAAAATTAATTGTAAATATTCTCCGGCTGGTTATTAAAAGGAGAACTCAAATACTTTTCAGAATCTATTGATGTATACACAGCAGGTTGAAGTTTTTTTATCTATAGGCTCTAACAAGGGAAATAGCTGGAAAATCTGGGAGCAATTCTGATCCACCATTTCAGCTTTCAGCTCAGTCTGAACACAGACACTCAGAGGTTATTTCAAAATATTCCTGAGACTACTAAATTTCACAAGGATTTTTCATCAATTGCAAACATGAAATTGTCTTGTCCTGGTCCTGTTTTCCCTTCATGCAGTGAATGTAGGTTCGAAAGTCTGAATCTGATTTATTTGCCACAATAAAATTATCACACTCACAAAGTCTGTCAGACCCAAGTTTTGAAATCCTTACTGAGATCTAATTAGTCAAAAGCCTGGCTCTAATTAGAAAAGAAAAATCTCATACTCCCAATTCACCTTCACACGGAAGACAATTATGTTCTCCACTGGAAACAAATTTTAGTCTTCTACCACAAATAGGAGAACCCACCATGTGAAAGGTAATCTGTTGAAATGAAGAGCTTTTCAAATAATTTGAGTTCTAAACTAACACAAATATTCTTAATATTAGATTTTATGTAAGAAGTAAAACTTCTAAACTGTTTAACTAAGAGCATATGCCTGAGAATTCTTGTGGTTATACACCATATTTTTGATGCTTTTCCTATACATCAGGTTTCCCATTAATTTTTTTGGAATGAGGATTTCATTCTCAGTGCTCTTTATGGTACTAAACAGTTTCACTAAGTTCACTTTCCAGTTTTTCATCTATGTCACATTCATTCATAAAAAATGTAATAAAAAACTCAAGTCTCAATTTTTGCTAATATTTATGTACCATGGCCATAAAAAGTAATTGAACTGCTCATATGAGTAAAAATTTGGCTTCCTGATTTGTATCAGATGTGTAGACAACGGTCTCAACATTTCATCACTCTTGTAATTTAATAAAATTTCTGTATGCTGAAAAGGCTGAATACAAGAGATTCCTCTGCCAGACTGGTGAAAGTTTAGAGCAAGTGGATTCAGACTGAAGAAACACACAAGCACTTATGCCATGCTTCAGTTCATCTGGTATGTGCAAGGAACCATAATTACAAACATAGGAATGTCTGACATGTACTTGCCCACATAGTGCTGTTGTATCTCTGCAAGAACAGGCAGTAAATATATCACTGGAGAGTTACTGTAGAGATAATATGAAAACAATTATCATGGGTAATTTCAGGCACTTCTGCAGGGTAGTCATGTTTGTGGCCCATACTAACTCATTTTCCTCGAATTCAAACCAATTTGAACATGATAGGTTTGAAAGTTTAGCTTAAAGACAAATATTAACCCATTTTCCAGTTATCAAGAAGTAATTAAAAGAATAGGGAGGGTCAAGAAGAACAAAGAGAACAGTAAAGATTTTTAATCATAAATTTGCTATAAATTAGGATGAAAGTCAGCTTCAGTTAATTGAAAACTGTTTTCAATGGAGCTCAGCTACACCACCAGAAGAATGAGCTGGAGAGCTATTGTCTTGCTAAATACCTACTATAGAAATAGAGCAATTTGTGTGAGCTCACCTGTTTTTCTGAAGATTCTAAGAATGCTATTCTGTTGCAGAACCATAGGCTTCCTTTTAGTTAGAAGTTCCTCTTCTTCACTGCAAGTGAATTAGCATGAATAATGAACAGTAATGAATGGCAACAGATGTTGCCAAAGGGAGCATGGAAAGCTTGTAAAACTTTCTAGCATTTTTGAAGTTATGAAGAAATATGGGAAAGTTATCAAATATAAAAGTCCAAGTGTCTTGCCACAGTATTCACCTTTCACATGCACATCAATTACTACTAAGAGTATTCACCCATGCAAATCTATATAACAAAGCCACTGAATTGCAGTTGTCTCTCAAAATATACGAAAATGTCCTACACATAAGCAGAAATGTATATTATCACCACACAGTAACTGGCTACAAAAGATCCCCTCAAAAACTGGAGAGGGAAAGGAGTCTTTCTCTTTTCACAAGATTATTAGGTACTAAATCACCATTTACAGTGTGCTCAATACAGACCTGGTTTCTGTAGTGTGTGAGATATTAGGGAATGGTAGAAAAATACTCATATCTGTGATTTGTACAGGTTTTGTGGGTAATAAATTCTCTCCTATAGGAAGCCATATAGTACTATTTATGGCTGCAGCCAAACTATGATGTCAGTAGCCTGGTCCAGCTTTCAGCATGTGATTACTAGATCCGAAGAATTTTATGCAGAAATATGAACTTTTACATGCCTTTTACTGAGACACAGTGTGGTGGGTACAGCTTTGAAATTGTCCTGTAGTCAATTCTTTTACAAAATCATTAAACTGAGATTTAAGGTTCGTCACACTCCATTTTGGTCAATGTTTCTCAGATCCTCTACGTAGTTCCTGAATAGAGTGACTAATACATATACAAATCATTGAAATACACAGATTTTTGGGGGCATTACAGATAAATTGCGAGACATAAGCAGATCGTCAGGTGAGTCAATTACTACTCCAGGGCTTCCTACCTAGTGGCCAATGCTGTGTGATAGGCACTTGCCATGGCAGGCTAGGTGCTCTTGAGGATCTTCAGTTATGCAGCATCACCTGCCTGGGCAATGTGTGGGCATGAGGCTCTGCTGCCTCAAGCAGCTGTGGCAGAGTGAAGTGGGGGAAAAGGGCAGTTGCCTCTCCAGAAAAGATAATCTGGCCATGCCAGCCACCTACTTGGCTGGTGCTACTGAAGAGCTAAAATGTGTCCTAAAATCAATCTTATTTCCAATGTTCTTTAATTTTTTATTCAAAGCATATTGATGAGTTGGGGGAAATACATACACTGCTATCCTAATGTTGGGACCATTTTTTTCTGAAGCTCATATTCAGACACCCAAGTTTTTATGAAAGTTCAAAATCACAGTCACAGAATAATAGAATGGTTTGGAGGAAAAGGACCTTAAAGATCATCTGGTTCCAACTCCCCTGCCGTGAGCAGAGATATCTAACACTACACCAGGTTGCTCAGAGACCCATTGAACCACACTGAACCCATTGAAGCCACAACATCTCTGGGTGACCTGTTCCAGAGCCTCACCACCCTCACAGTAAAGGACTTCATATATCATGGACAGTGGCTTTGCAACTATATCAGCCAATTCCCTCAGGACTCTAGGATGCAGCTCATTTGGTCACATAGACTTCGTTCAGGTTCCTCAGGTGGTCATGAACCTGATCTTCTCTTACAGTGGGAGGGATTTTGCTCCCCTAGTCTCCATCCTGCTGTCCATCTAACCAAGAGGTGTGGGAAGAGAGGCTACCATTGAAGACTGAGTCAAGAAAAAAAAAATTGTTGAGTACCTCTGGCTTCTCCTCATTTGTTGTCATTAGTTTTTCAGCATGGTTAATCGTGGGGGTACACCTTCTTTGACATTTCTTTTCCGATTAAGAAGCTGTAGCTCTTCTTGTTACTCTCTGTGTCCCTTGCTCGATTCAGTTCCATCCTCACCTTGCTCTTCCTCACCCCATTCCTATACAACTTCATCTCTGTACTCTTCCCAGGTTACCTACCCTTGCTTCCACTACCTAGGCATTTTCTCTTTTCTCTTTAGTTTGATCAGCAGTTCCCTACTCAGCCATGCAGGTCTCTCGTGTTCTTTGCCCAATTCTTTCTTTGGGGTGCTAGTTCTCACACTCTCTGGAAGACTTCATCTGTCAGTTCTGCTCCAGCCTCTTGTCTCAATCTACTGAATAGCTCCTTGAAGAGATGGCAATTTGTGTTCATAAAGCAAAAATAACCTAAACCTTGCCCTACCATGTTCGTAGTCAGGCCGTCACAGGAACTCAGCACAGAATACGCAGTTGTCCATGGAGGTTCAGAACAGAAAACAGCTTTATTCAAAATTGTCCCCTAGAGGACAGCAGGATGAGAGAGGAAGGAAGGCATTCTGCAGTCAAGAGTTGGCCAGGAAAAAATGTTTGTGCATGGGCTGGGAAGTGCTGCATCCAGGAGGATACTGTTTTAAATAAGTGTCAGACCCTCTGTACATTCACCATATACATAGTACGTGCACATGTGCAGTAGGTTTAGTTAGGTTAAGTATTGAATTTACTATGCACATGCTGTAAATCTCATCTATGTGCATAAAGTGAAAGTGTTTGACATTTGGGAAGAAAAACTTGGAAAAACAAGAACTGAGACTGGGAAGGCAAGAAATCTGAAAGAAAAGTATGGGCAAAACTGGGGATACGCAGCTCTCATATGTCAAGTCTTTCCATGATCAAATAGTGAAAAACACCCTCTGAAAATGTGAATGCTGGATGGTAAGTATTTTTCTTGCTCCTACCAACTGTGTCATTCTAAGAAAGGAGATTGTTAGAAGCTTTTAGAAGGAAATACAACACCTTAATAGCACCTCCTATACTGAAGGATATATCACTACCTCAATGATTAAACACTCCCAGGGTTGACAGTGACAGTTGACAACTCTGTTGAAACTAACCCCAATTGTCTTTATGGCATAGACATGTCTGTTCACACTGGAAATGGCTTTTCCGTTTCCTTCTCTATTTGGCAAAAACCATTTTTCTTGCATACTTTTCAAGTTTGGGATAATTAGAGCATTGATCCTGAAATCTGAGCCATCATGGGACAGATACAGAATTGTAGTTTGTGCAGGTCTTGTGGGTTTCATAGTCCTATATCAGATTGTAGATTTGGGACCTTTTATTGCATGTTCACACAGGAATATTCTGCTGGGTATAATCATAGCAAATGCTAGCAAATACTCATGTTTTTTATAAGGATTGGAAGACTCCCATTTTTATCAGCCGCAGCCCAGATTGTAACACTCTGCTTGATATACGGCATGCCAGAAAAAAATGGAAGTCTAGCTTCCAGGAGATTTATTGCACCTTCTGTGGCTGCCTTTTGAACTGGGAATTATTTGTAGCCGAGTCCAATATACTGTAATTCAAGAAAGAAAGAGAATCCAGTAGAGCACACAGAAAAAATCCAAGCTTAGAAATATTTTTTCTTCCTTTACAAATTCATATAACTGTGTTAAAATAATATGTAATCTAGAAAAAACAATGCACCGTGTGTTCACTTACTGTTCCATTTTTTCAGAGGATGATCTCTCTACAAGTTGTTTTCCTCGTAAGCAAATGATCTGTACAAGAAGAAGTATTTTAGTTCACAAATCATGAATACTGTGTGATTTTTGGTCCACTGTCTTTAAAAACCTCACACTTTCATCAAAATAGCTTGATACAATTCAGTACATCAAGGGGTAACTGATTCCTATAGCTCACATGACTAACTTGGATCAAGAAAGAGGAGGAAAACATGCAAAAGGGACTGTGCAGAATGCAAGGTGTGACCTGAAAAGGACAAGCAAGTCTGAGCACATCTATTTTTTGTTTGGTTCTGCAAACAGATAAAGGTGAAGGTCAAGGTCAGGAAACATCCTGAGCAGTTTGTCCTTTTGGGTGGTGAGTTTACAGCAGAGATACAATCCTGATCACAAAAAAAAAATCAGATCCATACTTAGGAATTCAGAATAAAATGTGACTCTAAAAATGTTAAAAATTGATATTTTTAAACTGTGTACTCTACTTCCTATATGGCAGACAAAGATGTTCCTTTTTATACGGAAAAATGTTGGTATTGGAAAAACTTCAGTCAATTAGCAAGGGCATAATAACAGTGATTCTGGGCTTGCAAAATCTCAACATTTGAATTGCTTCAATACCAGAAGCTGACCCGTCTTTTTACAAGACACCACACCCCTGCATCCTACTGCTCAGATTCCAAGTAGGCTGTAAAATATTTTGGGTTTGGTGAAGCTCCAGCTAGTGTTTCCAATACAAGACTTGTTATCCATACGGTCTTGATGCACCTGGAGTTCCTGGTTTTTTTCACTAAGTAATTCAACTCAAATCCAACTCTGTGGATCTACCTGGTCTCTGGTGAGTGGCAAAACACCTGGCTACAATGGATAGGGTTTGCTGGCAGTGCCAGTGCTTGAAAAAAGATGGAGGTATTTCATCTGCCCAGCATGAGTCACCACCTTGAAAGCTTCCAATCCTCTCTGAGCTCATCTTAAAAACCAGACTGCCCCTAAGCCAGCAGTTTGTCACATTGGGAATTGTTACTAACCCTTTGAGTAATCCTTTTCTGACTGTTTAAATATTCTTCTTCCAGTGCATCCTTTGCAGCAATGATGTCTGTTCATTGCTGATTCGGTTCTTATTCACAATTTATTTCTAGGTTTCTCTGCCTTCTGCCCACCTTCCCTGGAATGTAACTGGAATTGTGGTGCAAATAAAATGTACTGAAGGTATCCAAGACTTTCCCATTACCCCCATTTCCTTCATAGCTCAATTCATATCCTTTTTGTTCACAAACCCAACAGAGAATAGCTGGTCAGAAAGATCAAAAGTGAAGCAAATAACAGGCCCACAAAATCAAACAGCCTAAATGAACTTTCCACCTTTCCACAATAAAGTATTCATAAGCACGGTAGTTAGATACTCCCATTATTAATGATTCATAGCAGTGTATTCATTAGTAATAAGCACTAGTGTCATGTCAATAGTGCATCTAAATTGAGCTAATTACATTACCTGATGCCTCATATTTTATGTGTATAATTTATTCCCTGTGGGACAATCCCTTGGCTTTTTTCCAAATACAGGCAAACAGGCCTAGTAGCGTTTTCTCCACTGGAACAAGAACAAAGCAAAACTCTTTACATCCTGTCCTGGCTGACACCCTCAGATCTGTTCCGTGGTCCAAAGTTTGCAGAACTGTGACATTTCTAAGTTTTTCTCACACAGAGGCCTGTGAATGCTGCTTCTGCCTCATATTTGCTCTGCTTTTGCTCTGTGCCTACACTCCTTAGCCAAACCACTGTGGCAGCTGCAAGTCAAGGCGCCTCACCTTCAGTGAGACGGGGCCACCACAGACACATCATTTGCCACAAACACTGGGAAGCAGCTAGCATTCTTCTTGATCAGTATGTCTGTATTGCTTTAATATTACCCTAATTGTCTGCAAGTTGGCATGCTCTTTGAAGGGTTTCCAGACCCTTAAAAACACACAAAACTTTATGAGATGTCATCCTGCCTTGGGTTAATCCTAAACCATTTTCATATCCTGATATGAATCAAAATAGGCACCATGTCCAAAAACACTGTTCTTCTCTAAGGAGTGCGAAGACATTGTTCACAGTAGTGAAAATCTTCAAAACATTTTCAAAACATTTTTATTTATTAAAAACAGGGACATGTGCCTTTCTAAATATTTTGGCTAAATTTCTTCACTCTTTGACCAGATACGGTTGATTATGCCTTTGCATTCTGATGTAATGTTAGCAATCTAAAGACTAAGTCTAAGGAGAGATGGGCAGTAAAGACGGTCATACTGTCTAAGTTCAGGAACCTAACTTTAGTGAATAATTTATCCTAGACAATTACCCTGGACTTTTTCTGTAGTCAGTGGAAAAAGATACTTCCAGGCACATATTCAAATCACTTAAATTAAGTGATTAAAGTTCCTAAGGTCACACATCAGATGCAACCTTCTTATTTGCATTTGGGGTGATAATTTTCTTCCAAAGGAAAATTCAGAAGGCTTATATACACAAATAACATCTCAAATAACTCTCTTTTGGCAGTGCCTTGATAAATATGTCTAAACACAGTACATCCTTTGCCTAATCTATTAAAAATATTGTATTGAAAATAAAATGATGGACTTGTATTTTTGAAAGCATGCTACATCATATCTCTCAAAAAAAAAAAAAAGCATACACTGGAGAGTGTGATAGGACACTACTGTGAGGCTTTCAGGACTAGTCATGTAGCTGGGACTCATGCTATAGTTTATACATCTTCTGTTAGCACAGCTTTTGAAAAGACCTCCTGTGAAACAGTATGTGCACCTAGACGGAGGACTGCAGTTGCCTAAAGGCCCTGCTCTCCTCACTTATTTCCTCAGATCTCCTCTTTACATGGTAAAGACATCTATGCTGTTAATTATCTGTTCTGATTTGCCATACACATACTGAACTTTTGCTGGTGAAATTCTTCTGGGGCTAGAAATGGGACATCATGGTCTTCTGAATTAGCAGATACTCCATGAGAGACAAATTGCTCATCAAGAGATGAATCTTAAGACACTTGGAAATTCAGATGTGCTAGCGGGAATGAATCCTGAGGGCTCTGGCATATACTGTGTGCTGCAGATACCTCAAAATCTTATGAGGGCTCAAGAAACACCTTCCTTAGTAGCATGTTTTGTGGAACAAACCTCAACTTCAGCAGTGGAAAGAACATCAAAGGCCAAATTACCACAGCTGCTGTCAGCTGCCTTCTGCACACTGCCTAGAGTCATGTTCTGAATGCCAAAATGCGAGGAGATTTCTGTGTTGTCTGCAGCGAGGCTGAGATTTTTCTGTCAGTGTCCTCCCCACTTGTTCTGTTTCTTGAAGTTCTGGAAACAAAGAAACAAATGCTTAAAGTGACTCAAAACACACGAAAGTTTAATTCAGTAGGGTCTGTATGGAAAAATGGGAACGAAGCCTTGACATAAAACAAATCAAATAACTCTCCCTACCAGAGTCTTATATTACAGTTGTACTGACTGACATATTATGGCTGGCAAAGAATAATGCTACTGTAAAAAAAAACCCAATTATGTCAGTTCAACTCTTTAAATACTCAGGAAAATAATTTTTTTTAAACTTTCTATTTGACTTTGACTACAAACACAATATAATGTCAGCTGGCTAGAAGTGAAGAAATTGCTCTTTCATTTTAATTGAAATAATAGGAAAATACCATAAACTGGGGAAGAAAAGCATGTTGTTCTACAGTAACATTTTCCAATATAATTTTATTGTCTCTTTTGCTGTCAACTTTTGAGACCTCATAATAAAAAATATTTCATTTGATTTATCCATTCTACTTGAGACTATTAATCTTGAGTTCATGCAGCAAGGTCAGAGAAGTTTATGAATCCAGTGGTCTCAAATGAATGTCAGTTGGCTAAGAGGTGCTCAAGGAGGGTCTATTAATAATGAAAGCTCCAGGCAAATGTATAATGCAAGCCCTTCAGATCACAACACAGAGTTCACATTCTCTTGAGAGTCATCTGAGGATAAGATGTTTTGTTATAATGAAAAGAATATAATATACAGTAACAGAAAGAAAAATCCATATTCTGCATTCTATATATGTGATTTTGTATCACAGTGTATTTATTGCTACATAAATAACGGCAAAAATCCTATGACAACAAAGATAGTGAAGACTTCAAAGAACAGTTTCTAAACTGCATATTTTGATATTTTAAAACAGTAAAATATATAAAAAAGTACAAATAGAGACTATTGTATATATGGATATAATCTACAGACAGAAAACACAGTTTTACTACAGGAATCCTTTATCTGAGTAAGGAACAAAACTGACTTCCAAGATAGGCATAAATGTAAGAGCTTAATCACCAGTATATAACGTGCTCAAAACAATTCATAAAATCTAGAAAATGGGGATTATGATTTTACTGGTTAGGAAAATAAAAATGTATTTTCTGTATTTTATGATTTGAGTGCAAAACAGTCACATAACAAATTAATAGGATGATAGGACTGAAGTAGAGTATCTGCTGGTTCCTAAATCAACACTCATGCTACTCTTAGAATACTGATGAATATCAGGAGATGCAGACAGACAGAACTTATACTACTGTTTTTATTTGATTAAGGATATGCAACTTCACACTGTTCTCAAGAGCTGTATAGGTGAGCCTTCTGTTCCAAGACCATGAATGTGTCCTCTAACTGCTTGACCAGAATGAGCCGACTATTGCTACAGATGCAGAGTAAATTCTACCAGGGGTGTACACAGAAGCAGTTTCCATGGTCCAAAGCTGTGGTGGACTGTACTGCCCAATTCTCCTCCCCAGGAGCTGCTTCTTGTTTACATTATGAATTGATGGCACAGGTATATAATGCAGTTGGCATCTGAAGGCTTGTTTGCTTTTGCAGGGCATCTGAGCTCTGGGACAATGCCTGATTGGAAGCAGGCTTGGGCTTCCAGTTAGGGTGGATTTACTGAGGGATTTACGTAGTGTGGATTAATGGGGCTGGGACCTTAGCAGCTCGCAGCTTATGCATCCAACTCAACACATCTGGCTCTTATTTTCACAAACTGAATCTGTGTGGGGGCTTCAGGAGCAGATTTCAGGAAAGATTTTTCTCCCAGAAATATGATTGAACCCTGGAACAGGCTCTGCAGGGGAGTGATCACAGCACCAAGACTGTTCGTGTTCAAGAAGCGTTTGAACAATGCTCTATTTGGACAAGGCACATGATGTGACTCTTGGGAGATTCCTGCACAAGGCCAGGAGTTTGACTTGATGATCCTGATGGGTACCTTCCAACTCAGCATATTCTATGATTTTATGATAAGGCTGTTTGTGGCACTCAGAAGTAGCCAGGACTTCTTGTCCTGGCTTTTTGGCTGTGGCCCAGCACCTCAGCTGACATGGGACAGCATGCCTGTTACTCGTGACCCAAAAGGGATAATTGCATCTGTGTTGTGTGAGAAAACTGCAGCTATCCTGCTGTACAGGGCAGCCATCCCAATTCTGCCTTCTCCCATTACCTCCTCAGGTTCCTTCAGGCAGTGAGTCATGTAAAGGTTACATCATCTTTGCCTAGGACAAACTGAGCCTAAGTGGTATGCTTAATATTTTGGGGAATTCACTTTAGCTAGGTAGCTGGATAACTTGGAATATTAAGGGCCAGAAGAGCCTGTATTCCAGTGTGTTTGCATTCTTTCTATAGGCAAGAGGGGTAGTAAGTCAAAACATAGTTAGGCTTCCAGGCCTTCTAGAGGCTGGACATAGGTGGGGTCAGGTAACGAGGGATGTTTATGGGACACAGTAGTAAGATGGACTTTAATTGGATGGTGTGATGGGTGGGCACTCTGAAAGTTACAAAAATGAAGAGATCCTTATGATTTTCCTCTTTTGGATCACGGAATTTTCTAGTAAATCTGTGCTCTCCCTTAACCTCTTCAAACTGTGTGTTTGTGTTATTTCTTACCTGTTTCAGGCAACAAGCCAACATGAATCTTGTTCTGAGGCCTCAGTGGTAGTGTGGTTGTTTTTGTGGTTTCAAGGAGGGGTGTAAAATTCACCATTGAGAATGACTGTTGAGTTCAGCCATTTGCATCCCAAAATAAGAATGCTTTTTTGGTCCTTTCTACTGACTTTCAAGAAGGCAGAGATGTAGTTTTGGTGAAGATTTGAGTATATTCAAACACTGAGGACATATCAGGTCCATTTATTAGGATATTATTCAAAAATATTGTGTTGCAAATGTACACTTTGAATTCCATTCTCCAAAGAAAACAAAGAAGAAAACATTTCTTAGTTTAAATATTAAGTAAAAAATATTTGTTAACATTTTCTATTACTCTTTTTAATTCACAAGAAAAAAGACTGCAAGTTACTAGGGTTGCTGTTCATCTTAAGTCAGTCAGAATTACTTAAGTGTCACTGCAATTCTCATCCTGGGCTTCTGAACCCATAGAGCACTTTCTTGGACAACTGTTAAAACTTTCTGTTGGTTTCGTTACACCCGTAGTCAGTATTGTTAAGAGAAAGAAAGTCTTTCAGGATAATTTACTATGTTTTAAGGTAGTTAACTATCATAGGAGCTTTAGTCCTATACAAGAAAGGATGCTGGGAGGTCATATTTGCCAATGCATATGAAAGGTCACGTTCCCTAGTCCCATGTCGTTTGCCTGGAGGCTGGTCTTCAAAGAAAGACTCCTATCCCAGTTTTGGGAAATGGGAAGAGTTTCTCTCCTGGGATCTAGTAAGAGGCTCATTACATGTTTATGTCATAGAGATCAGAATAAATTAAAGAAAAAGTGTTTTTAGCCAAGATCAAATGTTTGGGGAAAGTCCAGACTGGTGAGACATCCAGGAAAGATTGCTTAAAAAGCTGTATTTTTCCATTTACCAGCTTACAGAGGAAGGTCAAGCATTTGTCATCTAGTTTTGTATGACATTTTGAGATTTTTATGCCTAAATAAAATGCAACAACTTATGTCTGTTGTTACAGAATCCATGGTTTCTATAAAATCAAAAATACAATATCATCTTAATCCTCATAGGATTAAGCACAAAATCTAACATAGAAAAGTGTCCATATAAATGAGCAGAATTATGAGGTTTTCTCAGCATATGTTAATATATTTACTTGATTAAGAGCATGGACGATGCCAGTCAGACCCCTATACCTAGTAAGTCCTGACAATCTAGTGAGTTACAGCTGTCAAAATACTGATAGCCTTAATAAACAGCTAATTTGGTTGTAACATTTCATATTGCAATGTTCTGAAAACACAGATTAAATTGGCATTTCTTAGCATTTTGGAATTTAATTTAATCCTTCCCTACTTATTTCAGAATTCTAGAGTGACCTACTAATCCCTTGTGTACACTGCATTTGATGGCATGCACACAAGGGAAAAGTACTAAAGGTTTGGTCATTTGCCAGTAGGGCTGTGGAAAAGCAGTTGTTTGTTTCAAATGCAACATGATTTTTGTAAGTTTTTAATGTTCCTACTTGCAGCTGTTAAACGTTTTCAATTATGACTTCCTCGGGGAACCCTAGAAGCAGTTCCATGATCTGAATGTTTAGGTCTGTGTGTTGCAAGTCCATTTCAGAAATCCCAAGCAGATATTAGCCTTCTTCCTATGCCCTACTTTTCACAGGTGCTGAGCCCAGAAGGGACCTTCATCAATTCCTGACATGTTCACATGACTGAGTGCCTAATCCTCATAGACCAGATCAGCATTTAAAGCATCCTAAAACACAGGATTATAAAGACAACTGACTTTTTCCCCTAGAGGCAGACATAATACAATTCAAAACTCACTGAAACACCCTGACAGGATGTTTACTAACAAAAAGCGCATTGTAGGGAGACAATCTTTCACATACCACCATGGACATACCATTTAAATTGTATAAGGAAGTTCTCCATCACATTTAATGGGGAAAAGCAATTTGCCTACCTTTCTCACCAACTATCTTTTGACTCCTAGTTCAGGGAGAGATTGGATCTAGGAATCAAAAATTCATGTTCACAAATAGCAATATAAAACCGACATAAGCCATTGATACATTTTTGTTGTCCATATTTCTCTAGCTGGTTTAAAAAAATAGTCATTAATAACTAAGTAATTAACATCAAGATAAGGAAAATTCCAAGTATAAAAGCTTCCTTGAAGATGCTTACTGAAGCTCCCTGGTTGCAATTGCCTTTGGCTATATTACAGCCATTACTTCTTTTGTGGAACTTGAATGTCTGCAGTCTGAAAAATGGTGCTGATAGGAAAACTTAAATGTAACACATGTTGTATAAAAAAGGGCTAACTCTGTAATGGCCATTGCTTTGTTTCCACTGTGACTTGAAATGACAAATGAGAAGGAGGCTTTGGTTGGGGTTTAGTGAGAGATTTTTCACTTTAAAAACATAATTAGGATATTGAAAAGTCCAACAAAAGATGAAGATTCGAACAGCATGGAGTTGAACAGCCGTGAGTGGAGAGCACTCTGGGGCATGGCTAATGGATAACAGTCTAAAGAAAAAGAATGGATTAGAAAGACCAATAGTTCTCTTCATACTAATTTCCAAAAATTTGGTATAGCTCTTGCAGCTCTTTTTGAACTCTTATTATCTTGGCTAAATTTAACATAATACGAAAAATGTGGCATTATTCAGATTACTTTTCAGTCTGTGGCTGCACATGTGTATACTCACATTGAAGTCCTTAAGAAATGTTAAAAACTCAAAGTAACAGAATATTTATTTAAAACTTTCCCCTAAATCAATATAACTTCTTTTTTTTCTCCCTTAATTCATCTTATCCTGGAGAAAGGAGATAGGAAAACAAGTCACTGACATTGTGGACCCAATACTCTCAAACTAATGTTGTAAGTGTAAGTGCAGCCTGCATATTTAGTGGGAGTAAAATCCACTCCACAGCAGAATGGTGCCATGAGTCAGTAGGTCTCAAACTGTGAAATATATTAGCAACTCAAAGAGTCAGCCTGTACAGTCCCTCTGGACTCTGATGAGTGGCCATGATCTTCACTTCTCCTTTCTTCATTCTCAAAAAATAAAACCTAAACAATACTAAAATAAAGGCAGAGCTAAATCTGTATGAAAAAGAGCCAAACACTCAAACAGGTTTGAAATCTACTCACCTTTCTCTGCATCCTGATTTGGATTGGCTTTCTTGGCCTTTGCTCCCATGTCATGACCAGGCTTGGATGGGTCCAGCAACTAAGGAGACTGTGGTAGCCTTGCGTTCGAGTATTTCTATGTTGAAGGTAGTCTGATTCAGACTATCATGGGGACTTCCTTAAACAGTAACTGATTCTTAACAGAAGATACAGCCTTATTTTAACCTCGAATATCACCACTCTAATTTCTGAAAACAAATGAACTTCTTTTAAAAATTCTTTATTGCATTGACTTGAAGGAAAGATCAGACTGGAACATAGATCGCTGAAAATGGACTGTTGCTCTTCTTTGCTCCTGTAACCTGTTTCAGGGGTGGAATAAAAGCTTTCCCAGGATTGGAATGCAGCACTTCAAACTTTACTGCTGTGAAGAATTTATTTCTAGACTTATAGAACATTTTAACCACCATAAATTTTTAATTTTTGCAGTTAAAAACATTTTGTGAATATTTAAAATATCTAAACGCCACACTTATCACTTTGAAATGATTGGATAACTGCTTTGATTTAGATGCCAAAATACAGAAGTAGGAGCCAAAATTAATTCATTCAGATTTTATTATCTGTATTTCAGACTACAATTCCTACCTAAGGTTTATTTAGAGAAAAAAAAAATCTGATTTATTTGGAATTTTCTTGTACCTAGTGTTACTAAGTGATGGATGATAATTGAAATGGGAAACCAAAGTGGAGATTGAGAAAAATCACCCAAAGAGAAGTGTGAGAAATTAAGTATGAAAAAGAGAGTAAAAGGATGAAGACAAAAGAAAAAAGATTAACTTGGATAAGGTCTGGGGAAAAAATCCCTTCTGGCCAGACCTATGGAAACTGATGGCCTAGTGATTATAATTTTGTTTGTAGATTGTCTCTGAACCTCTGCCAACATCAGATAATTTAGCCATGGTTAGAGCTAAGGAATGACTTACCTTTTTCCTCTGTGGATGGAAAATCACTTGGCAATATATTTTGTAGAACCTGTTGCTGATTCAAACTGTAGATGAAGTTGACAACTGATAATAGCAGAAATTAATTTTGGGGCCCTGGCCACAACACTGAGAAATCAAAAGAATTAACAAAAATATATATGCCTTCAGAAAGTCTGATTTTCAATACACACACATGTATATATGAAGATATCATCCATGTGATCAGGATTCAGAAAAAAAAATAGGGGATGCCCAAGAGCGTTCACATAGTTTTTGGTGCATACCAGAAACAAACAGAAGCACTTGTAATGAATGAAACAAGGAAATAAGAAGCTATGTTATGCAAAATAAATTTCAATGCAGAATTATTTTGACATCCCCTTTGGAAAGAAATGGTGAACATCTGTACATTGAAGAGTAAAACATGAGCAGTTCAAGTAGGTGTTTACTGTAGAGGTTGTTAGGTGTGTTGTGTTAACAGTCATTGTCTTCCATCACAAATGGAAAATCTGACTCAGTTTGAGAGTGGGAAAAGCATCATGCCTCAGGGTATGGATGCGAGACAATTGGGTAATTTCAGGTTGTTTTATGGCAACTTGCTGAGGGGATGCAGGTGAAAGGATTCACAAGCTCAGCCATAGTTACAGGGCTGGAAAAGCTCTCTTGGGTCATGTGGAGTTTGGGCTAGTGATCTTGGAGAGCACAAGGAAAAGCATACTCAGTGAGATGTAGACTAAATCCATGCGTACTTCAGCCTGTTTGCCTTAGTTCACTATTTTTTCGCATCTGTAGGGGAGCTGCTGTCCTGCATTGTGAGAGTAAACTCTTTCTTTAAACATCGAGGCCCTGAGGCCTTTGTCTCACTTTCAGCTCTGTAAATTGTTCCCTTCTAAAATTGTGATGAACTTTAAATGGCAGGTGATCTTTTTTCAATGCTGATGTATTTTATTCCAATTTGAGCCATGCTGTAATACTTCTCCTGGTGTCCTCTCTTATGTCCAAATTGAGCATGATGTTTCAGCATCAGGAAGTTGAAGTAGAGAGTGCAAGCAAAGAAAATGTGAAACAATCATTGTTCCAAGCACATCACTAAAACTATCTTGGAAAACAGCCCAGACTGTTTCAACTCTTCCTCTTCAGTCATTGGAAATGGAGGCCAACAAAGAAATAAAAAAATGTTCCTAGGCTCAGCATGACCACCATCTCCTCCATCACCCTATGCCCTCTTCACTCACACTTAAAGCCAGATGGAGAGCTCTCCAAGACTACTACCTTTGCTTTGACCCTTGCTTCCATCTCTCCCTGAACACGATATTACAGCAGCCTGGCACAAAGTGCTTTTTCTAGATGCAGCAGTTTCACAGATGTATACAGTACCTCAATTTTCTAAAAATAACCAAGGACAGGAGATGCTGAGCTTAACTTCTTATCCTCTGTATCACACATCATTCAGTGGCATAAGTGAAAATGAGAGTCTTAAAGCAATGTCTTTGATATGGACACTCAGGGGAATGGATCAGTAATATATACCATGTTATTTTATTTGGTAAGTCCAGACTTCTTAATGTCCTTCTACATATCTGAAGCATTATGTACACATACCTGACCAATTTGGTTAAGTCTATATATTATGCTGTTTCATCACTTATTTAAAGTCAGTGAATTATTTCCCAGACAGATTTTATTTCTGATGTACTCAACTATCCATGTGAGGGGCAGAGCCAAGGAAATGTGTCTTTCCCTCATCCTCCTTTCTACTGTAGGAAAAAAACAAAATACTTCTGTTCTTGGTGGCATTATCATGAAATATATTCCTATGCAATTTGTTTAATTAAAACAAAAGTTGCAATCTCAGGGTGATTCCTGTATCCTACACATATGATCCAGGAAACTGAAAATGTGGATAAAACTGTTATAACCAACTGAAGAAACGTCTTTAAGCTTGCTAAAAGTAAAGTCAGGGACACTAGACTAGCTGTGTAGAATTACATTTTATGGGAAGATATTTTATTACATTTGTGGTCACTATCAGTGTACCTAGCACTTAGTAAGAGCTAGCTGGGCTAAAAAATGTCCATATAGGAAAATCCTGGTGTGCAATACAGATGCTTTGCACAGTGCAACACCCACAAAACTAATGTTGCCAGGTAACTTCCAGATAAGGACTTTTTCAGTGTTTCCGAATTTCTGTGTAAGAAGTAAAGCACGGCTGGGAAGCAGACATGATACCTACCTTCTGTAGCACTTTTTATAAGTTTTTACCACTTGCCTATAGTTTCCAGCAAAGGAAGTCTAAAATTATGTGGTACAATCTTTCCCATGCATGCAGTAAATAAAAGTAAGGAGGGAAAAAAACTCAAAGAAATCATAAAGTAGTACAAAGGTTTGAGAAGAGGTTTCTGTTCTACAAAGTAGATCGCAGTTTTTTTGGAGAGGATCAGAGGTGTGGTGGGAATTTTTTTAATTGTATATACAAGTAAATGCATAGGACATATGCAGAAGGCCAACTTGAGTCAAGAGGTAACTTGATATAGATGTATTTTGATAACAGCTGCAAAAGTTACATCAACAGATGATACAAATAATAAAAATAGCAGTTTTTCTACTCTGTATGTATTACACTGATAAGCCTTTTATGCCTTCATTTTACAACTACCGTGTTTCAATTTACCTTCTTGGCAATCAAAGCTGAAAAAGCACTTTATAACATCTGTATGCAATTTTTATAGACACTAGTGATTCATAAACTTTGATTTCAAAGACATTTCCTACAACTCTTCCTGCTTCACAGAACCACATGAGCTTCCCCACAAAAATCCTTGATTTGTTTCCAGAGTTTATCTCACAATTTCTATTGTCTTGGGGATGCAATGGTTTTGTTATAGCTCAATCATTGTGAGTAGTTAATTCAGCAAGTTCAAACAAATGCCTGAGCCAGGAAAGGGTCCTTTAACCCTTTTTGTCCAGAGCTTCTTTTGTGGCTCTTGCAAAATACATCTGTATTGGGAAAAAAGCAAGAACAACAAAAACCACACCACATAAAAACAACAGAGAACAAATCTAATGATTATAATAATATAGTTTGAACCTTATCCATATTATGTCCATGATTGAAACAGATAAATAAAATATATACTCAGATAAGATTGGAACAAGTGAGGAAAGAAAGTTCTAGTGGGTTGGGATATATTGAACAAACCTCTTCCTAACAAGAACAGGAAGAAGTAAATGTGACAACAATAAAATATTGATCTTGACAATGCAAAACCATACATTAAAATTCCAGGTTGAGGACATATATTGGTAATTTAAAGCTTAAAGGCATTACGAGGCTCTCTTAAATATTCCATATCAATTAATTTTTAGAACATCTCTGATAAAACCACTATAGGAACTCCAAAACCACACGGCTTGTTTGGAACAACTGCTTTGCTTAAGTCAAATTGTAGACAGAAGCATGTCTAACTATGCTAAACACAGTCATCCTTGCTACCACATCAGAAGTGGTAATGCTTGAAAGTGAACAAATGAGAATGGAACTTCTAGCAACTAGCACTGCTACAGGCTTACAGTGGGATCTAGTTTGTGCTCAGCGACTAAACACTTCTTTAAGAAACAGCAACACATGAAGGACAGGACCAAGACATGTAATTCTTGCGATTATTTGCTTCAGGAAAATGTTACAGAATAAGGAGAGATTGTGGATTCTGAGTTTTCATTGGAATAGTTTCAGGTAACATTGTGCATTTTGATGGAGTGCAACAAAAATATTTGAAAGCATGAGGAAAAGGAAATTGTTCTTTAAAGTAAACAGAGTGGTGGGTTTTATTTGGTGGGAAAAGGCGAGATCAGGTAAAATCATACAGATATTTTTATGATTACTGTTTTGAAGAAGATTTTTGAGGCATTAGACAAGAATAACTATGTTTTCAACTGGCCTCAATTACAGTTCCAGTTATTCAAAGAAAAACACCAAACCCAAGAACAGAACTGTTTGGCTTTAAGTAATTCAGCATATCATACCCAGCTGAATTAGGCTGAGAGCTAGAAAATTCATCTACATCTTTTCAAACCTGATCTTAAAGATGCCTTTAGCGGGTACAAGTGGATCCAAAAGGTGAGAACACAAATGTTATCAGAGTGAGAGTTATGGGTTTAGCTTGTGTGACTCTTCTAGGACGTCTGTAACATTGCAGGTGAAGTTATTTCACGAGATGCTTCCTGCTTACTTATGAGGCTGGCTAAGAATTTGGTGTACAATGACCATTTCCAGCATGAACTGGTGGACTCAAAGATACTAGAGATTAGATTAGTTGGAAACAGGACCAGAAGAAACATGAGTTCTTTCAGAAAGAGGTCACTTATGTCAGGTACGTGCTCAACAGAAGGAATTTCCACTGGCAAGAGAAACTATCACTGGTACAGATCAGGCTGACTTTCCAGTCATACTCGGACCTAAAGTCTTACAGGGCTACACTAGAAGTATAGAAGGTCTATTTGCATGTTGCCAAAATTATTGAGTGATTTAGTATGGAAGAGGAAAACAGGAATTTACTTTCTAACTGTAATCTGGGAATCTGTGGAAATAAAAATGGCTCTAAAATGGTCTTGACAGTAACCTGATCTGCATTTTGAAACTCGGTTCATACTTGGTACAGAAGTGAAGGGATGCTGGAAATAAGAATACTAAAGAGTGAGAAGAGACTGTCTCTGACATGAACAAATATTATAGTACCTGAATAATACTCCTTTACAGTTCTTCATAATAAAAAAAAAAATCTGGTTTGTGACAGGGCTACACCTCCATAGGCAGACCTGTAGGTCTGGGGAGACGCATGTGATTTGTACAGGTGGTCTTGTAAGAACATCTGCAATCACTGTCTTCTCATAGAGAGCAGGGAATTGGTTGCTTGAAGGAATTTGGTCCCCAAGGTTTTTGCATGTTCACAGTTCCTATTTCTGCTGCTAGGACAATGGAGAAGGGTGTTGCTGGAATATAGCCCACAGCAAAGAGATTGCTCAAACAGAGGATCATGATGTTAATATTGTGTTTTACTGGAATTTTTATTGGTAATTGCCAACATTTTGTAACAGTTTAGTCTTCACTATACTAGTGAAATTATTTTCAGTGAAAACATCTGGAATACAATATTATATTGTTTAAGCAAAGAGAAATCCCATGGAATGATGGGAGAAGGTATCACCTTGTTATATGGTGTGACAGGGTGGTCTCCTGAAGGAATGTAATGGTGGAGATGGGGTGAATTAATGGAATATGCATAATGTAGAATATAATTGTTGCCTTGCTCTGCCATTACTTTTTTTACTATATTTGCCTATATTTGGCTGCTGTGTTTCTGTTGCTCAAACACCAGATAGTCTATATTAGAAAGACTCAAGGGTTGTGTGGGTTAGTTTGAAAACCAAAGGGTAATTGCTCAAACATCCTTGGAAGTCAATCTCAGGAAGCTACAGCTGTTGCCCTGTTTCTGTGTTTATGAAGAGATCTGCTGAGAAAAGGGACTGGTACTTTGAAACAGAGAAATATGAGTGTCAATGGGATGTCTTTTCTTCTTCAATACAGGCATATTTTTAATTTGTGGTAGAACCTTTTTTTAAAAAAAGCCAGAACTGTTGCTTCATTTAGCCCGATGACATAACCACATATATTTGGGACATCCAAAGGATTAAGATCCTGCTATTATGTGTTGGACATCTCAGAGTTGTGACCTTAGGGAAAAACTTCTGGTACACAGAAACTGTACAGGAAATACAGTCTTTGTTTCAGGGAGCTTGGCTTCTTTGGCTGCTATTTACACTGAGATAGAGCAGTTGTCTAATTGTTCATTTGAACTGCATACTTAGTTCAATTAAACTGCAGGATGTCTGGAGCACAGGACCTACACTCATGATTATCTGGAGGCATTTGATACAGTACTGGAAAGAAAAAAGCTGTCAGAAGATACTGGTTTGCAGCAGAGGAGTTTTGCTGGTAAAGTGGAATATTTACCTGTGGACAGCCAAGATACAGATGGGGGGTGTGCAGAGAGGAAAAAGCATTGCTCAAAAGAAAAACATTGTTATAGTTAGAATTTCTGCCAGCAGAACAATGCCCTTTATGAGTTGTGACACACCTTTCAGTACAGGATAGGTCTATGCCCATTTGGCAAATTAATACATGAACTTAGAAAGTGAGTCACTATCTTAGCTCTACAGCAAAATGCTTATTGCAAACTGGGATTCTCTCCTGCACCAGGCAATGGCAAACCTTATGGAATGGCCAAACTTGGGCTGGAAAAAACTCAGCCACTTTCAGGCCTTTTCCCATAGCAGTTTGGGTAAAGAAATGCCAGATTACGTTGGGGCCCAGCAGGTTCATGAAAAGAACAGTAGGTCAGTTATAAAGTTCTTCCATTTCTGTGCATGATTTTATAATCATTTCCTTGATGCAAGCTCGTTTCTAAGTTCCTAAGAAGAGCTCAGGAGAGAGTGTGATACTTAAGCCTAGACATCTTTTTTCATCCTGTCACAATGCCAGTATCTGTGTGTGTAAAGTTCTGGCAGCCTGAAATACTTTGATATATTTTTTTCCCAGGCTTCAAAAGGCAAGGTAAACAATGGGCTTGCGACTCCAGGGTAAGTGTCAGTAGCCAAGAGTTTAAGAGGCAGATCATCTTCTTTATTTCTGACATCACTTTAAGTATTTTGATGTGTAAAAAGGATGAACAAAAGAAAAATAAACTTGTTTAGTGGATTTTGGGACTGCAGATTTGATGCCTTGAGGTGATTTCTGGTCCACACAGGTTTTTAATTCTTGCTATAGGTAAAAAAAGAGAGCAATTGTGCATCAAAGACTTAAAAAGGTATTTAAAATAAAAAGGTAAACTCTAATTTTTAGTATATTCTTGGAAGATATTTGAACTTCTTTGACAGTTCAAGCAATATCTAAAGAAAATAAATTTAAAAAAGCCCCAAACCTGGAAGCTTTATAGTGCTTTGGATATTTAGTATAAATGTTTTAAACACACTAACACGGCAGTCATGAGTTCAATGTGCATATACTGTGTTTATTTTTTGTTATAATACTGTTATATAACCTAGTAAACATAATTGTTCATTGATACTTCGAATGATTAGTCCAATAATCTGGGGATAGGAGGGTGATATTTAAAAATTGAGACTGAAAAGGAATAAATATGTAGAGGAACAAGATCTTCTTAAGGATCATTTCCAACCTAAATAACTCTATAATTTTATTGAGAGAATAGCAATTTAGCGCAAAGTGAGAAATAAAACCCTCAGAAAAATGTAATGAAACCAGAAAATTATTTAACAAAATATCAGGGAGAACTTATAGTTCAGGGTATACATGATGCTTTTTTTTTTTTTTTTAATTTGGAGCTCATTATTTGATTTACTGAAAACTGGGAGGAGCGTGCTATTCTGTTCAAATTGGTCCATTACACTTTTCACTGTACTAGCCCACCAGGCTGCTAGAATTGCTGTAAGTAGGAGTGTTGATATATATAACACAGGGTCTTTCTTTTAATTTTTGTCACATTGGATGTGAAATTGAAGTTATTTAAATATAAATATAATACAAATCCAAAGCAGTCTGGAAAAATAGACTGAGTGACCATATAGCAATTCAAACTTTCTACTTTACATCTGTCCAGGCTCAGGGAATGGAAATCCAGTCTATAATACAACTTTGAAAAAGGTAGACCTTGTACTAGGAAGACTTTTGGAGATGGGACAGGACTCATAACAAATAATAGGTGCATTCATCAAAGCAACATATCAAGATAGTAGAAAAAACTCTGTTAACAGAAAATCTTTCCCTTTTCCCTTCATCTTTTTTTACTCTTTCCCTTTTCTCAAAGTATGCAGTTTCCACAAAAACATATCATCCCTCTAGAAAGTGCAATTGAAATTGCACTAAAGAAAAATACTAGTGACTTTAACATGCTCCAGCTGAACACCAGTAAACTTTCACTCTGCTTCTATCACATTCTCTCATTATGTGCTGCAATGCTCAGTCCTTCCTTGGTTGTTGAAATTACATTAAAAATTTCATATATCCCTTAGACTCATGTTCTTAGAACGGGGGTACAAATGGTCTAAAAAGACAGGCTTGATCTGCGTGCTTGTAGTAATTGGAGAGATTGAAATTTTGTTATTTTAAAAAAATATTTTCACATTCCATTTGCATAATTTTTTGAGATGGAAGATACTGCCCAGAAAATCATTTGTGGCATTAGAGGTCTAGAACCTCTAGCTGGATTAAGCCCTTCTTTGCTCCAAGCTACTAACTTCTTTCATTGCCTTGACTTATGTAGCCAGAGATCTCTTGTATTTCACTTGAGATGACTGTATAATACATTCCATTACAATTATATTTCCATGCTCGTTTAATTTAGTGCCAAGCAAAGAAAAATGCTGGCATTCATCTTACTGATGTATTCATTTTTTTTCTTGATTATTTGTGTAGAACCTCTACCTCATAACACACATTCAGACAAGGGGAACTGCAGCTAATGCCAAGATCCCCAGTCCTGCCATCAGCTCTGTATTTGCAGACATTGTCTGCATGTATAAAGTCACAATGCTGTCAAAATGCATGAAACTGACTGCATCAGCTCTGAAGGTCTGTGAGGAATTTGACAGGGAGAAAAGAGTATTTTACAGTTCCCAGAAAGGTGCTGCTGCATCTAATTTGTTACACAAAGTTTGGGGTCCAGTAGTTAAGAGCCTTCCTAAATTAGATGGGGCCACTAGGATATGTGGAGTGGATTTTCTTTGCATGCAGCTCACTAAAGAAAATACATCACTTTTGCTCAAAATCTCATGCTCACAAAATTTCATGTGTCAGTTTTAAGTGCAAAATGAGTCTCCTGAGATTCTGGGTTTGAAATATTTGTGGAGATATATAGATACTTTCACACAGCTTTATCTCAGCACTGTAAAATTCTCATGATTCCTCTTGAGTACTCTGTAACTGTATAAAACTCTGAAACAGTTGAGAAGGATCAGATAAGTCTCCTGTTGTAATGGGGGGAGTTCAGACTGCATCTGTTCTAAAAATAAATAAATAAATACACAGATGTAGTGGATCTGTTAGACATTTTCCTCAGCTAACTATAGCGCAGTGAGCCTGCCAGTCAAAAATCTGAGGGTTTTTCCAGCCTTTTTGAGGAACTCATTCCTTCAAAGGACTATTTAGTACCTCCTCTCAAGCCATGATTTCTCAAGATTTTATTTTACTGTCTGGACCCACTATGAGTTAAAAAAAAAAAAAAGAGTTTAATCAGCAGCTAAAGCCCCTTTTACTTGACTCTCCACAAGATTTGTACATCAAAGAGCACTCTGCTCCAGGAGTAAAGGTCACTTTCACAGATACATTTTCTGGTATATCTCCAATTGTTTCTACTGTTCAGAGACCAGTGGGTTCCCTCCTACCAGCTCCACTTTCATTATTATGTTCAAAAAGTTAAGTCAAAAAATAATAGCTTAGAAGAGAAGCTGACTCTATTTGTCTCTTCTGAAAGGTTTTGTAGCTGGATGATAGTATTGCGTTTTCTTCAACTTTTGCTATTTATTTGGAACACGTTCTGTGCTACTCTAATGTCTTCTGCCATGTTCAGGACCTCAGTGCTGTAGACACTGAATGAACCTTGACAATGCCTTCGCAGTTGAGGCTTGAGCTTCTTTGGAGACCAAGGCAAGGAGAAGACAGAAGAGAGCGAGGCGGTCCAGGAGCAGCAGGCTAACCTCTATCTTCACAGTGTGAGCAGAAGCACTGGGAGAGAAAATGAGAAAATTCTTGTACAAACAGAATTAGAAGCTAAAGAAGAAAAAAAAAGCAGATCAAAGGCTTAAAATGTACCAGGTCAAGCTGAGTGAGGCTTACAGAAGATAAACTAAGAATCTGGAAAAAAATTGCTACTTTTGCTGTCAAACCTAGTTATCAAGCATTGCATAAGTTCAATTTGTATTCAAAACTGTTATTATGTCCATTTTCATAGTCATGTCTTATGGACACATGGACTTAGAGAAATCAAATTTGTTGACTCTTCAAGTGCGTAGAAATCACTGATGCTTCATCTGGAATAATTCAAATCAGTGTGACAAAATCACATATTTTTACATTCCTATGCTCATATTACTGCACTGTGAAAATGAGACTATAAAAGTCACTCTTTTACTTTTTCGCTAATCAACCTGCCATTAAGTTAAATTTCTAAGAGGTAGGTCCTCAGAACGACCCACTGGATACATAGCAAAGGGGGTTTTAACCTGATAGAGTTCACTAAACATATCTCTCCATGTGCTGTCTTGAAGGCTTCACGCCTTTCCCATTGGAGACTCCTGAAGATCTGGACAAGAACTCCATATAATTAATTAGTAATTTAAAAAGTGCAAAATTTTCTCAGTGACTTTATTACTTCCTAATTCATCACAAAAAGATTAGTCAACAAAAGCAAAAGCAGTCTGCCAGTTCTTTAATAACAATCAAGAGTATATTTCTGTCCAAAATACTGTTCTGTGCAAAATTATATGTTTGTCTTCAACCAAATATCAAATATCTTTCTTTTTGTTTTGCTTGTGATTTTTGTTTTGTTGGTTTTTGGGGTATTTTTTTGCAATCAAAGTTTTTCAGACATCTGTATTTCTTTGTTAACTGAGCATATAGCAAAGTCGAAATAATTCCGGTATGACTTTGTCCTCCCCGTTTCAATGACCTCCTTAGAGGACATTCTGGTTTCCGTTTTCCATGTCCTTGACAGCCTACAGATATACATATAAAATTGAAGATATGCATATACAATATATTTCCCCTCTATTTTAAAGACAAGGTTTCATTTTCCCCTCCTTTTATTGACAGACTTGTCATTGATTCCAGTGTTCATAAAAGCAATGATGATAGATGGATGTCTGTAACTGAACAACCCACAGCAGGGTTCACTTGTTCTAGTAGGTATTTCTTTTTTGCATTTTTCTACTTAATTTGTTTCCCTTCCTTCAGAGAAAGTGTATTTAGGGATTTATGGATTTTCACTGAATGATGTCAAAAATATAGAATTTTGCTGGACAGCAAAATTTGCTATTGGATTTTTCTTTCCTACTGCATAGGTTCACATTTCTTTGACTTTGCTAAAGTTAAAAAGTTTGCTTCTATCTGATCTCATATTTCATTTACCTAATATTCTTTTCTTTTGCAAGGGAGAATAAGACTTGTTGATATCGCTTAATCGCTCATAGCTATCTTTGTCATCAGACCATGTAATATGCTAGCAGTTCCACAATAACCAGTTGTCTATTTTCTGCGGATCATCTTCACAATGTTTGCAAAAAATGTTTACTTCTTGCTCTTCAACTGAGTTCCATAAAACACAAAATTTCAAAAGCTACCAGTAAGGGGAAGCTGGTTATGGAGACAGAAATCACAACATTAGAATGTAGAGATTCTTGATCACAAAACTAAAGCTTTCTAAAACAAACTGTGAGTTGGCAGCTTGTAGTTTGCAGAAAGTTTGTAGAAGAACTGAGGTTTTCAGCAGAACTTGTAGAGAAGTTCAGGTGTTTTTCCAGGGATTTGAGTCAAATATGTCATCTGGAGTGACTTCACGTGTCAGCACAGATAGCTCAGGGAAATATCGAGCCCTCTCATTTTGNCCGCCTTCCTTTTCCCCTGTTTTATTTTTCTAACAGTTGCCAGCAGGGATCGGACAGTAGGAACAGTGGAATCAGCAGCTTTTTCTGGGGCACAAGCACCTCACCATATTTATTGGCTTTATTCATTGCAGGAAAGATCACTACATCCAAGAAAGAGCCTCTCTCACAGGGTAGAGGTGCTTTGCCACCAGCCCAGTCAGCCAGCTCCAACTGCAGTTTTAAACTTCATGCCCCTCGGGCTGAAAAAAGCCTGCCTCTTCTGGAACGCTAACCATCCTTTCAGGTTTGGATTCCTCTGTTTCATTGGACAATAAATTAGAGAGCTTAGGTTGGACTGGAAGTGACCATTTCACCTAACCTGAGGTGGGGAAAAAGAGACATAGTTGAGCTCTGATTTAGAAGATTGGCTGAGACTTGTATTTATCAAGTCGATCTCTATCCATCTTCTGGGTGGAAAACAGTAGCTGAAGCACTTTCCCTGCCAACGCACACTTTATAAAGCCGTGAGGGGGGTTAGGGAGGAGAGTTAGTGAGAACTGGAGGCGGGGGGGCTGCTTTGGGGGGCAGCCTGCAGTGACACGGCAACCCAGACATATGGTGTCATTACTCAGCCGACACAAATTTGACATTTGGTGAATTTATTATATTTTGGTTTGCTCCTGGTGCCTGAAAGGCTTTGCAACTGTCTCTTCATAGGGCCTGTCACAGATGTTGATGTATTTTCCTCCTCCACAGCCAGGTTTTACTGTGGAAACTGATACAACTTCATGATAGAATTTCTGGATGAATTATTCACGCATTGCATGCTTTCTGCACATAGGGGGTTGGAAGAAATCCATCCTATTCAATAAATGGCCTCTTTAATCCCCTTTAACAGAGAATTTTCCCTGACTTTAAACCATTTCTATTATCACCTTTGTGATCCTAATGGTTTGGATAACATATTTATAGTTAATAGCTTTGTTAAATTTTTCACTATATTTCACCTTAACATGCAATTAAATTCTTCAGACACAGTGATGAAACTGATACATCAAAGAGACAGTAAACCATATGGCACAGATTCTCATCTTCTTTACTTTTCATAGCCCTTTTTAAAAAACAAAAAAATCCTGCAGATCATTCCATGTCCAGTGATTTACAGGGTAATTCCTGAAATATCTCAATATTTGTTGTTGTAGACAGAATGGGCTGCTGCTAATGCCGGTACCATCTGTGGAGATGATTTTTTAATTGAAAAGAATTTTCAGTCTTGAGAGTAGAGAGTTGGATGTACTCATCACTGCCCCCTGAGAGAAGATTAATGAAATGAAAACATATCATACCCCTTTAATACCTGGAGAAGTAATAAGGATGCATCAAGTGACAATATCGAGCATGGTGCGTGGGGGTAAATTGTTTTAACATAACAGGCAAGGTCCATCCAAGAAGTAAAAACTGCATTTGCAGTTTTAAAACTATTGAGGTACTAGTGTTTTGTATTAAAACTCCTGATTTCCTTTACTTTCTGATTTCTAATTTCAGAAGCAGAGTTCAGATTCAGATTCCCCTGCTCTTGACCCCATATGTAACAATTCATATTCCCAAAATAATCCTGTTTAATTTAATATTAAATACTTATATGTCTATAGTAAAGATTTTTAATCAAACATCTGCATGAATGTTAATCTTATCCTGAACAAGTGATACTCCTTTTGAAAAACAGAATCCAGTAAAACTTAGTGAATTGATATTCACTACCTAAAACACAAGAGTTCTAGTTTTGTTTTAGTATAAAGCTTACACTGCCTTGACAACAACTGGTCGTTTAAAGACTAATGCATTTTTTCTCAGATTCCTGTGTTTTAATATAATATACAGAATGACAAAGTAAATGAAGTAATACAGTAAATACAGTAAAAATAATAATTCCATAATGATAATACTATAATACTAATATAGCCTGTGTTGATGAGTCACTGGTAGCCATTAAATTGGAATTTATATTCATACTTTGGAAAATTGCCTTTCTTCATAAAGTTCCATGCATTAAGATCTCTGCCTTGAGCCCTCATGGCAGTATTCAAATATGGAAAATATTGAAACTACCTAGTGTCCACCTCAGTGTTTTGTAGAAGGATTACTAATAATTATTTAAGGTAATTTCAGAGAATGTTTCAGTTTACACAATAACTCTAAATTAAATACAAGAATTACATTTTTTGTGTGGCTTTAGTAAAAAGCTTGTGAATTCCTTTCCTTAATTTCTTCTCCCAAACAATTGTACACTACTCATAAAATTACTGCATTTTAAAAAAATAATTGACAAAATTTTGTCATTACTACATCATGGTTCTGTGAAATGAGAAAGAGTATAGCAAAATAATCTTTTGATAATTTGAAAAATAACTTTTTTTTTTTTTCAACAGCTTGTAGCTTTCTTTTAAGCTTATATAGAATGGGAGATTTTCTTCTAAAAATGGATCAACTTGAACTGGACAGACAACATCATTGCATCATTGCATCATTGCTTCCCAATCTGAACTCCAAGCTATAGCTTCTCCAGATCCAGTCAAGTTAGTAAAGGAAAACAAAATGCAGCATTCCAAAAAATATATACTATTTGAAATCATAAATATCTCATTGATGAATCTGAAACTGAAGCAAATATAGAAATTAAGTACTTATTCAACTACACTTTTTTGACATTAATACACATACAACAATTCAGGGAACTGCCAACGATTCAGGTGTACTCTTGGAGATCCATTTCTGGAGCTGGGAAATCAGAATGTGGGATATTTAATTCACCCTCTCCCAAACATGCAGTGCCCTTAATATATCGTTTTTGTTAATTGAACAATTATGCATTCTGAGTGATTCTTTTCTACTTTTCTTTCCTTTGAATATGTTTATAAACTACACCAAGTGTTGGGGGCAGAAAGAAACCATCTAAAATGATGATGGCAGAGACAGCAATTGAAGAATTTATTTGGACTGGTTACAGCTATGAAGTTGCATGTGGATTAAAAAAAAAAAAAAAGAAAAAAAAAGGTTGTGCTTAGATATTTCATTTCAGTGTTTTGAAGAATTGCACCTTTCCTTTACTCCTTACTCTTACACATGCTACTGATACCTTGAAGGATATACTTAATATTTTGGTAGCTAGATAACTTAGAATATTAAATGATAAGAACAGACTATGTTCCACATGTTTGCATTCTTCTGTATAGACAAGTAGAATAGAAGACAAAACATAAAGTTAGGTTTCCAGGCCTACCAAGGGGGCAATAAGGGGCAATTCTATTGCACGTTTAAGGGGCACAGTAGTAAGATGGACTTTAGTTAAATAGTATAAGGGGAAGGCTCTAAGAAGATTATAAAAATGGAGAAATTGTTATGATTTCTCTCTTTAGATCATTGGACGTTCACCAGTAAAGCTGCTTCTCCCCTCCATTCCGTGTTTCTCAATTTTTTTACCTCACCCTTCAGGCAACATTGCTTGTCACGCAAACACTTTTCTTGTTGAGAGGGAAAAATAAAAAAAGCTAATAGTAAGCAGCCACTTGCTCCATTATGAATAATGATTGCTCTTGGGCCTCCAAAAACAACAATTAGTCAGCCAGCAAAAGTTATGTAAGTTTGGGAGTGTTTAACTTTTTTCCCCCTGAAGGTGCTGGCTCAGTTGAGATATGATAGTAAAGCTGAGATGTTCCACTGGATTTGCAACACCTTGCAATGACTGTGAGCCCCGAAGTCAGTATTTTTAGAGTGAACAATTGCCTGTTTTCACTTTATGCCAGTTATTTTGCCCTTACGTACCAGTGTACTGCCACATGCACGTTTGAAGGTTAGCTTGGATGAGTTGCTGCCCAGAAAATGCTATCAAGGTGCAGAGGCTGTAAGGAATTTCAGCGCAGCACTGGTGGAACGGTAGCCAGGACCTGCTGTTAAAAAGGCGGCCGCAGCGATCCACTGACACACATTCTTGCTTTATCTGACAAAAAAGCTCTCGCTGTTTTCCAGGCCGTCTGCATATGCACTGTAGGTACAAAGAGCAAATAACCAGAGGGCTAGTGCCAGACACTTTGCCTTGAAAGTCTCTTCAAGCCTATAACCTTTCCCCTCCTTCAAGTCCCTCCTGAAAACTCGTTTCTCACTAACGGGTGTATTAAATTACAGGCGGATAATAGCCGGGCAGGTTGAGAGCTATCTAGGAACGGCATGCATCAAGGCTGTTCAGCTGGAAGATCACAGCAGCAGCGTTATGCATCAGTTCTCTCTTCAACGCAAACTCCAAACACGTGTGAAGGCTGTTATGGCTCTGAGCTGAGCCTCTGTCATGCAGTCATGCCGCCAGATAAGAGCAAGACCATCCCTCAGGAACTGGAAAACCCTGCGCTGTGATGTAGTGTAAGAACTCAGTCTCTCCAATGCTTCCGCTGCCCCCGTTCATCCTACCATCCTGTCATTACAGACTGAACCAAAGGATGGCATTTCCCTGTAGCTTCTAGCACAGTGGTGCCAAACCTTTCAGAAAGCACTGCAGCAGTACAGAGTAACAATCAGGCGAACATCTCTCAAAGGAGAGCTAATTACAAGCTCTGAACGGGGGATCTTTTCCTTTATTTTCCCACTTGCATGATTCTCAGCATTTAATATTTTGCAAAGGTTTGGTGAATTACCTGCAGTCCACAGCCACTGGAAGTGGAAGAAGTTCAGCTTCCAGTGCCATCACTATGGTAATACATAAAGACTCAAACAAGGATGAAAAGAATAGTAAGAAAAATCCATAGAAATAATTAATTTGTCCTCCATAAATGTTGAATAATAGTTTAAATCGTCAACAAAAATACTTTAGAAGATATGAAGTTTCGCTGGTAACAAATTTCAGCCTCCGGGCCTCTATGCAGACCACCTTTAAAAGCCCGCAGGTTTAATGCTCTGCAATCTGATTCTATCACGATATTTTTCGTCTTCAAATGGCGACTATTGCAAATACTTCTGTAAATATAATTCTGTAAACCTAAAAAAAGGAGTGCAAGTGTCTGGTCTTTAAAACCTGATATTCATTGCTAACCATTCCACTAGAAAGCCTGGCTCTAAATTTTCTTCATTACCCCGTTTTCTAAAGAAGAGCAGAAAGGGGAAAGGAAGAGGGAAGTAACTGGAAAGTATTCCAGGGTATTACTCGATTAAACTAAGTTGTCATCGTGTGCTTTACTTAACAAGCCAGCCCAGAAATGGATGATGTGATATAATGGGAAAATGTTCAAATTCAACACAGCTGAAGGATAAGCCATTACTTGGCAGGTATTTTGGCATTTACAAATACTTTTCCCCCTGCCTTTTTCTTACGCAATATTTAATCTCTTTGTAACTTTTTTTCCCACTTCATTCTGCTTGTCATGGCCACCTTTCCATTTATGATTTTGCAGAACGTATTTTAAGTAAGATTTTCATGTTTGGAACTTTGGAAGTAAATAAATATTTTTATTGTGTATGAAGGTAAGTAGGATTTAAAATCTTCCATTCACGTTAGAGGATATCTTTTATGGATAGTTTATATATGCATGACCAGATGGACAGAATAACAAATATATCAGGTAATAAATATTGACAGGTTTCCTATTTAGAGTAGTGGAGAATATAAATTTCTTGGCATGGTTTTTTGATGTGATAACAATAAAGAATTTGGAAGGCAGATCTTTAAAATGCTTTCATTTTAAGGAGAAAATGAAGAAAGGAAAAAACTTGCAGACAGAGTAGTCACTGGCTTTTTCATATAAGCAAGAAAAGTCTCAATATTTTGTAAAAATAAGCTAACCTGGCTTTGTTAGCATTCAGTGTATACTTTATGTCCCCCATTATAAAAGGATAAATGTGTGGTATAATCATCTTTAACTATACAAGCAGAAAATTTGAACCTGAAATCTTGCCAGGAACTTAGCTCACACCTTTATTATTCCAGTAGCTTCTTCTAGGGTTTGTTTTGGATTGTGCTGTGGGGATTTTTTGAGGGGAGTTGGGTTTGGGGTTTTTTTTGTTGGTTATTGGGGGTTTTTCTAGTTTTGGGGCACTGGGAGCAATAAAAAAAGGTAATCTTTCAGCATCTATCTTTTGAAATTCATGCTTCTGTCATCCTTAGCCTCCTCAGTCTCTAGCCATTCCCATGTTACCTTTTTTTTTGTTTCTTTCTGCCTGAAAACAGAACGAAGTTGACCTGACTAAAGAAATTTGGGAAACTTTTAAACTTCTAAAAGCTGTCCAAGCCAACTCCTTAGATCCCTTGCTAACTTCTGACCCCAGAGGAAATGAACTGAAACAAACAGGATTATTCATATAGGTTTTGATGTTTTTTCCTAAATCCATCCTACCAACTTTACCATAGACCCCCTTGTTGGTCCACTGGAAATGGAGCTCTGAGGAAATGGAAGTATCCGTGGAGAGAAGAAAGAGGAACTGTCATTCAATTTCACTAGTTATGTTTTTGTATGTGTGGCTAGAGAATTCTGCCTGGCCTACTCACAGGAGTTTTAAGTGGCTTAACTCAGAGATTTCTATGCATTTCAGCTATACAAAAGTCGAACCCACTTTTGTTAATGTTTAGATATCAGCACATAGAGTTGATGGCCATTGGAGCAGCCTCTGCTTTTTGATACTCAATCTTGTGATCAGCAGTGAATAAACCAAGGAATGACACTTTTTACAAATCTGCTGGAGAGGCAGATATTACCCTAGCGTTAGCAGGGTCTGAGGTGATTCAGGAAGCAGCTAAAGGTGACTGAAAAGCTTTGGCAGAGGTTTTATTGAGTTTTCTTTGGGAATTCAGCAGCCTCTATGAAGGCCAGGTCTGTTTAAAAATAACAACTACTTACCTTAAGGGTTCTCTCAACATGAGCCAGGCCTTTTGGTCTCTGACTTTGAGCATGCATATATCCAGCAACATTTTTCCTTTTAAATGGAAAAATCTGCAAGCACAAAGTAAAGCACATGTATTTTTGGTTGCATGATGCACTTTAAAGTGATCTGGAGTATATTTTAGGAAGAGGGAGCCATTCTGCAGCAACCACAGTGCCCAGTGAGTCCTTTCCAGTAGCATTGGAGAGACAACAGTGGGTATGACAGAACATAAAATAAGAAAGGTGGAACGCTACTTATTTTGTGTAGGAAATTATAACTTCTGACTCTCTGAGCAGCTTTATGTATAATTTATGTATAATTTTCTCTTTTATATACCTTGTGTGATGCTTTTTTTCTTATTCAGTCCCAATATTTAATGTCTCCCGGATGAAAAAATAATGTGGAAAATACTGCTTTTAAAACACAGAAAACTTGTTTCATGGATAAAATACTGAAAAGAAGTTTTGAAAAAGCTTTTGTGGATAAATACCGCTGTATACCTTAGAACTGGGCATGAAGTAAAATCTCTAGATTTCAGCACTCTCAAATTTAGAAAGCTTGGCTCTGAGCAGAGGTTTTTCTTGTGCTCAGAACACATTCACCTAAGCATGATCAGGATGAAAATTATTTTATCCCAACAAAAGTTAGTAAAAGAAGACTCTATGCAAAACAAGTAATCGTGCTGTGAAGTAGGAAATAAATTAAAATACAAGTTTTTCAGTTGTGAGAGCTATCTTGTCTGTCCCAGCACCTGTAACAATTAAAACTTTGATCTTCCATGCAAGAATAAAATCACACCATTTGAGTTTATTATTGTTAAAAGATGTTTAAAGATGTCAGTGTGCAACACTTGCACATTTGTGTCCAACTGTCCTCCAGTCTGTGCTAGTGCCACCACAGGTGGGAACAACACACTAGGAATTTGGGTAGGTCAAGGATGAAATGTCTGTATTGCTAGAAGGGAAGCATGGTAAGAATTGTAACCCTTATCTTTACTATAATCTCCAACTACACTGTAGATAGCACTTGGAAAAGACTGTTTGGTCATCCCACACTTCTTTTGGTGGACTTGGAGGTGTTGGTTTTGCAGTTAGATTTGATAATCTTAAAGTTCTTTTCCAACCCAAGTGATTCTGTGATTCTATCAGGTGCAAGAAGCTACACAGATAATTTTATTTTTACTTAATCCAGACTAATTTTTTATATCTTGGTCACAAAAAAACAAGGTCCATATGTTCCTGTCAGCTGCAGTGCTGTACTGGTATCTTTCCATACTGCAGGTACAGAATAAGACCTCCTTTTGCCAAATGCTGAATTAGCACATTATAAAAACAGAGCTCTTTAAGATGCACACTGTCCTTCAGTCTCCAAACCAAGGGGAGCTGAGGAGGATGCTTGTAACAGATCAATTAATAAAAGTTTTCCAACTAAAACCCTCTTTGGAATATATCATCACACATTTTAAAACATCGAAAAAGAAGTAAAGCAGTTCTGACTGCACCATAAACAAGTGATCAACGAGGTACAAAAATGGAGAGAGACTTTTTACAAGGGCATGTAGTGATAGAACAAGGGCCAATGGCTTCAAACTGAAAGAAGGTAGATGAGACATGAGGAAGAAATTCTTTACTGTGGGGGTGGTGAGGCAACGGAACAAGTTGCCCGGATAGGTGGATGCTCCATCCCTGGAAGTGTTCAAGGGCCAGGCTGGATGAGGCTCTGAGCAATCTGATCTAGTGGAAAGTTGCCCATGGCAACAGCTTGGAACTAAATAATCTTTAACATCCCTTTCAACCTAAACTATTTGATGATGATGACGGTTGTTTTGTGATGTGAAGAAGAACATGTCCAACTACAAAATTACAATAAGCAACTAGAGG
The DNA here is from genome assembly GCA_013399895.1 of Serilophus lunatus. NCBI lineage: Eukaryota > Metazoa > Chordata > Aves > Passeriformes > Eurylaimidae > Serilophus > Serilophus lunatus. Next base: position 83,226 of record VXBA01001109.1, on the reverse strand, counting down.
AAATTGTATTACATTGTTCCCTTGAACAGTGTCTTATTACTTAATTAGGATACAAAAACTTAACGATAAATAATTATTTTCTTTCCAGTTTTTTGAGGACCTGTAACTGAAAGAACCTATTTTGCAAAAAATTGAAAATGGATGATGCAGCTTTTTGACGTATGCTTCAGTGTGTGACAGAAGAGGAAAGAGCTCTGTAATAGTAGAAAAAGTAGAAAGCACAGGCTTTGTGTACTGAAAGAAACATTTAGTCACAGTTTTCAACTAAATGAATAGCAGTTATCATTATTTAAACTACCATTACTTAAATTAAGGATACTCTAAATGCATAAATAATCAATTACTAATGAGTGAAAACTGATAATCAGATTAATCAACTTCTTCCCCATTCAAAATCAGTCAAGCTGGTATTTTAATTCGCTACGCTGTTGCCATTTTTTTACTTCTTGACAGCCTGTGTCTCTTTTTACAGTGCTGTACTCTTAGATCAGATGATTATTTGAGATTCTCAGCCTTTATTTAAAAGAAAGAGTGCCTTTTAGGCCTTTCTGGTTTTAGTGACTCTCTCAGAGATGCACTTCGAGTATATATCTAAGAAATGAGGAACAAATAGAGGAAGGAATCTTCAGTTATTTATTTATAAATCTCTTGGGAGTTGATAATTTTCTTATAAATACTTCTAAAACAAAAATAGACAGTCCAAAATACCAGCCACTTAGCTGGTCTTGTTTGGGTAATGGTAACATTGTGCAGTGGATCTTGAAGAAACTTGTGCTGTGTTCAGAGGGGTTTATGTTATCTGAGAAATATGTTTTCCACTGAGCTGACAAAAATTTAGGAGTCCTTGCACATTGCTCTTGAAAGTAAAGAGACAGTGGGCAGGTAGTTGGGTCTTGGCTTCTGCAAGTGATGATGGAGCAACTGCTGAGAAGAGCTGGGCTGATGCTGTCAGCTGAATTGATTTTTAGCAATGGTTTTCACCAGCTGACACAAGCCATGACCTCATGCTGTGTGTTTACTTATGGCTGTTCCAGCTGTTGAATGCAAGGGTAACTGCAGAATAGACAACAACAGAAGTCAAGGCCCAAGTCAGTATCTGCAGCTGAAAATTGTACTCTAAGAGATCTTCAATAAAACCTCTTGTATTCTCTTTATTTGAGATTACTGTGCCAGCTCTTTCCCCCAGCAGAGGCTCTGATCTGCCACAATTTCAATCACATACTAACAATACAAAGGCAATTAGCACTGTGGAAGAAAAGTCTTATACAGCTTTTAAACATCTATTTTGATGGCTCTGGATTGCTAAAAAGATCTGCTGTGATGGATCCCATGCCATGCCAGAAGTGCAAGATCTTACTGTGAACCACAACTTCTAGGAGCATGAACCTTGACATAGCATCCTGAGCTCCTGCAATCAAGGTCTGCCATTAGTAACTCTTTGCCACTTCTAATGACTCAAGCCAACATTTACAGTGGCTTCCTCTCACTTCTTCAAATATTTCCTCAACTGGTCTGTAACTTTATTAATTATTTGTCTATATTGGTTATACTGTCTCCATCTTATATCCAGAAATTATGTACAATTTTAACAGATAAATATTTCATTTTTTTTACCTACCATAACTTCAAGACCAAAACCACAGCATATGAGATGTGTCTTAACTATTAACGGATATGATACAGCTTTTTCCCAAAGAACACTAATCTGGTCTAATTTAAAAATACAAGCACTCATTTACGTACTGGAAGGAATTTCAAAGTGACATTGCATTGCTTCCTTTTCTTATGTCTTTAATTCAAGCATCAAAATTACTCTGGATAACTCTCTGCCCTGAGAGGAGAAAAATTGCTTCACATTTGCCTATATGGGAAAGACATCCTCTGAGTTGCATAGTAACACTCTATCCTGCTCTAATTCAGGACTGTTATGTTGACCTCACTTTGTCAATGAAGCTGGTATCTCATCTGATTGGGCTCCCTTGCACCTAGCGTCACACATCTATTTTCTTGCCCCATTTCCATACCATAGCCAATGACAATTTTTTTTGTATTCTCCTCTTCGTCGTTGCTCCACTCCAACCATCCCAGCAGGATTTATATATAAATAAACATAACATATTATCTCAGGCACAGGCCACACATCATGTCTAACATCACTGTGCTTCTCAAGTAAAACACACTGAAATACATTGCAACATGCTAGGAACCTCTGAACTGTGCATAGATCCATAGACAGGAGCATCTCTTAAAGGTCAAAGTACAAATATATGTATTCTGTAAATAAATCACAGCAAATGCTCATGTTATCCCTTGAACACATCTTAGCATACAATATGAAACAGGGACATGGCTCTATATATTCCTGTTTCTCCATGGGACAACTTTATATGTTATGAGGACATGAATTAAAATGGTTGCTGTGTTCAAGAACTTTCACTTCCTTTAACCGTCCATGTCCCTTGTGAATTGCTAAAAGAACCACCTAAGATACAAGTCTGATCTCTCTTCTGATTGAACTGATTGGTGCTCTAGTGGTATCGAAGAAGTTTAGTCCATTTCCTTCAAAAGAGAATTTGGCTTTAAGTCCACATTCAATATACTCCGTCATCAGTTAGTTCAAAATTATCCCTAGCAGAATAATGGTATGTAACAATTGCCTCCCTTCCCTTCCCCTCTCTCTTTTTCCCCTTCCCCTTCCCCTTCACCTTCCACTTCCTCTTCCCTTCCCTTTTTTTCCCTCTCTTTTCACTTCCAAAATTCCAGGTTTTTTTCTTCTTGGTACAGTTTTCATACATGCATCACAGCAAGCAAAATCCCATAAAAAATTTTATCAGCAATAACAAACCTTTGAGACAAAACAGTGAATTTTCAAAAATATATTCCTTTGAAAAGCTGCTCACATTATTATGGGATATATTTTTGCTAAGGGAAACAATCCCTATAGATAGTTGAAAGCTTTGGTGATTGAAAAATACTACTTGCAAAATTTAAGGAATACTATTCAAGACCTATGTTTATCAGTAATTTGATTTGGTTACAGTTTACAAATCTCTGATATCTGATCTCAGTTAAAATGCCATTTGTTTAGTGAAGTGTTGAAGTCCGTGACTGAATGAACAAGATGGTCTGAAGTTCACTTCCAGTCCAGCTGTGGTACATCAGTTAGTCAGTTCCATGAGGAAGGATTTTCCATTGCACGGGTATCAACACCTCTGGTAGGTTTCAAACAAGCATGTATGCATGTTAGAAATAATCTCTAGCTACAGATTTATTTTAAATTTCTCAGATTGGTAGAGTCCACTAGCAGAGAAAATGTACCTGAGCTAACATAAACATCTCCTGTGCTCTCTGATGACTTTTACTTCCCCAGGAATGAAGCAAATATAACTGTATTTCTTCCCTCTGAGCAGTGCCCAAAGAAGCAATTTGTATTCTTTCCCAAATGTCATGCCATTTCTACATTATATCTTACGCACATTTTTGCAGTAAAAAGGTTTGCTGTACATGTAAGCTCTTCCATCTGCCTTATTAAAGGGAAAAGTCTTCTAATAAAAACACAAAGATCTGTATATTTAATACAGTAAACAGATGGTAGTCTCTCATGGCAAAGCATTTTAGATCAGTAGTACTCAAATATGACTTTTACAGAAAGTTTTGGTCTACAAAGATTTAGGGATTGCTTTTTGTGGATGAAATAGTTACCCAAAATGCTTTACAAGCCATCAGGTCCCATTAGAAACTTACTGCTTACTCATTCTCATGGGTGGTTGCCACTTTAATGTAACAATGGAGTGTGCGTTAACATCTTCTTCTATTTTAAATTCTTTTTTGTTTGTTTGTTTTATATGTTTTAAATGCATTTGCAAATTTTTGGGCTGTGTAGGGTATTTTACTACTGTCTTACCTCATGCATGAACAGTATCTACTTCCTTCTTTTCATCTATCCAAACTTAAAAAAACTACTTAATACAGGACTGTTCAATGTACTTCATAGAACTAGGACATGATATCTTGATCCAGCACAAAAACGAAAACGAATTATTTTCTACTCCAGTAAATGGATTGCTATTCTCTGTGTTTTGGGTTCTGCATATAATTCAGATGTAACAAAATCAAAGGATTAGCAACAGCAATGAAGACCTGCTGTGTTTGACTTAATGTGCTGCAATGCTCAGTAGGCTGCAGTGATTCCCTTCCTACTAGGTCTTTCCATGAAACATCTAGGCAACATCTTTTGGGTTTTGCATATTAAATATGCGACTAGGCAGACTCGCTTCTTAGTTCTTGTGCTACGAAAGCTACTCCAGTGGCCTTTAGACTTCAGGTCAACATCCATGTGGCTCTGTACTTCAGGAATCTGCCAGAACATGCAAAATGAGCAATTCTTCTGGAAAAGAAGATTGGGAAATTTCACAGACTATCTGAAATTAATACCACAACTCATTCTCATGAATAAGCCTCAAATTAGAATGTAGATTGCATCATTTCTGGATCTGTGAGAGAAACTGCTAAATCCTGCCATGAGAGTTGGATGGGAAAGGCTGCTTACACACTCCTTGAGGGAAACAAATGGAGAGACTTGAAAAATGGATTAGCTTTTGTGAGTAACAGCTGTTGGTTCCTCTGCTAACCTCTTGTCTCCGTCTTCCACTGTGTTACCCAAAACACCCTGTCCAAAAGGACTAGTAAAGAGTTGTCCGTGTGGGTAAATGAAAAAAAGTCTGGAGGAAGAAAAAACCACTTATGAAACTTCTTCTCCAGACCATTTTGCCAGCAGCTAACTGAAATCCCTTCTGAGTTTTATTCCTCAGCACTAGAGAACACAGGTAATTATCAAAATTGCCTGACAAATAAAAAGAATGAAAAATAAGTTTGGAGGTGGTTTTCAAAAGTGATAACAATTAGCTGGCCAACTAATTACAATTTAAAAAGCAAAAAGAATGAGTGCTTAATTTCTCTCTGTTTTAACAAAGAAAAAAATAATTTTATAACATACAGTGACCAACCTCAGCGTCATTAGCACTGCAGTTCTATTTGGGTAAATTGGGAACATTTTATACTTTCATTCCTTTCCTTTTAGTTTAAATATTAATTCTGCTAGGCATAGTGCACAGTCACTGTTTTAATCAAGAATTGTGCAATTTAAATATTTGTGTTCATTGTAGCCAAAAAGTCTGCATAGTTAGTTTTGTCCAATTAAGCTTTAATCAGGACAGAATGTTTCGATGTTAGAATTTACAAATTGCATCTGATCCATTGGCATATGCTACCTTTCTTGTTATAGCACTTAGTCTTTCCTCTTAATCTAAATGGCTCAGCTACAGCCTTTCATTTCCAAGTAACAACACGAGTCTCCCATTGCCAATAGAGCTGTTAAAAGACCAGATTAATTGCTGCCCTTACAGCCCATCAGCTGTGTACTGGCACATCTAGCAGGCAGTATCATGATTCTTTCTTTATTTATTTCCCATCTCTCTTCTTTACCCTGTATTTGAAAATTTTTGCCACATATGTTCTGCAATGGAAGACACATGGGTACTGTTTTGATACTCCAGGGAGAGGCTGGATTGTCATAGCTTGAGGCATCTTGAGAGGACACAGGAATTACTGGATGTTCAATTTGTCTCAGGTTGAAAGGCTTAATCCTCCAAAACCTTTCAAGCAACTTCATCCTCTGAAAGTTAAATTCACTGTGACTCTCCTGTCCCTTTGCCTATGTGTAGTAGTTTGGCCCTGGCTGCATGCCAGGGACCCACCCGCTAAAGCCAATCTCCCTCTCCCCTCTGCAAACGGACAGAGGAGAGAAAATGTAACAAAGTGTTTCATGAACTGATATAAGGACCACAAGAGATTCTTTCCTTCATTGCCTAACAGACTCCACGTGGGGATATTAATTGAACTTGTTACTCACAAGATCAGAGCTCAAGAATGAGAATCTTAAAGACAGCTTCCTCCCCAAATCCCTCTCTTTCCAAGTTCTACCTCCTCTCCCTCAGCGGTGCAGGGAGATGGGGGTTATGGTCAGTTGTTTCTGCTGCTGCTCAGGGAGGGGAGTCCTTCTCCTTCTTCCTGTGGGGTCCCTCCCATGGGAAATAGTCATTCATTAACTTCTCCAGCCTGAGTCCATCCCACGGGCAACAGTTCTTCAGACACTGCTATCACATGGGTCACTTCTTCACAGGGTGCAGTCCTTCAGGCACAGGCTGCCCCAGCATGGGTCCCCCACAGGTCACAGGTCCTAACCAGAAAATTCTGCTCCAGTGTAGGCTCCTCCTTCCACAGATCGGCAGGTCCCTGCCAGGACCCCACTCTAACATGGGCCTCTCACAATGGCACAGCCTCCTTCTGGCATCCACCTGCTCCAGCATGGGCTCCTCCACGGGCTGCAGGGGAATCTCTGCACTCCTGTGGTTCTCCATGGGCTGCAGAGGGACAGCTGCTGTGTTCATCACTACGGGCTGCAGGAAGACCTCAGCTCCAGCATCTGGAGGACCTCCTTCTCCTTCTGCACTGACGTTGGTGTCTGCATTGTTGTTCACATGTTCTCACTCTGGTCTTCTCTGGCAGCCATCTTCATCTGCCCCTAACTGTTTTTCTGCCTTCTTAAATGTTATCACAGAGGTGTTACTATCACTCCTGATTGGCCTGGCCTTCGCCAGCAGCGGGTCCAGCCTGAATCCGGCTGGCATCACCTCTGCTGGACATGGGAGAAGCTATAGCCTCCCTACTGCTACCAAAACTTGGTCACAAAAACTTAATGCACTACAAAAGGGATTTTCGGTAAAGGTCAGAGGTAATTGATTAAGGCCAGAATAAAACCCCAATGAAAGACAGTAATATCAGATATCATTTGTTTCTCAAAACTATGAATCCTTGCTGATCTTCCCATTTATGCAAATTTCAAAATATGTACCACAAGCAGTGTCAGGAACCTCATGTTCACCTTGCTGGCTTCAGCAGATGCTTTTCACTTCAGTTCTCTTTCTCAGCATTTCTGCAACCCAGGTTTCTTCTGCTAATTGTGTATTTCAGTTTACTTTGTCCTCTGCTTTCATAGCATATAAGTCAGATCCTATTTTATCTTTTTGGGTCCCGCTGCTTATTTCTCTAGACTTGGAAATATTATACTCATGTTATCCATATCTGTATATATATTCTAAGTTTGGTAGTGTCCTGGAATTTCCTTTAAAGTGGATCTTGTTTGTATTTCCTTTTCAACACAGTACTGTACTATATCTAATTCTCAGACGACCCCATTAGAGAATTTTCCCTTAGTTGCTATTTTGCCATTTAGGGTGATCCCTAATATACGTTGTGCTCTAAACAGTCTTTTGGCCATTTGACAATTTTCCTTTTCAATCTTATTTGGGTTAATTTTGAGCTATATTATGTAACTCACTAAAATAGTCACTTTGTAAAGAGCAGAACTCTTCACATGAACAAGCACTTATCAACGAGTAAAATTTCCACAGTCTATCCCTCAGAGAGGGTCTTTTTATTTTGCATTTCATTCACTGAATAAATAATATATATTCTTGCCAAAAATTGTAACTAACACTCTTCTTAGATTATACAGAGATTATAATTTTTTCTACTACTTTTCCCTATCCTTCTGGCACCTAACAACAATTACAAAAGGAAGTTTCAGAATGGTTTGAGTAAGCTTTTTTTGGGACACACCATAATTATTCTTACGATTCATCTTCTATTTGTGTGTAGGCAGATTAGAAGTCTCTATTCTCCATTACCCCTGAGAACTCATTTTTGAATAGACAACACAGTCATCTATTGTTACATTTAAGGAGGGAGAACATAATTTATTGGTTTCACTGAATAAATGAGAGGCAGTTTATAACACTCTAGCTTAAGAATAAAAGTATACAACACCCTGCTATAAATCATATTTTGTGCATTTAAAGTTGTTGCGGTGAGGTGGACCAGAGGGAAACATAGAACAAAGCTTTGATCACTTTGATCAAGCACAGACCACCTATCAGGCTCCTGGGTGCCACTGTGTGTCATGAACATTTTCAAATTTTTGTCATAATAGCTACCAGTCATTGTAACTGAGATAAAAAGTGGATGGTGATTAAACATGTGATTGAATCCAGACATTTTAATCATACCCTTTCTATCTATTTTTGCAAAGCAGGCTGCCTGTTTTCCCAGCAGTCCACATGAATAGCCCAGGGATGAAAATTTGCATGCTAACTGAATTCATGTACCACACTGATTGTATGGAACATCTGTTGTTGATTGTTTTGGTCCTCTGCTTTTCAAACTAATATATGAAAATGCAGAAGGTAAAAGGCAAATTATCATGCCAAGCACAGACTGTAGTTTGTTCCTTTCCTTTCCTTTTTTTTTTT
>VXBA01001109.1:12241-74851 GCA_013399895.1 Serilophus lunatus | reverse complement strand
TTTTTTCTGGAACTCTCTGTTGTAGCTACTGATAAATGTCACTATACTACTGCTGTTGCCCTGGACTTACATTAAATAACATGTTTTAAGTTGCTGTAGTTTTCCAGATATTTTTTTTCCTTTTCAATTCAATTTTGGCATAGCTCACTTAGATGTGGTTAGAGAAAACTCTTCTCCTATCATCTTTCCCAGCCCACATACCCACTATTCTGCCTCTAGAACCTGCATTTCTGTTCTTCTCCAGATACATGTAAAGGAAGAAGGCTACCCAGCAGCTCCCCTTGTCTCTAAAGTCCCATTTTGCTCAAAAAGGAAACAATTTATCTCAGGAATGAGCTTTTCCACCATAATGACAGAAAACTAATACAGTTCCTGGTGTTGATTGAGGAAGCTGCTCCAGAATGAAGTACATTGCTGCCGGGATAGTTCTAAAATAATAGTGAGACTCAATACAGAGAAATTAGTCTTGTGCTTCTAGATCCATGATATGTAAGGTTTTAAAACAGTACATTCAATACTGAGGAACTACATAGCCTCAAAGGTAGATTTACTTTCACCCTACATGCACTTTGTTACTATTTGGAAGGAGGCCATGGAATTGCCAGCAAGGTGAGCTAACCTTTTGCTAGTAGGGTGCTTTTATCACCATAGGAAGAAGAGACGATATGTCTGTCCTTGATGGAGTTCAGTATGTGAACTATCTGAATGTTTTACTATTCAGTCTGCACAGAAAGAAGATAAATGGCTCAAAATAACCATTGAAAAATTATGCCATTATTCATCAGCGGTGTTGATTCACAGAGCAACTGGCTACAAATATTTGTTGCATATCCAAGATAGCTATAGGAACAGCTTTGGATTGCATCACTCCAATTCCCTTAAAGTCTGGCTGTACTAGAGCTTGCCTTCTGCACTCTGTGTGCGAATATTGCATCTGCCTTTGCAAGTTTCCAATATGTAGGCTGATCCTGCAAAATACGTCTGTGTCTAATTCCCCTGCTGATTCTTTCTCATGATTATGATATGGGATCTTAATTTTTCTCTTGATGTTCATTTGTCCTTCAGCAGGGTTCATTATGAAAGAGAAATTGTTATTCTAGCATATATGGACGTGCATAGCCTTTGTGAGGAAGCAAGGTCAGACCTCTGAAGGATCTTTCCCCCTCAATCTATATGCATTGGCCCACAGAGTGAAAAGAAAAAAAAATAAACAGGAAAAAGATTAGTAAAAAAGTGCAGGAAGGCAATTCAAGCAACAGTGACCTACACTATCTTGGTCATGCTTTTGCTTACCAAAATGAGTTTATAGGCATCTTAATGCTAATGAGAAATTTGGAAAAAAACTCTAGTGCTCAGGAGATTGTTATCCTTGATATACTTCTCTAAATTTGACATGGACTGAAAAATAATTTTCCATGGACTTTAGTGTTAACTAGAATGGTTACAAGAGTGAATATGAAAAATCAATAGAAAACAACATTCAAGTGCTGTGAATCAAAATTAATTGATAATTCACTGAAATGTACTTATTACTACCATGGCAAATATTTTTAGTACTGAAGTGAAGGAGTAAGAAAATTTTTTTCAGGTTGATTTTTTTTTTGCAAGTGGTTTTTTATGATTAAAATTATTAATGAAAAATTTAGATTTTTATTTATGCCATCTTAATCTGTGTCAACTTTCATATTAATAAAAATACTTTATGGTTTCAGTTAATTCCATTGTTCAGATCTGTTTAAAAATGTCAGAATGACTATCAGATTTCTTGTAGACTTTCAAGAAAAACAAGACTAAACTACTGATGTAAAAAAGAGTGGAGGAAAGAGTATTTCTGGCAAAACTGTCAAGCAGGGAAAAAAATCAGCCTCTACCTGTCTACACACCATATTTAATTTCAGAAGTTTATTTTAGTTTTAATAATAATTTTTATTTTAAAACTGATAAAATGAGTGCATATAAATGGGTGAGAAATGAGGATGATAAAACATATGCTCAGAAAAACAAAAAAAATATTCATTAGATCCCAAATAAGAGATGTGGTCTCCTAGCACAGAACTCAATCTAAAACTCAAAATACAATATCGCAGAAGCCAAGCTAGAACTGCCAAGCAAACTGCTTCCTCATATTCTCTCTTTTCTTGGACAGCCAGACTTAAGAGTTGCCAAAGTTTAATCTCAATTTTTCATTCTTCTCCTGAACTAACTTTAAAATAATATGCACAGTGGTAGATCCCGCAATCTTCAGTTTTTGTTGGGATTGTCCCACAAATCACAGCCTCTGCTTTCCAGGCAGCACCACAAGATGTAAGATTTCTGCAACTTAAATGTCTGTTCTCTATAATCAGAAGCAACTAGTGGTTGTTTGACATGGTTTGCACCAACTTGTTCATATTGTAGAGGCAGAGCCACAGCAAGAGCTGGAACCCCTGTTAATTTTCCATTAAGTTAGTTTGACAAGTCAAATACATTATACTGTAAATATGCAAACAAAATAACTCGATTCATGTGCTCCTGTGGTTGTTGGCTGATTTAGTAAGAATAGCAACCTCCAAAAATAACTATACTTCTCTAGACACAAACTATGCCTACATAGCCAAAACTTTTTTGTCTTCAATCTGGATCAAAAAAATGCCCCCGTTTAGTGGTGTGGAATGTCAGTGGTGGAATGTCAGGCACTGATGTTGACCGTGCTTATTCACCAGTAGTGCTTTACAGCTCCGGACAGGATTTTGCAACCAGAAAAGCAAACTTGACATGACAGATGAGACAACTATACAAAGCTCAGAAACACCCACTTAGATCCAGATATGTGATACTTGGTTTTTTTAAAAACCTGTTCCAGAATCACCATCCATGATACTCAAGATGATTGTTTTCAGTGCTTGCCCATAAAGTGAATGGAGGGGAGACACTAGAAATCTATCCCCAGGGAGTTATAAAGCAAGAGTTTGGCAAATAGGATCCTAATTCAGATTTATGAATTCTATACTTCAATTTAGGCAGAAGTAAACTACTGCTGGACATAAGCAAGGATTGCCACTCTGTCTACACAGGCTATTTGTGAAATCCCTTTTCTTGCGTTGGGCTTTCCCATCAGTTTGCAAGACTTTGGACAACTCAATCATCCCTGTAAAGATGATGCAGTAGAAGATATTGAGAAGGGATGCTTTCTGTTTGGAGTCTAGAATTTCTAGACTCTAGAATACTAGAAATGGGGTGCTCTTGTAAAGTTTTCTACAGTTATGCAGATGACAGCAGTTACAGAGTGTTAGTCACATCTGGTCAAATGTTCCTAGGTAAAGTTGATGTAGAAGAAATCGATGCCTAAAACCAGAGGAAGAAAAAGCTTCCAAACAATGTTAAGAGAGGTAAAATGAAAGTGTAGATTCTTTAATGGAAGCTTTCAGATTCCAAAGACATGTGCTGGCCACCCTTATCACCCCACATTTATAATATCCATCAATCCTTCCACCCCTCTGTGTCATCCAACCAGCATTCTACCTCACCTCTGCCAACCCCTGAAGCCTTCTACAGGTTCTCAGGGCTCTCTATTTTGTCTTGTTACATTGTTTATCTCAGAAGGAATGTTAAACATAGCCTCAGGAATCACGAGAAAAGGCCTAACAAAAAAGCTTGTGAGTGAAACCCTACAGCAAAACCAAAATCCCAGAAATATAAGACAAAAACACCAAGGCATCAGTTTGATGATAAATTTTATTAGCTATTTTGATTATTAGGAAACTTCAAGAGACAGTATGCCTAAATTCACCAAACCAGTCTGATTTGTGTTTGATTATAACATGCTGAAGCCCATGGGGTGATGTGGGTTAACCCTGGTGGGCTGGCTGTTCAACCCCACCCAGCTACTCACTCATCCTCCCCCCGGTTCACAGAAGGAGAGAATTGAAAGGATAAAGTGCAAAAACTCATGGATTGAGCTGAAGATAGTCCAACTGTCAAAGCATAACCTGTGTGCACAAGCAAAGCAAAAAAACCCAAGGAATTAACTATTTCCAATTAGCAAATAAGCCTTTAGTCATTTCTAAGAAAGCAGGGCTCCATCACTTGTAAAGATTACTTGGAAGACCATAACTCTGAATTTCCCTTCTTCCTCATCTTTTCTCATCTTTTATTGCTGTGCACAACATCATATGGTGTGGGATACCCCTGTGGTCAGTGGGGTCAGCTGTTTCTTGTGTGACCCCTCCCACCCTCAGCCTACTCACTGGTGGGGTTGTGAGGAGAAGAAAAGGTCTTGATTCTGTGTGAGCATTCTTCAGCAATAGCTAAACCATTTGTGTAATCAATACTGTTTCCAGCACATACACACTAATATGAAAAAAATTAACTTTGTCCAAGCCAAAACCAGTACATGGAGTGATAATCATCACAGGCTGGATGCAGCATCCTTTGTAGCCACCTCCACAAAATGTCTATTTTGAGACTTGTCCTTCTGGCCAGGTACCTTCCACTACAGACTCACCTGAATTCTTGCAGCTGACCCCTGCAAACTCTGAGCTCTTATGTTAAATATGAACCACTAAGTATTATTAGCACTAAACTACTCTCTGGACATTCCTGCTGAGGATAAATATATCCTGTCCTTTATATGTGGATCAAAATCTTCAGCTGATAGCTAATAGGTCCTTAATACAGTGAAGGTAGATGTGACCCAATGCTGATTCAAGTACAAGTACATGACTAACAGACTCTCCTGATATTTCTCACTTCTTCATACAGCTTTTTAGGTTGGCTTTGGCACTGTGATAACATGGCCCTGTGGCTTCAGTCATGTGCACAGCAAACTCATTTTTGCTCACTATGTCCTCTTTTGTGGATATTTGCTCCTCACCTACTCTTCCTATGCAACAGAGCCTGAAGTACCCCAAGACAAAATCCATTTCTCTGGAGATAGTGCTTTCTGGACAGAAACAATTCCAGATCTCAGTAAGAAGGAGCACTTAATTCTGGGATAGAAAAACTGCTGATGTCAAATCTGTCAGATACCATCATTAAAACTGAAACAGCAAAAAGCTAAGGAAATCATGCCCTAACTGCTTATCTCAATCTATGCCCTTAACCATTTAACCTTCTCTCACATGTACTGCCAATGAGTGATCTCCCTTTGTATTGTAACTGCATTTAATCCATGTTTCCTTTTTATCCATGATTCTTCAAATCTTTTCTCTTGTTTGTAAGCAAGCAATTGACTAGTCTAGTCTTGTCATAAGTGATGACAGAATATCTGAACCGAAATGACTTGCATGTGCTGTGCTGAGTCAGGACTCTTTGAACATGTAAAACTTCACTCTTCTGTCATTTCTTATATAGCAATAAATAATGGTATGCAAAATTCAAAAACCAGAAATATACTAGTAGCAAAAAAAAAAAAAAAAAGATATTATTTTTACCAAAGAAAATTGTCATTATTGCCAAAAAGATGAACGATAGTGTAATCTCCAACCCTGACACACAGATTCCATTTCTTTCCAAAACAACAAAAAAATACTTGTGAAAATTTCTTTCCATTTCAGTGATAGCTAAAGCTCTAGCTGTTTTTCAAAAACCCCACTGTAGGAAAAGAGTCCTAATGAATAACAGAGGGCAGGTAACATTACTCCTTTGACTCAAAATACTTAAAATCGACTGGTTTCCAAGGAAATGTGTGATTTTACACACACCAGCAAAACAGCCCTGCTTAGAAACAGAATAATACAATTTGGACTAGGACTTGCGTTTTGGTGGAATGGTGCTGTGAGAATAATTACAAAACAGTATGGCTTGTACGATAAGCAGAAGGGCGACACATTAAACACTGAACATTTTGTAAGGGACACGCATACAAGTAGCTCCAGTGTAGCTCATCATCTGATCCCAAGTCTTAAGAGTTTAGGACATCTGTGCTTTGCTTTCACTTATAAGCCCTTTTCCACAGAAGCAGCACATAACACTCCATGTGAATAAAGCAATGTCAGCTGACTAACATCTGTTGGTTTGATTAAAGTCATATAGATGGCAAAATTTCAGGTTCCAGTTAGACCAGCTTGTGCTTGTAACAAAGCCAGGCATTGTGTAACAAGCTACCTTTGCTATATACCTGCTTATATGATTTAGAATCATATTTCACACCTGAAAAGGGGGACCCAGCTGTCTGAACTGGTTGTGTAAATTCCCTTTTATATTCAACCACTAAAAGATATTAGTAAGCATGCCAGCTACTGGCCTTGCTACACAATAATGCAATAGAAATTTTAGACTTCAGCTTATATTGGGCTAGTGAGATTTAGGCAATGAGTCCATCAGGATCTCCTTGCTGGTATTCAATCTGCTCCTAATGTGGAAGTAATTATGTTGGTAACTGCATCACAAATGACCACAGTCACCTTAAAGCAAGTGTTATATCAAATTGGTATTTACAGTGGAGATGTAAGAGAATGCAGGGGTATATCTATAGGTATCCTTTGCACACTTCAAACAGGTTTTCATGTCATCATGGACAGGTCTAGAAATTTGTTTGAAGGAACAAGACAATATTCTTCTCAGCAAGACTCTGTCTGTGGTAGGTGCTTTTTCCTCTGACACCTAGATTAGTTTTGTCACTGGTTAACTTGTAGCATCACAGTTCAGGTTTTGAAGGCTCTTAGAACAAAAAGTACTTGAAACAAGGCCAATTGTTTTACCTGCACAGCATATAATATCTAAAAGCATGAGTGGAAGGATCACAACTTATCCCATTAAGCAGTTTTTCATTTAAGGAAACTTGCTCTGGAAGGATATTGGTAACCCGTAAGTAAAAAATTTGATTGCCTAATGCATCTGCCCTCAAAGGTTTAGTCACCATAGCATTATAGGTGTCTATGAGACACAGTGGGCAAAATAAGCTATCTGTAGTGCTATGTGCAATGATCTACTTACTGTATGCGGGACATACTAGGAGAGCAAAACAGTCACATCATTTTTGAATCAGCGTTAGATCATGTCTGCCTTCAGTATAGAGTAAAGAGATACATCAGCTTCAGTGTTTCCAGTATAGCCCCAGTACTACAGTCACACTTTCAAACATCTGTGCATACTAGCTCCTTCTATGCACTTACATGGCAATTAAAATAAACGGCATTGTCTAAGCACTTAAAGTTCTGGTGGGGCTCCAAGTGTTAGGAACAATTGGCTTATTAGAAAGAGTGTCTTCTAGCTGTAATATAAACAAGCAGGCATCACTGGTAAATAAGAATTTTAAGGCCTACCATTTTCTACCAGAGTGAAAATGAAGCATAAAGTCTGAAGTGAATATACTAAATCCTTGCATCACAGATTTTACTGGTCCTTCTCTTTCCACCAGAAGAAAAGCCAAGTTGAACAAAGATATGTCTGGTCTAGCAAAGCACTGTTCAGTAGCTTATGATGCGGACTGATTGACTGATTTTTCAACAAAAAAAGTTATTTATAGGTTAATGAATGTTCTTACAAACAGTGCAATGGGAACTGGGCTGACACCTGACCAGTGTGTGTGATGAGATGTCATTTTCATACTGAAGATATGAATGTATCTTTAGCTGTTTACACTAGCAGCCAAAAATAACTCTCCTAAAGTTTCCTCCATGTGCCAGCACAGAACATCATATAGCCTGTGGTCAGGACTCCGCAAACAGGCATCATAGTCCAAAATCAAAAATGTGGATCCAACTAAATCTTCTGATGTGTCTTAAAAAGTTCTGGTCAGCCTTGTGTTTTCCTTTTGATAACTCTCAGGGTAGCTAAGTTGAAATCGTCCTTGCAGTTCCCTTTTGCTAAAATCACTGACGATGGCAAGATAACATCAGCTCATAAATGTGTTTCTCAGATCCTTGAAATCTTTCAAAAAATCCACCTCTCTCTGTGAAGCACATTATCATCACCAGGCTAATTATACCCAAAGCTGATACTCTAAAGGAGTCCAGGGATTTCCTTTTATAAAAGAAAGTGAGATGATTAAATGCCCTTGCAGTGTCTATTTCTTTCAACAAGTAGATTTTTGCAGAACTGTTACACTATGAAATGTCCCAGATGGTGCTTTCCAGTTGCACTGGAGCATGTATTTTCTGGTAATTGCACAGCTTACCTAATTCTCTTGATCCTGACGTCTATTCTCTTGTAACAAACTTTTTTAAAGGGAAGCATCTGTTTTGTGCAAAACCACACTTGCCATTTTAAAGGGTTTGGGATGTTGAGAGGACATAAGAAGCATGATTTTGAAGACTTGGAGTGACTATAAGGACCCATCTGGAAATTATAAGTAAAATGTAGAATTTGAAAAAAACTGTAAGTAAATGGTAAAACTTCAAAAATTTTAAGTAAAACTTAACTCTTGAAAGATACTGAAAGATTATCCTAGGATATACAAAAATTATTTGGAAATCAGGCTACTATGCACTGTGGCCTCTTATCTTGTCTCCACCAAATTGCACATTACTTTGTTCACAAACCTTTATCACTTTATTGTTTTTACCACTGTAAAGTGGAATATGATATAGCAATCTATTGAACACTTCACTAAGGATTCTGCATAGTGCATTAATGGGAAAATCTACTGCATATGGTTAAAAGCTTAACCAAGTACATGGAGTGAAAATAAGACTTAAAGATACATCTGTGCTAGCATTATGTTGATAATAGTAATCATTAATAGCACAAGCATTTGTTCAGTACCTGAACACAAAATGTTTGGGTAAAAGGCCA
Source organism: Serilophus lunatus (assembly GCA_013399895.1). Classification (NCBI taxonomy): domain Eukaryota; kingdom Metazoa; phylum Chordata; class Aves; order Passeriformes; family Eurylaimidae; genus Serilophus; species Serilophus lunatus. The sequence continues at coordinate 66,136 of VXBA01001109.1, read as the reverse complement.
GCTTAGGCCCTGTAACTAAATTTGAAAGACTTTTTTTTCCCAAAAAAAGGATTGGCAGATTAAGGATTATGAGGGGGAAAGTTTGCAGTTCCCTGAAAATTGGGGCAAGTCTGAGGAATTATCCCAGGAAATGGTCTTCACAGATAACTCCATCAAACAAATTCCTTTCCAGTAAGAGCAGCCTGGTGAATTGACAAAAGTCTCAGTGAATCCTGATGTCTTTCAAGGGTGCCTATAGTTTTTAAAGCTTTTAAAGCTCTGGGATTTTTTGTACTAGAGGCTTTGCATTTGCTGTTGAACATGATGGGACTGTGTGAGGGAGAGGAGGGGATTGTGCCAGAGACATATAGACAGCAGGGTGAGTGTGAGCCAGATATGTCTCCATTGAACAGCTATTTCTGGCTGCTCAGGATAAGGACACAGACACCTGCACTTCAGCATGAAACAAAAAAAAAAAATGAAGTTGAAGAGATGAAAACCCTCTAAGATATTGCAAAAGACCTGATATATCTTATTTGTACTCTTCAGTGACACATGAATAGCCCAAAATCACACTAGTAGCTGACATCAGAACACTCTATAAGTTACTCTATAAGTTATGAAGTGACATTGCAACTCTTGTCTTTGAAACAAAATTAGTTGAGTGACAAATAGGCACCTCGACTTTTTTGCCATACATTTTATTACTTTACTCTGAGAAAGATAGTGAGAAGGCATAAAGTTTTTGTATGAAAATGTATGTGCATTCTCTGGCAATCAATTATTTGATTAATACTTAGAACTCCATAATGATGTAGCAAGTAATGACATTTTCATCATTAGTGAAATTATTAACTTCACTGGAAAAGACAGCACCTTTGAGGTAAAATGCCACATGCTTATCTTTTTTTAGTTATTGCTTTTTTTATTTAAAAAACATATATCAAATTAACTAAAATAAGAAATCAAAGCCTAGTTTTCCTACAAGGACACAAATGCCATATTGTGCAATTCCTTTAGCAGAACCAAACTGGACAAGGCTGCTTTTGTCCATCCATCAAGATACACTGTGACAACAGACATGGAGATCAGTTTAAGAATCAGGTCACAGTTCTGTGCTTCTTTTGTGTCATTTACCCTGTGGTCTCCACCATCACAAATGAGGTATTAAGGAGTTACATGGTCTTCATCACATAACCCATAATTCAGAAAAGTTTCTCCCAAGACTGCCCTGAGGACTTCAAGCCAAATGTCAGACTCAGTCACCCAACAAATACCTTCCTTTATCCTCAAAAAAAAAATCAGGTTCATTGTACAAGAGGTCCAAATGCACGAGCACAGAAAAACAGCAAGCCAGCGCCATGCTGGAAATGCAGCAACTTGCTCACTTCTGCATGAGCTCACCTCATGGACATTTTCAATCAACAAACTGTATGTGGCCCAAGACTTGTCCACCTGCAGGGTAGACTTCACCACAGTGTCCACACATCTACACAACAGTCAGTTTCCAATGTCTGCAGAAATTGTAAGATGACATTTCAGTCCTTCCTTCCGTAACTTCGCAGAAATAAAAATGAGGCTGGCAACAGCTTGGCCTACTGCTGGACTCTGTATATCAGGCTGTTCACACACAGTGATGTTCTAATGCCCTGAAAGTGTGCCAAAACCTGCAGCATTGCGGGCAAGGTAACACTGGGGTAAGGATAAATTATAGTCCTGGCTTGTGGCTTTGGCATGTTAGGGAAGATCTGGCAGCTTTCACAGTATGCAGACACGCATCCCAATTCACTTAGCTGAGGCCCTTTTTCTGATTTCATCTGTTTTTGAATACCTCAAATGCAAAGACATTGTTCCTTATGTAAACACCCATTAACTCTAATGCATGCTTGGACCTGCCCCAGCTTCCTGAATCACCAGTTCAAAAAGCATGAAAAAGGAAAACATGACAAATGCCACTGCAAAGTGAACTGAGTCCATCTCCATAACCATGTAACACAGAAATGGAGAAGCCTCAAAACACTGTCTAGGCCAACCGTTAAGGTTGGTTCAGTTTTACATCTAGGCCATCCCCAGCAGGTGACACTTGGACTTGCATAGGTATAGTTAGTATTTTCATACCTCTCAGATGAATCTTTACTGATTAATTTAATGTCTCCTGTGGGTTACATTTTATAAAGCTCTTTTGTTATTGCCGTTTTGGACTGTCTCTAACTGATCTGCATCTTTTTTGAAAGGAGGTATGCCAATAAGGAAATACTGGTCTGGATAAAGCGCAATAAAAATCTATAAAATATTTGTTCTTGAATTCTAGCTAGAATGTTTTTGAACAAAAAACAGAAACATGTTTTCCTTAGGCTCTTTTTTTGTCACTTGTTTATTGCAACCTTATTTAACTTTTTTATTACTACCTCAACCAATTACGTTTCACACTGAAGAGGTCTAATTTTTTCTTTCCTTTGCATTATTTTCATGGAGTTCAATTAATCCCATTAATTGATTTCTGACCTCAACTTTTCAAAGGGATTTTAAATGCCGATCCTTTCTTCTAGTCCAGTAGTACTCCTTCACAGACTTTTGCTATTTGCATATTTTGTAAACATGCTTACTAATCTCTAATCAGCCAAGACAATACGGAAATTATTGAATGATACTAGCTGAAGATATCCTTCCAGAATTCCTCTTAGATGCATAACAGAAAATCAAAAATAACTATTGCTTGGGTACAGGTTTTCAAGTCATTCTGAATCTACTGATCTTGACCTGACTTTGACCCAGGAAATTCAGGAAAGTCAAGAAATTCAAAATACTATTTCCCCATTCTTTATGGATAAGGCACATGAAGCTTGTATTTTTAAAAACTTTCCTAGGGGCAAAATATGTCACTTTTATTGCTTCCTGCCTATCCATCACACTACTTATTCAGCAAAGAAGAAAATTAGATTTGGAACTAGCTTTGGCTCAAGCTGCTTTTGGCAGATGACTGTTTCTCATCATATAATTATTTACTATATTTTTAGTAATATTTCTCATTCCTTTATTGCTTACATTTCTGTTTTGTGTGAGAGTGTTTATGTGTCTTCCTAGAGCCCTAAAGTTAAGCATGACTCATTCATAATTCTGCAGGATGTTACACGTAAAATATTCATTTAGTCCAGTGAAATCTTTCAGGCTGAACAACAGAGATAGGCACAACCAGGGAAATTCCTTCTGTGATTTATGTTAGTGAGTTGTGTTAAAAGCAGTCCAATATATGATGGCAATCCATGCTGATGTTCCAACAGGTATATGTTTTGGGACACAGAAGAAAATAAAGTTTTCTACCTCAAGATTAATAACCTCTTTCATATTGAGACTACTCATTTCCATATTCTAGCTATAACAGATCTGACACTCTTTAGTTAAGGAACGTAAACTTGCTCAGATATGCAAAATATCTTTTTACTTTCCTGGCTACAATCATCCTTTTCTCTTTGAAATTTCTGTTAAAATTGCATATACATGGAGCTGTGGATAGTTTCTACACTTCAGTCCCCAAGATCCAACACACTTTTGAAACTATAGTCGCACATCTTGAAATAACCCTAGCATTTAACCTTACCCATCTTCTCTCTCGGCCTTTCTAAATAAATCTGTGGAAACAGATAACCTTGAAGGAACCATATGACAATATCTAGATTATGAGGAACTCCAGGGAAAAAAGGATCTTTCCAATTATGTATTCATCTCTTATTTACTTTCTCAAGAAAATTACTTTCAGGAAGGGTTTCAGGGTAGATCAGAATTCACAATTCTGCCAAGGATTCCTCATTCACAACAGCGTTAAATCCATCAGCTGCATCAGCAGAAAAGCTAGATATACTCCAAAACACAGTGAATTAAAGGAGCAGCTCAACTTCCAGGATAAAGAGGAAGAACATATGAAAAAATGGCTGCAAGAGAGTACCAAGCTAATAAATCAAATGTAAGCATGCATTTTCTCTTTTCTAACCAGATTTGTAGGTCATTGGGAATCCACTTGCTTCTGCAAACATGAAGTGGATTGCAAATTTCCTAATCAGGAGAACTTTTCCACAGTTGTTATATGGATAGGAACAAAATTCTGATTCTTGGATTTTTTCTGGGTGTGCAGTTTCTCCTATGATGGTTCATCTGAAATAAGGAACTGCAGCAGAGGATGTGAACCTCACTTGTATGGAAGCCATGTGTCATCCATGTCATGCTTTTGAGCTAACAAAAATCTGAGAGGCAAGACAGAAATTTGAAATCATTAAAATAATTTCTAGAACTGTGAGCTAATATTTACAACATTAGGAAAGGGTGGGTTTTTTCTCTTTGAAAACAGTTGGAATTTCTTTATATAAAAAGGTTCACATGAGCTACAAAACTATTTAGGATGAGAAAATTTCTGAAGGGGACATAAAAACACAACCCTTGGGAAATTCCAAGGACCGAGGGCACACAGCAAAGGCAAACTATGAGAATGAGAGAAGCTAGGAGGTTCTGAAATGAAATGTGAGGCTGAGTTGAAGAGGGATCAGATGGGAACAAGAGACTTGGATGGATATGAAGAGAAGCAGAAGAAGATAAGGCAAATGGATAGATTATGGAAGCTGTGCATCTCATCTTAGAATGTTAGGTTAGGAATATGAAGCCTTCAATGAACAGCAAGATGGGAATGACATATGTTTTCATATATGCACGAAAGCCTGAATTTTTCAGAATTAAAAAACCCAAATCAATTATAAGACCAGATAGGAAAGCTCAAAACCAGAAAAAAAAATCAGATAAACCATCAGAATAGTTTTTAGTAATTTTCATATAATTTTTTTGGGAATCACTTGCTTGAATTTTTGTTTTTAACAACTGACATTATAAAATATAGTGCATTGTAAACCAGAAATAACTAGTGGTATAAAGTGCTTTTAACAACCTAAGTCAAGAAGAAGCCAGGTTGAAAACATAAACTTTTAATCAGGAAATCAATCTGTAGGGATAGGGGGAATTAGCTATGTCCCTTTCTTGGTTGTTACATTCCAACAAAGGCCCTTCAGTAGAAGGAGTCTAAGTGAACAGGACAGGTAGATTAATCACGATGTACGACTTCCAGACACATTATTATTTCATCTTTGCACTTTTCAGTTGGCTTTCGTTATCAGTTGACAAAAAAATTTCTTCATTATCATCTGTTTGCTGTTTACAAGTCTAACTCCATTATCATCTCAGACTCCAGAATTCAAGGTCTCCCTGTACTCCTCAGTTTTCTGCCAACAACCTTTATGGAACATAGGAAGAAAACGGAAGGCTTTGACCAGAAAACACGACATAGCCATAATATCTTCTGTTTCTGCACACAACTGAAAATACCAGAGTACACCTATTGAGACCTACTTGATGACATCATCAGGAGTGATGACTGTGCTTATGCTGTGTTCCAGCATCACGTTCATTGCACTGAAGGCTCTAGAATCCCTGTGAAAGAGAGACATTGTGTCCATAGGAAAACTGGATTAGAAAGAGGAAGATGGATTAGAAACAAATATCAAATTTACTATTTTATATTTACAAATTTACTAAGGGAAAAAAATTGTATTTGTGCCTAGAATGGATTTGCAGTCTTCCACTCGACAGACTGCAGGACACAGTAGTACATATTCTATTGTCCTAGACCGTACAAAAGAAGAGTAAGGCAGCCGTTAGCTTTCCTTTTTCCTCTCTCCTTTGCATGGAATTCTTTAGAAGTGATACTTTGATGTCATTTCAGCCTGTGCTGAGACCACCTCTTCCACAGAGAATAGGAGAAGTATGTAAAGGACAAACAAGAACTACAAGACAATCTACTTCATCAAAATAGATAAAAATCCTTGAAGCAGTAGATGCGCACACCTCTTGATTTCTTTATGTATCACATTCAAGCACTGAACAAGGTCATGCAGATCTACAAGGTTAATTTAGTCCCTAATCTGTTTGTTTGAATGTAGTTCATATGCTTCTATTCTGTATTTTCTAATGAGACAAATCAAGTTGATTTCTATATGGCAGATTTTTGTCTTCAATCACTGGAAGAATTCATTGCAGTGCTCTGGTACAGCGTGGCGGGTTTGCTTCTGTCTTATTGTGCAAATAAAAGTGTTCTCAAGTGTACAGTATTTCCTTCGGTGACACCATTTGTCCTAATTTCCAATCACCTGTATAAAGCAGAAAATAGATAAATTCCCATTTACATTTTTTCTATGCAAAAGACATATCATATCAAGAAAAATTAATTATTATTCACTGCATAAACTGAAAATTAATTTGAAAGTAAACCAAAGCAGTAGCTTAATTATTTCAGCCTAACAGGGTTCTTTATGGAGAACAGGACAATGAAGAAAGAAGACTTTACTTTTACTCCCTCTGCCATTGTAAAGCTTTCAAGGAAATACTTAGTGTTTACTGCTTTCAGTACATATTCAGCACCTCACAGGATGTATTTATTATGTCATAAAATTGGACTCAGAATACTAAAAATTGGACTACTCAAAATGAAGTTATGTGGACTATGAAACACTTTGTTTTGAGAGATAAAAGGAGAAAAGCATTAACAAAGAGAATCGTGGGATTTTTTCCTTCCCGGTTCAACCACCACTAATAGATTACTGAGAACCCCAGAGAGCACTTCTAGTTCATCATATGCGATTTCTTTGCACATATTTAGCTAGAATAACTGTTTGTATGAAGTGATTAGGAGAGTTTTTTCCTAAATTGTCCCATTGTATCCTTCCATGTGCATCTCTCAGCACACTCACATCATTTGGAAATGCACTCTGCTACGAGTAATAAATAAAACATTCTCTGTGCTTTTCTTACAAACTGAATTTGAGGAGGAAAGAGCTAGCAGAAATAGTGAAATAAAAAGCTCCATGAAACTAAAATAGTGAAGGAAAAAATCAATCTAACAACTTTATCTAAGAGAAATGTAAAAAAAAGATTTTTGTGAGCTTGCTGTTGAAAAGTCTGTCAAGAGCAGATGAAGCTGAGTAGGTCAAGTACAGGTCAGGAACAGTTCAGCTTGCACTGCTTTTAAGTTTTATAGAAGGCAGTTCTCATTTGTCAGAATGTCAATGTGACAAAAATATCCTATGTAAGTAGCTTAGGATCCATCAGTCTTCTTTCAGTTTACAGATAATCTCATAAACAAATGCAAAGACAAAATTCTCTATTATTGTGAAAAAGGATGGTGTAGGTAAAACAGAGGTATGGAATGAAAACTTCCTGTTATGTGATCTGCAAAACCAGTCATTTTTGGTTTGTACTTAATGCACCCATGCAATCAAAAGTTCCTGAGTTCAGTTAAAAACCTCAGATGCAAGTGAGCCAATTTCTTCAAGTCAGTTTAGCCAAGACATACAAGAAATGCCCCGCTCTCCACATTGAAACACAGCCTGTCTCACCTCTGAACCAGAGAAATTCCAGTTTCTCTAAAAAGTCTCCTGTCTCAGCTTGTAGAGCAAGCTGGAGAAGTTATCTAACACTTAAAACATTAGTACACTTTGAACAAGGGCTTAAAACAAGTCTTTAAATTATTTTTTGCATCTCAGTTGAGGCTTATGAAAAAATATTTCTGTAAATCCCTTGGAGGGAAGTCTTCACATGAGAGCCAGTGAAGAAGCAAAACTCAAAGGGAAAGTGTGAAAACTAATAATAATAGCATGTAAAATTTTAGATAAAAGGGGTTCAGTCATTTTGTGTAAACATCAGATACAGCCAGCATCGCTTATAGATTCAGAGATTCGGGTGCTTTTTACACCGATTGCACACACGGACATAGACCTGAATACTATTCTAAGGCAGCAAACTTGTCTTGTAAAGGCTAATGCAGACATAAATTGGGGCACATATGATGATTGAGTGTCATTGGCAACTCTGGAGAGACTGACTACCCATAAGGTTCCTGAGACTGTGAATGTGATGTCTGGGATCTGTGGAAGTTGTGAGCTGGTGGATCGTAAGGAAAATCATTTTTAATTGTTTCTCTTCCACATGTGCCTTCCATCTGAATGATTTTAGACTTTTAAGACAGTTCATTGATACCACTGTCATTTCTTCCTCCATGGAGTCTTCCTGCCCCTTTTCACTTAGGATGTGTGAAGAAGTGTGCACATCCTTTCACACAAGAAAGTCATAAAATATGCTCAGGTTCCCAAGGCCCTCTGTGGGGTAAGTTGCTCCTCTTTCTACAACAGACAACAGAAATATCACCCAGAGAGTCACTGTTACTCAGTATGGCACTAAGGAATATATCAGTGTGGTGTACTGAATGGAAATATTAAGAATTATTTTGTGTAGGAGAAGACATGTCATGCCAAAAAAAGCTTGGCAAGCCTGCTGGCTGGTGTGGCAATAGCCGGCAGCTTCAGGTCCATGGGAATCTGCAGCATTATGAGCACATTGTTAATTTTAATGAGATTACTCTCAGAATGAAAGTTAAACTTGCTGGGGTCTGGTGACCTTTACTGAGAGCATTGCTTAAGTTGGTAGGTCTACAAAATGCCAACAAAGCCTAAATATGGGTGCTGCACAGTCAGACATACCAACCTTAAGTCCTTCAAGTATTTACAGAGCACTTACTTTATAAACAGTGTTCTTACAGGCACTTGAGGCTGTGAAGTGTCAACAAATATTTATAGTGCTGTGGAAAGAGGTCCTTCATACAAGTGTGAGGGGACACTTTGGAGTGCAAAGTAAATTAAAAACCCACTGTGTGCGTGTTGTGTTGCTTCTGTGATCTACACTCTCTTTGTTTTGGCTCAAATCCAGGCTGAAATCTCAACACTCGCCAAGGAGGTGGGGAAAAGCCGTTCATGGGACTCAGTCTTTTATCTCCTAGACTAGAGCTGAATGGAAAACAGGAAAGTTTTTCCATTTTTTGATAGAAAACTCTTTTGCAAATGAAGTCATACAAATAAACAGCTCAGTTTGCTGTTTGGAGAAAAGAATTGTAAAAAATAGCTCCTTGCCACTCATGTGGAAGCAATTCACCAGATATGGTAATTTCACACCTTGCTTGTTATTGATCCATAGTTATGCGCCAAAATACAAGACAAAGGGGAGTTGCTCTTGGTGTTGAAAACAAAGAACTAGTAAGAAAGGAAAGCATGACCCAAAAAAACCCAAATAATACTGAGTAGCTGCACCTCCTAGAGACTCTGCTAAAACTAAACCAAACAAAACATAACAACAAAGCAAACCAGCATCTTCATTTAATTAAGAAAATTAATGCCAAAATTTTTTAAAAAAAGAAATTAAAAAATGAAGGCTGCTGGTTTCTGAAATGCTGTCCCGGTGCTCTGTGCACTGGACAGAATGTGCAAAGCATGGATGCAACATGCTGTCTTAGACAGGCCCTCTGAATCTGTTCTGCAATCTCATGAGAAACCACGACTGTGTCATACCGTGATTCATTTGAGAGCTGCATTTTTCCCTGCAGTGCACAGCCCACTTAGACAAATAAAACAACAGAAACATAATCCTCATGAGTCTCCGAGGCAATATAGGCAAATAAATAAGTCTTGGTTTTCAGAAATTACATTTTTCAATCCCAAGAAACTGAAATTTCCACAGAAACCAGAGGGTCTTTTAATGAAAAATCACATTTCATCCACAATCCAACTTTTCATCAATTGAATTTATATGAAAAATCTCTCTGGCCGATGATTTTCAGGCTCATTTTCTTGAGAGGTTAGATCCACTCATGGCATAAATCACCATAATCCTGTTGAGCTCATCACTGAGTTTACACTAGCTCTGGCCCTACACTCAATTATAACTGAGTAAACACAAACGTTAGTTTTAATTATCTGTGGTACAAGAGAGATCCCTGCTGCTGAAACATAGCTATTTAGCAATAGTTCATTTCACAGGAGTCGAAAAAAAGAATAAAAGGACTAAAATCACGACTTAAGAGGAAAATTTCTTAATTTTATCAACAAACTCCTGAAATCTTAACATGCTTCCTCTTCAGGTGCTTTCAAGAGAGAAGAAAAAGAAACCAAATTAAAGGGAAATAATAAAGCCACCTCACAGGGTGCAGCCTGAGGCTGTTTTTCAAGAGAAGTCATTAAAAAGAAGCCTCAGAAAAGCCTTCAAATATCAGGTAAAAGAGAATAAAAGTCATTTGTGTTGTGTTTGATGTGGCATCCTGACGTGGATCTTGGAATGGGTTTTATCAGCTGTAAGTGAATTGAGATGAAGGAGACAATTCACACACCCTCTCCATCTCAGGCTGGAGGCCATCAGCACAAAGCAGTCCACAGTCAACAGCTGATCTGCTATCGACAAGGTAGAAGCCTGTCTAAGTGTCCCTGGCTTGTGCAGTTTTGCAGCTCTTGTAGAGTGCCCATAAACATATGTATCTTTGGAAAACTATCATGTGTTTTCAACTTCCTGAAGAATTCTTGTAAAATATAACTGAACCACATTACCCTTTGTCCTGTGCTTTTATTCCACTAATGGACAAATTGGGAGGAGGCTGAGAACAAACGTGCTATTAATTACCCAGATGGCTTTTTAATAGAACCTTGGATGACTGCGCAGCCACTAAACATTGTCCAGAAATTTCTTAATAATGCTGGTGAACGAAGCATTCCTTGGGAGAGAATAAAGATACCATTGACCAGGAGGCTAAGTTATGTCAGGTTAGTTTAAGAGATAGCGGACAAAGGGTGTGTATTGTATGGAAGGAATGACAGGCCATATCCTAGCTGTCCTCCTCCAGCAATGACAGATTTTCTAATTCACTGCAGATTCTCATAAAAGTGGGTGGTCAGTTCTGTGGAATAAAACAGTGGGCCTATTGATAATGGGTGGGAGAGATGTAATTTTGAATTAACCTAGGTTGATTTAATAGAGCAGAGAGTCTTAGTATCAGCATAAAATTAGGATCAATACATTAAATGTTAGGTCAGAATGTTAAATCCCATTGTTGAAAGACCTACATGCAGTCAGTCAAGGCTCAATATGAGTATTTCCATCCATCACGGCTACTGGCTGGAGTGTGCCACGCTTCCACAGCAGTAACAACACATGCAGAAATTAGAAACTGAAGATACTTTCAAGCTTTCACTGCAAGCAGTAACTTTAAACATTCACATTTTTACTATATTTATGTCCATATTAATCTTCCCTTCAACTGACATCAAAATGGACAAGACAATAACTGCCTCGGGCTTGTCCCAGAATTCTGGGAATGATCTCATATAAAGAAAAGCAGTTCCTCATTGTTGCTATGCATATTGCAGTTCACTTCATTTACTCTCACAAAAGATTTTTGATACACCAAAAACTATATGGAAAAGTATCCTAACCAGTGTCATTACAGTTCTTCAGGCAATAGGATTTGAACTTAGAAGGAAGAGAACTGATTTGGCTTGGAGTCTTTCCTGCCAGTAACATATTTTTTTAAAAAAACCCAAAAACGAACACTAAACAAACAAAACAAACCAACAAACCAACAACCTAAACAGTTGTGAGAATTATGAGAACTGCAATGAGGAACATGTAGCATTAAACAAATAAACTGCCAAAGAAAATACAACAAGTGAGTAATCTGGAGTTGAGAATAAAACAGAAGCTAGTAAGATCACATAAAAATAAAAGCACTACATAAAAACATTATGTATGAGCATTTAGTAATGTTTGCTTTTTGGCTTCAAAAATTAGGATTAGTGGGAACTTTATGCATGCTTCTTTTATAAAGACATGGTATCAAGTCAGGGAAGTAGGAATTTCTTTTAACAGCATTCCCACTCTTCTGGAGCAGCTGACACTCCCTGACCTCTTGGCGTATTTTACAGAACACCACAGTTAGAGACCATCAACTGCAAATCCAGCACACTGAAGACAACGTACTGTTGCATAAGGGTGTATTCTCTAAGTCAGCCAAGGTCTTATATCCTGCAATTGCTCCCTGAACGCTTGACAGCACAGGTTGCTTCTCGACTACGCCATCCTCTGCTTATCCCTATTCATTTTGTAGTCTCCTGTATGTCTGCCTTCCTGTGCTTACACTTGTGGGTGATGACTGCATTATTTGATTCCAAGATAAAAATTTTCTTATTCACACAATTTCGTAGTGGAAAACTGGTAGTGAAAAAAACTTACTGACCCAGAGAGGGATATTGGCAGGTTTCTATAAGGCCATCCTATGTAGGAATTATTAGCGGTTAAAATAATTGGTCCATAACTAAGGTCAACATAGTGGTTTAATTTTCACATATTTCAGCCTTTATAAAAGCTTTTCTCATTATTTTAATTTCTTTGTCATTTAATCATTCGGCCTCATTTAATTATGTCACTCTTAGGAGGGTACAATAGTCCCTCTAGTTAACCCAGTTCTTATGCTTTAGGCAGGTTTAATAATGTAAGTTAAGGTGCCACTTACTTGTAAAAGTAGATTTATGCATTTTTCTTTCTTTCTTTTTTTTTTTTAATCATGTAGTAAGCCCATCTGATATAGCTTTCATAGGTGAGGAGAAAACCTCCTAAATTCTTGATGCTATGTAAGCATCCTCTTGTGTCTGTAGCAGAGAAGATATTATCTCTTTTAGATGCTAATGCATCCCCATGCACCTGCTGCATTTTCAGAGACATTTACCCTTCAGTCTCAGATTTTAGCAGTGCAACTGCAGGGCAATTGGCTGAAACAAAAAACTCACCCATTGAAACGAAAGATAGTTTTACTAGCAACGGTCCTATGCCTCTAGAGTACATTAAGTGGAGGTTATGTTTTTACTTCAGGAACTCTAGCTGAATAAACATGAATAATGTACTTTTGCTTGTACTGCTTTTGCTCATCCTGGTTTGTTATTATGATATTGCAAAAGTGATTGCAATACACCTTCACTCTCTCCTGAGTTATAGCCTTTTTGTATCTGTTCCACTCACCACTAAAACTGCTTTCCTGTCAAAATAGACTGTACTGTACTGTTCCAATGTGAACAACATTGTCTTATACATTTACGATAGACTATATTAAACCCATCCGAGGGCATAGAATAGCACCTTCTGCAAAGGAGAGATTTCATAGCAACAGTCCAATGAAGAATCTCAAACTTAGTGAAAAATGTGTCTCTAAGGAATGTGCTTATGCAAGTTTTCAACTGAGCTCTCAAGAAATAGAAAATACCCATTTACTTACTTTACTGGGATTAGGATGAAATTCAGTAATTTTACATGGAATAGACATCCATGCTAAAATAACCATAGTGTTGAGGAACTAGACAGGGAAAACAAGTGCATCATGGCTAATTCCAGTCAAAACACACATTTTTAGGCAAGTTGTAGGATTGCCCTTTAATTTTCAGAAACAGATCCAATTACAAGCTGACCGACCAGTGGGGATTTTACAGGAGTCTCTATATTTTGGCAGTTCCAACAAAGCCAGATATAAAGACTGTGCATGCATAAAGACATACTTTACGTGACAGTCACAGAGATCCTGTGGGCATCTGATCTGCTCTTTATGGTGTATCACAGTCAGAATTGTGGTAAATAGCCTCCACTGTGCTGGACTTCATTGATTTAACTGTGATCCTCCACAATATTTTTTCATTAGTATTTCCATTTAATTGCAACGTACCAGTGGGATAAATGGAGAAGCAGCAATCAGTCGGTGAACTTATTAGAGAAACAGAAGGCTCTTTGGTTTCCAAACTCTCTCAGACTATGATGGATAGTCTGTCAAATGGTGAATCCTTACTTCAGTATTTAGGGGTTTAGAGACTATTTAAGACTTAGGCTATCTTACATATATTTGCCTTAATTCTCTTAGTGAGTCCAAAGAAAACCTTATGAAAAATCCCTGCACAAGAAAAAAAAATGTGCAAAAGAAAATAGTAAGGAAAAAAGGAGTTGATAAGCACGAAATACCTTCCAATTTTTTTTCTCAGTCCTAAAGTGTTAGCTTTGAGTAGAACTACATCTCAAAGAAAGTACTAGGAGAGAAATGAGAACTTAAGTACAATGAAGCATCAAGGAAAATACCTGCAGAGTGTCAGTTTTTCTTGCAAAGACAACATTACTATTAATGTACAAAACAAAATATGATACATGGGGTCAAGACAGAAGTCACCTTAGCTCTAAATAACCTGGCAGTGTAACAAGCTAAGCTTGTTGTCTGCCAAGAAATACCTGTCCAATACAATCTAATATCTTTTCTTGTTTTCTTTTGGACATATTTTTGTAATTGCTTGTCCTCAGGTACAAAGATGCTTACGGGAAGTCATTAATCTTTCATGAGACTATTCTACCATTTCTTAATTCAGAACAATAAAAGCTTGGAAAGGCATGCATTCTCATGTCACTGTCTACTTCAAGGGAAAGGAAGTTTTAATGGAAGATAAATCTGATCAAATGATAGCAAGAGATAATGAAATAACTATGTTAAAAAGAGTAGTATAACAGAGCAAAAGAAAAAGTTCTTGAACTTCATTCTTTTTTACTCTGATATGAGACCAGACGGGCTCTACAAACTTCACAAAATACTACAGCTGAAAGCGATGTGATTGGCCCAGGATTTTTTACTCTCCTTTTCCTCATGCCCCCTTNGATACAGGAGATAAACACACTTCTTGTTTGCTATCTGGAGCAGGTGTGGTTGAACAAAATGTGGAGAAGATGTCCAGCTGGAGGGACCCATCAGCCAGCTGCCCAGTGCAGGCTGCTTAGATAAATACCACCTGCTTCTAAAGAGCAGGGGGAGAGAGGGGAAGATAAAAAAAAGCGCCTAATGGTCACAGAGCCGAAACCTACTGATCCTATGGTTACTGTGTAGGTGCTTTTGCAGCTCGTTAGTCCCCAAACTCAACATGAGTTTCACAGAAATGAGTGCATGCATGAAAGAGTCTGGACTACGACGAGACTCAGACAATCAGGATAAATAATTCAACTGATGCTCATAGCACACATGTACAGAATGATACTATTTAGACAGAACAGGGGAGGATCCACAAAATGTAGTTTTACAGGTACTTTTCAGAGGGAAGACTACATGGAAGGAAAACTTAGAAAATAATATTAAAATCATGAGAGCATTGAGGTTATTTATATTCCTCTTGTGCTTAGAATGCAGATCCTGCCTCACCATGCATCAGTAATATAACAGAGAGAGTTGCCATCCCTAAAAATAACAGCTTGCTTTTCTAAATCTGCCTGTACAGAATGTTCTGTACTTTTATTCAGAGCATCTTACAAATGTGGTAATCTCTTGAACATTATTTGATCTGAAAGCAATTATTAAGCAGTGATTACAACACATCAGTACTGCTTATGGCTGGATATGAGTGATTCATTTGACTAAGAAAGACTGTTTCCTAAACACTATGAGACATTTCTCTCTCTGCTCAAGCAGCCCCGAGGCAAACATTTTTTTCCATAGGAGCAGTGAAGCACTCTGAATACTCACAATCACAAGACTGTGCTCACAAAGCTAGTTTGAATAGAACTGGAGAGGAATAATTACCCTTTTGAAATGTCTTTGTCCCTTTTGTTACCAATATTGTAGATTAAATTAGCCCTAACTTTGGCAAACAGCATGGTTCTGTGCTTAGTATTAACCTGAGCCTGAAAACGTGAGCTCTCTTCCACGCCTGCTGCTCTGCTTGGCCTGTGTGACCTTTAGTAATTCATTTGCTCTTTTTTTCCCTCAGTTCCACACATATGAAATAGATATCCAGCTATAGCAAAGGAAACTTCACTCATATAGTCTGGATCTCTTCTCATCGTGACAAAAAATATTTGAGAACAAAGTCCAAGAGTTTGGACATTCAAAAGGAAACTATAGATTTTGCAGCATCATGGTTTCAACAGCACTTCCTCGACTACTTGTAACACAGGAGTTTTATAAACAAGGCTGGCATTTGTTAAATATATTCTTTAGATAATGAGTGTATATAAACAAACATTTGTGTGTGTTTAAACTGCTGTATATCTGAATTGTATTTTATTTAAAGTAAATGTCTTTATGCAATAAATTTTCCAACAACCGGCTTTTGGGAAAATTGTCTTTTTACACTCCTTCAAGTCGTACCTTCTGCAGAGAGCTAAAACCCATCTCCAGATTTGTCTGGGTAAGATGCAAGTATTTTGCATCTGTGTAGGGTGCTTTTGGGCACATTCTTGGAAGGTGTCACCTACCACTTTCTGTGCTAAGTCAGCATCAGAAAATCCTGGGATGAGAGGTACCAGGGAAGACTGAGCACAGCTTTTGCTAAGGGAAGTGGTGGATCAGAAGAACTATTACAGCATTTCAAATGAGTGACCTAATATTCACATAAGCAAGAGTGAGTAATAGAAGCAGAAGTCAGGACTCAAAAGTCACTTTCACAACAAAGAAAGTCACCAGGGGAGTTCACAGGGCTCTGTACAGAGGCAGGTGTCACTTGGCGTCACTCATAGAAAAGGGGGAGGACCATCATACAGCTACAAGAACGGTTTGCCCACTTCTCCCCCCTTCTAAAAGGATATTGTGAATGGCAAAAGATTTAGAGAAAAGCAACAAGGATAATCAAAGAAACAGGAAAGTGCTCAGGCAAGTGTCAGTGAGAACATTTTTTTGCCTGGAAAAGGCATCTGAGAGAGGCCGTGGTAGAGCTCTGCAAAACAAAAAATAGCATGACAGATACGGATCAACCACTCCTTGTCTCTTCCTAACACCAGTCTAAGAGGCATCAAATTAAATTAGTACGTGGCAGGTTTAAAGCAGACAAAAGGTATATGAGTGTACACGCACAACAAATACCTAAACTTTGGAAGTCTCTTCTACCACATGTAATGAAAGGAAGGTGCACACTCAGTATTTAAGTGAAGCCTTTGGACCCCAAGGGCTCTAACACAGATCTCACAAAACATTTTTAACAGTTTCTTATGTTTATTTTCCCTTTTCTCCAGGCTTTATGTAATTATGTTGGCTTATGCTTCAGCTATTAGCTGCACTGCTGGTCCATGCCAGTTTGCTAGCATAGTGTAGTACCTTCTCTTTCACCTCAAAAATTAAATTAATGGGAAGATCTTGATTCTTTTAGTTATTATTAATAATAATAGTGAATAACGTGTAGGTTCTGAATATAAAGGGCCAATAAATTCTTTATTGGAAATACCTTGACCTGCTAGATTGTCCTTGTCATCTTTTTTAAAAAAATTTGTTTGTCAGCACTGCATTATTTCTTTTCCCTGTCACTGTAAGAAAATGTTCTGTAGGACACATTTTTGAGGGATATTATTAATGTTTTCATTTCTCTGTGAGGAGGGTCATCCATTTCCCACTATATATTATGTGTTCATATATATATATATGTAAAAAATAACAATACAGCTTTTACTTTCTTAACTCTCTTTAGTCTTTTACTTAACCACTAATTGTGCCTGTATGGAAGGTATGACACAGAGTCTAGTCTAATTCTTAACATCCAAACAAATGTGCTTCCATTTGGATAGTGCATTTTTCTTTCTATTTTACCTGTGGCATGGCATAAAGGGAATTCTTTATACACTAATAGTGGCTTCATCTTTCTAGATTGTAAAAAAAATATTTCCTAGAACTATGGCCCAATAGTCTGAGGCCTTCTTACATGTCACTTTATCTGTGTAATCTGACCATGTACTTCAGTTAATGTCTGTCCCATTTCTGTGACCCACTTACTTTACTAATGTTCGTAAAATAATGACTTTAGGTAATGATCAGCAGCAGTTGCATATAAATGACTTTTTTTTAAAAAAAAAAAAAAGAAAAAGAAAAGAAAGAAAACCCTATAGAAATTTCCTATTGGCTTATTTTATTCCTAAGGGCCAAGGGCTAGATGTTCTGATACCATATCTGTTAAAGGAATTTTTTTTGTATTTGAGAGATCTTTAAATGCCATTCTTTGTATTTGCCTCTAAAATACAGTCTTTGTTTTAATACACACAAAAAATAAATAGATAAAAAATGCAACAAAAATATTTTATTTCATTTGGAAATACAGAAATGCAAAAGAGCTACTATACTGCTATGCTGCTTTCTAATTACTATTATTCTGATGATTTTACTGAGGAGAACATTCTTTGCTTTTCCATGTGACAACCTTGGTTTCTCTTAAACGTGTTCCTGGAACAATCAACCCCAAACTTGGAACACATGATTGACTTTTGTGACCATTTCTATTGTAGTCCAGTTGTTATCTGCCATGCAGATAATTCTGGGTCGGGCCAGCATCTTATAGGTTAAACGGAAGTAAGAACAATAACAAAATATTGGGAAATTATTAATCTCTAATGCATTATTGTTATTGTTATTATTACTACCAGCAGAATCATAGTTACGTAAAATATATTCACATTAGTTCTCTTAAGGGGAAAATAAAGTAAGTTGGTCTGTTTATTTTTACACATGCCAGAGAATCTTGTAAAATATCTCTTGCTCACTCAGACATAGTAGCTGATTTCACTAGATGGTATGTTCAGACTTCTGCATTTGAAGTGTACATATGACATTAGAATTAAACTTTTCCAGTTCAGAGACAGCTTACAACACAAGTAAAATTGTTTTGGTTTTTTGTTCCCTAAGGTACTGCTTTCTAATTCAGGGTGATAACTAATCTGAAAAAAAAAAAAAAAAAGGTACTACAATTTTAATAATATAAGATGTAGGACATGTTAAATTCTCAATGTGATCTACAGAATGTACTTTGATCTTAAATAGCTATTCCTCTTAAATAGCTATTGCTCTATCCCCCTCCCAAAATTCATTGCTCCACTGATTACAGAGGGTTACCTTAAAGACTCTCGCGTTTAAGGAATAATTATTGAGGAAGTGCTGTGACAAGTATATCTAAATAGGGAGTTACATAGCCTAAGCAAACAGCTAAATTTTGAATTTTTTTTTTGTTAATTTGTTTAAACTTTCATTATATAGAACAGAGAAGTCTTCAGTTCATTCAAAAATAAAAGATTGATAAATAGTAAATCATAAAAACTAGCTATTTACCTGATGTCACCATTCAGATGGTCCCTGAGAGGCTGGACAGTTGGCCTCTTATGAAGATCAACAAGGAGAAGAGTAAAGTCCTGCACTAGGGGAGTAAAAACCCTATGCACCAGTACAGGCTGGAGAGCACCCAGCTGAAAAGAAACTTGGTAGAAAGGGACCTGAGAGTCCTAGTGGATACAGATTCAACATACGACAGCAGCACATCTTTATGGAAAAAGCAGCCAAAAGTTTTTGGAAATGTGTTAGTTGGAAAGTTCTCACCACATCAAGAGGGGTGACCCTACCTCTCTACTCAGCACTGGCAAGACTCTTTGGTCTATCGGTTCCAGTTCTGGGCTCCACAGTACAAGAATGATATGGACTTAGTGGAGAAAGTCCAACACAGAGTCACAAAAACAATGAAGGGGTTGGAGCATCTCTCCTATGAGGAGACAGAGAGCTGGGACTGTTCAGCCTGGAGAAGAGGAAAGCTTAGGAATAGCATTAATGTACATAAATACCTGAAGAGAGGGTCCAAAGACGATTCCTTCCAGTGGTGCCCAGTGGAGAATCAGAAGCAATGGGCACAAACCAAAACACAGGATGTTCTCTCTGAATGTCAGGAAACACTTTTTCAGAGAGTCAAGATGACAGAGCACTGGCACATGTTGCCCAGGAAGTTTGTGGATTCTCCATCCTTCAAAGATATTCAAAAGCTGTCTGGACATGGTCCGGGGCAACTGGTTCTAGGTGACCTCATTTGGGCAGGGAGTTGGACCAGGTGACCTCCAGAGGTCTCTTTCCACACCAGTTCTACATTTCTATAAAAGCTGACAGAGTTATGAATCTTTTCAAGGCTTTTCATCAATTCCTCCCTTACTTTGTAGTAAATTAATAGTTTTCCCTTCAATTTGTAGGTTGGAAAATGGTGACCTATAACGATCCAGACATTCTGCAATAAAATCAAGAATAGCATCCATCCCCTCTGAGTCTAATGACAGTGAGCGCCTTGTCTACCAGGTCAAACTCATATGAACACCACCCAGAGCAACAGAGAATGGTGTTTGCCAATCATGCTTATCTATAGCATATATAATGAAAAAAACCCCTCAGCCTAATAAGAGATGAAGCTCAGTCTAAGAAGAGATGATTTGTTTTCAAAGAGGATATAGTGTACCCTATGTGTTCAAAGAATGTCTCTGCTGATATTTACGTGCTGTACAGCCACAAGAGCACAAGTGAAAGTAGTTTTGTTTTTATTTTAATATCCTGTCATTTTAATGTCCTATCCTTTTCCTGTGGTATCTACAAAATGAAGACAAAATACCCCAAAGCAAAGACTTGGAACGGAAATCTATGTTAATCACAGTAAGCAAAATGCATTGATAAAGCAAAAGTTGAAAAGCTCTTAGAATATGATTTTATTGGATTGTTTTGGATTCAGGTCAATCTCACCTCCTAAAATGAAGAAGTAGCTAGTTCTAAACACGTACAAGTCTGTGACAGGTGGCAGACAAAAAATTAGGAATTTGTAGCAGACAAAAAAATTAGGAATTGTGTTAAGCTATTTGCTTCAGTGCTACTCAAGAAAATAATGTGACACTTATTTTCCATACATTGTGAAATCCTTTGTGCTTGTTTTATGTCTTTTCATTGCTGACCATGCAAAAGTTGTGTTACCAACTGTCATGTCAGCCCCTACATTTGGTACATGACACACAGCTGGACTATTTGTTCTGAATGTTCTTTGTAAATTTAGTCTGTTTTCATAGAAAATAATTTCTGAATTGACACTGGCTTTCTCTGAAGATATCTTTCTGGTTTCTGAATGGTTTCAACTAGAATTTAGACCCCTGAAGCAAGTTTTCTCACCAGCCCTCTACTAACAATGTATTTTTTATAAGAATTTCTGGACAAATCAGCTCTAATTCCTGGCTGATGATTCCACACTATAAATACTGAAGAAGATCTCCGTATACATCCAGTTGCCCGATCCTAGCAGTTTGCCCACAGCCTGATATGAAAACTCTGCCCATATTACAAGAGGGGGCAGATGGCAGTACAGCCAGACACACCTGTGTCAGGTTAGATTTAATTATTTTGGTTAACCCTGGAAGCCAAGTCCAAAACAATCATGCTGCTGTGAGATTTATAGGCTCCCCTTAAGGAAAGGATATGCACTGCTGTATTCTTTACGTCTATTGGTGCTAGAGTTGGTTTGACCAAAAGGTCTCCTGTGCTACATATCTGAACACATAGTGTTCAGATTTCTTTTACAAATACTATGCTAAGAAGAAGCAGTAATTCTAATTCATGAAAGACAAAGTTCAGGTCTGTTTCTGGATTTAAGTGGTTGGGATGATGTCTGACCATATGGCTTGCAGTCAGTACCTGATTTCTGCAAAGAAGAAGCAACAAGTTCTTGTTTAAGCCAATATGTTCTTTTTATATCACCATAGCAATTGAAATCTTTCACCAAAGAGAAAACAGGCAACAAATTGTCCCATTCTTTTTCCTGGTCCTTATGGTAAAGTGAGTTGCCTGATCTTTAGCAGAGATGTTGCTGGAGTATATCATGATGTGGAAAGGTGAAATGTGTCTAGCAGAAGGCAGGGTAATCCATTCCAGATTCATGTGTAATGCAAGTGAAACAGGTGCAAACAATTGAGCTCGCTGTCAGTAAGCCACGGTGATCGCTTTTGATATCTTAATCGTTAGTTGATCCATGTGCAACATTGGCAACATCACTGTCATAGCTGACTGCCTTCTGAACATCTGTAAACCTTTTCTGGGTGCTTCTTGATGTGTGTGTGAGTCCACGAAGTCCTGACATCATGAAAAACTAAATTGGGCATGATTGCTGCCATTTCCGTTTTCCTGCTAGAAAACTAGAGAGTTGACAAATGTCAATAACTGCTAATAGCTCACTACTGTTTGTCAGATGTCACATAGGACAGGTGTGAAGAGAAAGCAATGTGTTTCTCTGAGAACCACTCAGCAACCAATTCATTTGTGAGACTGTTTTCTAATTGCTTCTGCAGATAAAGAAGTGGCTGTTTCTTCCCTTCATGATGCCCTGGTAACAGTTCAGCATTAAATACATTCCCACTGTGTATACTGACCTCCAGCAAACCATGCTGCAAATTTCCTTACTGGTAATAACAAGAGTTTGAAAATAAATTTAGCATATAGCATAGCTTTTTGTGTAATGCTATCAGCTAAGAAATTAGCTACCTCCTCTCAAAAAAACATTAAAAAGATTATGCACACCCGATTTATGACCTTCCCACAAAACATGACACTGAAAGTGATCTCATAGGCTGCTTCTGTTTCTACATCCACCAGGTTATGCCAGCAGCAGGTTTTTACTGTTTTCAATAAGATTGCTTATTTTAAATAAAATACAACAATAAAATAGGGGTTTATATCTCTAAAAAAGGAGTTCTAATCTCTTGTTTCTGTTCACAGAAGGATATAAAATTTAAATTCTGTCTTCTTGAAAAATTGGGTCTTTTCAGAGGGAGGCTTGTTCATGCAAAAGTAATTTCTTTGAGAACTTTTTTAGATCCCTATCTATTTTACATTGTGATAGTGAAAGTTTTGCCAGGCTATAAGGCACATTTCAGTCACCATTGAATCAACTAGTTCTTAATTGATTTTGAAGCATTTCTTCAAATAATATCATTTCAAGTCCGACATGGAAGCTGCTGATCTTTTATTTCATACTTTTATGAGTATGTGTCTGCCACACATTCAGCTAAGGATTTACATAGTTCTTCTGACATATTTATTAACTTCTCCAAGGAACCAGACTAAAGTTAATTAAAGCATTTGTTTTTCACTACTGTTTGATCCTCTACAGCTCACTGATTTATCTTAGGTAGGTATTTGCAGGCAACTATCTTCTAAACATCACAACAGTGAAGGTTTCCAAGAAGATCTAGTATTTACTGCCAAAGAATCCTTCCAGAAGACTGGGTTTTCATAAAATGTCTGCAAAATTTCTGTATTCTGTCCAGTGTAACAAAGTTATGGAGAATATTGTAGGTTAGATCAAACCCAAAAAACATTTCCTGTATTATCTATTTGTCAATAAAAGAAGCAGATGAGGAGATAAAAATCTATAGTGGTTTTTCCATGTCATCAAAAGTAATCATAAATACAGAGAAATGATACAGTCTAACTCTTTGTTAAAACTGGCAAAATCAAAAAAGGATTCATTTCACATTTCCAGGCCCCTGTTCATCTGAATGCCCCCTGCATCCTCATTTCAAAGCTGATGTGCAAATTTGTTTTGTTTATGATTACATATTTAATTTCAGTTGTTTCTAGACCGATGAACACTGACGATAAAAAATGTATGTGTGCTCCACTTACTAAGAAATAACAAAACAAACACTAGTCCTAATTATGATGAAGGTGAGAAACAGCCAATGCACGTTGGTGCCTCACCTTCTCCATCACTGTAATACCATAGCAAAGAATGATGGAAATTACTACAGCCATACGTAATCTACCTATTGTGTTCTCTGTATTGTTGCCTCAGTTTTGGAGAGGAGCAACTAGACTTTACAGAAGAATATTTGACGCAGTACTGCTATTCTTCTTGTGGAGTTAGAAATCAGAACTGAATATGACTACGAGTCATTACTTAGTCTGCCCCTGCCATTCCACTTAAAGGAGAATCGTCTAAACAAGGCCTGAGCCATGTTTTCTAGCTTGTCCTAAAACCTTCCCCTGAGGAAGATTTCTCCCATTTTTTTTTCTTCCACAGTCTGCTTAGGAAGATATTTACCTCATGAGAAGACTCAGATTCAAATAAAGGATTAACTATTGCCCCTTGTTGCACTACATAATTTCCTAATTTTTAATATCAGATGCGATATCTTTGAGATTTAGATTTGATAACCTTTAGAATTTAAGATTGAAAGAGGTTGGTATATAAGCTTCCACATATGTTATAAGATATTCAATACAGATGAATACACATATTCATTTAATATATGTATGTTTGCAGGTATGTATAATCAAATTTATTTCCATGTGATCAAAATAGCCTCCTATGCCTTTCTAATGTCACTCTTCTTGTAAATACCTATAGTTAGTTCTCCTACTTCCTCTATCTTGCCTCAATCAGATAACTTTTTAGAACTGAGGATATATGTAGTGTTTATGATTGGTAAGTGACCAGCTCTTTTCATATCCTGAAAAAAAGCAAGTCATATCTCTGGGATGAGGAATTACAGCACCTTCTTTCATCCAGACTTTGTATCTTTCATCCAGCCAAATGTGGGAGTGTTATAGGAGAGCACAACTGCACCTATATGAATACCCACAATGATAGATGATCTCAATAATGAATTAAATTTTAATACTGTCACTCAAAAATATGTTCTTCCACTTCTGGTTTCTCCTATTTTCCTTTCAGGAAGTTTTCAAAGATCCTCTGTCTTGACTAGAAATCTGCAAAGTGATCTCTGTGGTCCCAGGAAACTCACGGTTTACTGTTTGAATGAGAAGCATTAACTCTGGTTTTGTTTGGCACAAAGTTCAACATTTTCTCTTTTTTTGCAAATTACATGTTTTTATGTACTGCTCTTTTTCCTCATTGGAAAGATTTAACTCCTGGTGGTAACCCACTGGAGCACCTGGCTCAGGAGAGTAAAAGAAAGGAAATCTTGATTTATAGAGGATGCCAGTGACTTTCTTCTGGCTGTGAAACTTGGCTCTGTTGATCTGATGCCTTTTAAAGCACAACCATGTGTGAAAAATAATGAATCTTTATAACTTCCTTTATCTTTTAAAACAAAAAGCTAATTGTTTCTTTCAAAATCCAATTGCTTTTTTTAGACTTATATTTCCTTTTAAATATATATTGGTTTATACAGTATAGACCATTTAGGATGGATGTTGATAGGTAATCCAGTAGTACATCCTTTGTATTTCTATTTCATAATTAAAAAATAAAGTATTAGAAAGATATATCTGGACAGCATGACTGACCTTTGAAAGAAAAGCCTTGTGAGGCCAGAAAGAACTTATGTAATTATATGCAAAATAATGTCCATGTAGTCAAACCCAGCTGCTCTCAGTGACATAATGCCACGTGTGTGCTCCACCTATCGGGTCACATCCATCCTCTCCGAAGTGTGCTGCAGTTTACACCTAACCACATCTGCACTTTAAATTACCCGCGGCCCCCCCTAGTCCATGTCTGGCAGCAGCCCACTGCCTCTCATCACTGTGGAAATGATTCGAGAAGAGCTCCAAGGCAATCGAGCTGACCAAACCATACCCTGCTGCTGAACGGGGGGATTCTCCACAGCATGAGATGAGGGAGAGCTGTGGGAGTCCATGCTCTCTGCCAGCCCAGCTGGCTGTGGGGCAGGGCAGCAGAGGGGGCAGCAATGATTGAAAGAATTTGAATCCTGCAGACAGGCAGGTACGAAATTATGTTTGGCTCCTATTTGGGCTCTAAACACGCGGCAGAATGTATGAAGTGACTGCCAGCACAATGCATGTGACAATTAAGAACCTGAGGTAGAGGGAACCTACATGGGCTGCACTGTTGTACTCAGCTGCTGTGGAGAGGCTGAGAGCATTGCAGGCTTGAAGATTCGCATTCAGATACAGAAATCTGACAAATTTTGGTCTGGCAGCCAGCTTTATCACATAGACCCAATAATTCAAACTTACAGAGAGTAATGGATTTTTTTGCACATTCAGCTACATACACCAGTAACGAGACAAAATGTCTATATTAGTATTTGAGATGGAAAGATATATTTGACCAATCAGATGTCTTCAGCACAGATCAAAATGCTCAGTCTGAAGAAAAGGCAATCAAGGCAGTAAATATGGCCATCTGTAAAATCATGTGTAGTATGAAGTTGAATGGGAATTGACTGCTGTCACACAGTATTCTAAATTAAAAATACTTGGAATTATATTAAAATTAATAAAAGCTTAACTCTATCTCTAGTAAAACCCTGAAACATAATGGATGCTGTGAGTTTACATGGGTTTAAGCACTGACAATACAAATTCACAGAAAAAAGCTCCATTGAGGACTATCAGAAGACCAGACAGTTTGTCTAAGTGACCAAGCTCCTGAGCTGCAAAGGGGCATTGAACTTATCAACTACCTATCTGCTCTTTTCAATTACATTTATGTAAACATTTGCCATTAGATGCTACTGAAAACAGAATAGTTGAACAAATTAGTCTAATCTCCTTGGTATCTATATATTGATATAGATATTCTTAATTGCACTGCAGGAAAAATGGTGGGGAGCAACTAGTTTAGTGGTTAGGTGGCATTTTCACCATTCTACACTGGCATCTGGCATGTATTCAGAACAAAAGATTTTTCAACATAACTAAATACAGAAAAATTAATTTCCAATCCTCTTTCAGTTAAATCCAATCCTTTAGCCAGCTTTTTGATCACAGCCTCGGCATTTGGTCTATTGAGATGAAGAACTTGCTCAACCAGGATAACTACAACTTTCTAGAAAATTCTGTGTGAACAGAAAATGACAAATACTGCAAAACTAAGAATGCTCCTTCATTTAACCAACAGAAGGAACAAAGAAGACTCTTGAAATTTATCTGTGGGCCAGGTTACCACAGCCAGCTAGACTTGTGCCAGCATACAATAAATGAGAAATGATCCAAAACCTGTAAAAAGGTTGTCCTTGACAGCTATAGCCAGACTAGCCTCTACATCTGTAACTTGCATTGAAGAGACTCTGGAAAGAATTAATTGTTCTGGAAGAAGCTGAATAAATCATGTTTTAAATTATTTTTGTGGGAAGGGAGCTCTTTAGTCTATTAACAAATGGCTTGCAAACTGACCCTGTATTCTATTTATGTATTAGCTGAATAGTTTAATGCATTTCAGCTTTTTGTGAGTTGTTCCAAAACAGTCTGTCAGTGGTTACATGAGTCATAGGTCATTGTTTCTAAGAGCTGATTGGATGACTGTAGATTTTAATAAGGAGATAACATGTGAAAAATAGCACCCAGAGAATAAAGCACTTTAAAAGGTCTGTGCCAAAAGATTAATCAATTATGGTGAAATGCTTTAGTTTTGAGAGTTACAGCCTTTTATGCTATCTGAGCACTCAAAACACGTGGGTGACATGACCTGCAAATAGAAGCTAGCTAGATCCACCACTTCAGCTTGGACTGTTTTGTACTCTATCACCACATCTATTTTATGTGATTTGGGTCAAGACATAAAGCGTGTTTCCTACAAAACAAATTTTTCATTTTCTCTAAACTGTTAAAGGTGGAGAGTAAATACATGGCCTTGGCTGCAGTTGGCCCAAGTTGTCTCTTTCTGCTTCTCATTCAATGAAGAGCAGCTGCACAAGCAGACTAAGTTTAGGAAACACAAAAGTCCTGTGTTAGGACCACACTCCTGTAACTACTGGTGTAGGAGCGTTGATGGTGTGTCACTCCTGCCTCCAACAGTGTCTGCCGCTGTGCCTTGGATTTCCCTCTGATGAACCCAGGTATTCACACACCACACCACAGGTGATTACATAGAGGAATCTCCCGCCCGGGGCCTGCTTGATGAAACCAGTTAAACCAAACTAGCCCTTTTCACCCCAGCAGCGACTAAATAGCTCCCCCGGAGCCTCATCTCCTTTGCATTATCACATTAAGACTGTAGTTGCCTGTACTTTGCCCATCCTTGCCAGATTTAGTTCTTCCTGCCCTTGACATAAGGAATATAGCTTTGCAATTTTTAAAGGGGCTGTTCCCCGGAGCAGTTTTGCTGTCCGTGCAGGCAGCGAATCACCTACACCATCTGCAAGCCCCACCACAGGCTGACCCTGTGATCACGGCTACTCCGAACACGCACCCTTAGTATCAGCCATGTCCACAGTTTGCCCCTAGGTCGCCCCCATGTGCCCCCCTTAGAAGTTTACAGCCACAGTACCCAAGCCATTCTTCCTAGCAGCCCCTTTGACCCTGTTCCTTGGGCATCCTACCTTTATTGCTTTCTGTCCGAGTGCCAGGGCTTCAGCTTGCAGGTTGTTATGAGATCTTTCCTCTAGTACACAATGAGGACACTTTCCGACAGTTCTTTCCCACCCTGCAGTAGGCTGCAGTCATTCAATAGTTATTTGGGTTGACAACTACAACGAACATCTATGTTACACATGGACAGCTATTTAATCACCAAAGTCAGATAAGATGAAACCTTTCCAAGTCTCTACACTCTTGAGTAAAACTGTGTTTCCTGAACGCCAAAGCAAGCACAGAGGATATACAGCCTCAGGGCCCAGGGCTTTGTTCAGCATCACCAAAGCAATCATTCATAAATCATTATCTTAAAAGCAGCAGCAATGGGTTTTAAATCCTCGTTTGAATGCTAAACATCCAGTTCCTTGGCTTAAGTATTTGGTTCTTTGGCTTCTAAGCCATTAAAAGGCCTCTCTTTTAACGTTTCCTTCACCATTTTTGAGGACCTATAAATTCGTTGGGGTTTAGTTTAAATTTAAAGTAACTGAATTCTCATGAAACTCTCCCTGGGACTTTTAAGAAAAACACCAAACATTGCAACAGCAATCAGTCTTGAGAAGCAGTTGCTTTGCCTTTCAGTGGCATTTAACTCTTGCATAAATCATGGCATTTGAACTGATTCCTTGACTGACTATTAGTGATTCCAGAACAAAAACCAGAAATGTAATGGAAATTTAGGCCAAATACATCACAGACTGAAGGAAATGGTTGTGAGATCACTCGCACCACAGTGAGGTTCCCTGGGGCAAGAGGTGGGAAGCATGATTATAAGTGCAGTTAGAAATCAAGTCAGCTATACTGACTGTCAAATTTATCACTTTATTTACAACCATATCTGGATTAAATAGAATTTGTGCTTTTTAAGTGACTAGTTGATTTTTAGTACCTGTTTTGTCAGGAGTTGAATGTGAAACACAGGAAAAGAAAATTATTGGCACTTCCTGAAATAAAACTCTTTTTGTAAAAGAGCAGAAGGAAATAACCTCAGTAACTGTTCGGATCATTCATCTTGCACATGATAGAATCTTACAATCATATAATGGGTTAGTTTGGAAAGGACCTTAAAGATCATCTGCCTTGGAGAGGGACACTTTCTCTAGGCCAGGTTGCTCAGAGTCCATCCAGCCTGGTCTTGAACACTTCCAGGGACAGGGCATCCACAACTTCTCTGAGCAACCTGTTCTAGTGCCTCACCACACCCACAGTAAAGAACTTCCTCCTAATATCTAACTTAAACCTGCCCTCTTTTAGTTGGAATCCATTCCCCCTTGTTCTGCCTCTACACACTCTTGTAAAAAGTCCTTCTCCATATCTTTATTGTAGGCTCCCTTCAGGTACTGCAAGATCACAATTAGGTGACCCCTCTGTCATCTCTTTTCCAGGCTGAATAAACTGAATTTTCACAGCCATTCCTTGTAAAAGAGGAGCTCCATCCCTCTAGTCATCTTGGTGGCCCTGTCCTGGACTCAGTACAACAGGTCAATATCCTTCCTTCGCTGGGCATCCCAGAGACGAACGCAGCAAGATCCCATGGTCTTGCCTGATTCATTCCAGTTGTACATAATACCTTTGGGACAAGCCTCTCTTTTTGATGTGAAAAAGAACAAAGCCACTGAGAAAGACTATCCCACAACCTTTTCCCATTCCATTTCATACTGAAAGACTTCATATTGGTTTACATTATCTGGAATGTGTGTGAGGGAGAAAATGCTGTGCAGTTATTTGTGTTCATTGCTTTCAGAATGTTATGCAAGCCTTTCAAACATGTGAATGAAGTGATTTTAACTTTTAAAAGGTCTTTTATTTAGGGTCATTAAGTCACCTGGTGCCTGAAAGAAGGAGCAGGCCACTCAATTCCTCGAACAGTTGATACTTAATTAGACAGAGGTTGTCTCCATAGACAGAATTTGAATCTCCATTTGCCCTGAAAGCACTGCTAGGTGCAAGATCTGAGAGCAGAGGCTTACCCAACTTGCTCTCCAGATCATGAGCTACCAGCAGGCCAAAAACCACAAAACTACAGAGCAACTTATTCGAAAGAATTTGTAGCTGCTCCTTGGATAAGTGGTTTTGCATTGGCACAGAAAGATAAGGAAGCAACAGGTAACACCAGTGCAGATGCAGTGCCCACGTGAGCAGGTACTGTAGGGATGTCTAAGGAGAATATCACAGGGAAGTTATACTACTTAGAGTATTCCTAGATCAAATATACCACAGATCAGTGCTCCTTGGGATAAAATAAATAAATCCTTGGTATTTATGGGGCACAGACAAAAAGAGTTGAAGATTCTTACACTTTTCCTCCCTAAAAATCCTCCATGATTATGCTTAAACCTGCTTTGGGCCACCAGAATAGCTTTACAAAGACTTGGGATCACATCCTTTTCTACTTTACCTTTGCTCTATATTTAAGTAGAAGAAACGAGTGCCTTAGTTTATCCACTTTTGTAAGAATGCTTTGAAATGTTCATGTTTTCTTCCTAAACCCATTTTCCTATTGTACCTTTGTACTCTTTTTTATTTAGATATTTATTTTTTGAGCCAACAGACCATATCCCTGGAGATAGATTGCTTAGTTGTGAAATCATAGAGACCAGAGAAACAATGTCATGAGTACTCCCCAGAGCATAACCAATATGGAAATTGAAAAAAATATTCTCCCAAGGCTGGTGCCTCTGAAACAGTTAGAGTCTTTAATGTTCTGTCAGCTTCTGTCTTGTACATAAAGCATAAGACACATGGCTTCTTTGCTTCATTATTTTGCAGCTGCTTTTATTGCTCCATCATTGACACTGGAACTCAAAAGAAAGCTGGAAATAAAAACTTTCACAGTTGCTGAAAACAAGATGGTTGACCTGCCTTTCTTAGATTCATAATTTTCTTTATTCTGTAATTTGTCTTCAATCTGCTCAAAATTGCCAAGAAGTATAAACGTCTTTGCCATGACTCAGGAAGAGCACGAACAGCTTGAACAATGTCAAGGAGTTGTGTAATCTTTCATTTTCAGAAGGATTTCACCTTTTCTGTTGGGAGCGGGCATCCACCTAAAAAGATGATTAGAGTCCACTCAGTTGTCTTTCTCCCCCTAAACACATTCTATTTAATATGAGATTTTCCATATACATTTCTGTTGTGTCACATAACAGAAAGCAGTAGAATAATTCTGTCCAGATTTCTTTGTCCTGAATTTGTTGATAGTGAACACTCAGGGGCAAGTGAGACGGTTCTGGTGGTGCAGGTCAAGTTAGGTGAGCCATTAGAAATAATTCTATAGGTAAGAAGAGGCTCTCCTGGCCCAAACACTGCTGAGACCTTGCGGGCCTTCTTTACCGCACCATCTTTCTGCCATGCTATGGGGTGGGAAGGGATGCAAAAGCTGGTCAGTGCTGTAAATGGCAGCCAACTCAGCAGGAGGTGCATCATGAGAATTGCTCTGGTTGCTCTGTAAAACTCCCTGAGACATAAACACCTTTCTCCTGGCAGCAAAGCAATCTTAAAAAAAAAAAAAAAAAAAAAAAAAAAAAAAAAAAGCTTTTTTCATAATTTTTGACAGGCTAATTTTATTTTATTTTTTTTAAGAATTCCACAAAGCATGATTTATTTCTTTTACTCCAGCTTTGGACTGGTATTGCACTTTTAGTTCATGTTTCTCTATGCTTCTAATGGCTTTTGGCCATGTACTCCACAGTCTAAATTGTAATGGTGACTATAAATACTTTTACTAGCAGAGAATAATTTGGCTTCCTGTACCAAAAGAAAGAGTCTGCTTCTGAGATACCTTTGCTAAGGTAAAAAATCCTTCTCCCTTCCCACCCTGGGCTGATCAATTTCAAAACCTTCACAAACTCGAGGAGGGGGAGTTCTTTGATACATCATATCTATTTGCCACAGCAATCTATCTTGTGACAAAGTAAACCCAAGAAGATGTCAAGATGTCCCGCTTTCTCTGGTTAGCATTATTCACAGTAGATATGGTGTTTATATGAGGGAGTGACAAGACTTTAAAGGAAAAGGTAAAGTCTAATCGAGAAAGGTTGGAAGGTTATTTAGATATATATCAGCTTAAAGCTTTTGATATAACATCATGATGTCAGCTTGGGTTAAACTTTTAAGATTGAGACTTGATGTAATAGGGGTAGTCCATCATGGAGAATGGAGTTTCCAGAGATCTGAAAGGTTAATCTAAATTATCCCGGAGATTAGCCCTGAGACAGCGAACGGTTCCACAAACATCACCACTGCTGTCCCAAGCAGCCATGTGATACTTTCAAACCTCAGTCAGCATTTTCAAGGAGACTAATCCTGAGCTCACCAGTAAGGAGAGGACATAATTTTATAGGTGAGGCAGTCACTCTCTCTTGGGGTGAGTTATGGGGCTGGGCTGGCAGTGGAACAGGAGCATACAAGTTACAGGTCAAGCTCTTCAAAGACTGTCAGCTCAAGCAAATCCATTCTGCAAATTTAAAGCTCTTCACCCTGAAGCACCAAGCAATTTAGTCTGTTTTAGAAGAGAAATAAGCTGTGACCCCATTTCTTATATTTCTAGCTACTATCTTTGACTTATTATAGTCATCATTCATCCACTTTGTGAGAGGCATGTAGCATCAGTAACATGGAAAAGTTCCCAGAAAGCTTTTCAGTACTCACTCTGCAAGTTGAAAAGAAAGATGTTAAACTACCTGCTCTTTGACATCAGAAAATGCAGATTGCTATCTGCAGAGATTTGCTACACAGATTTAATTCTGGCATGCTTTTTAAAAATTAACTTCATATACCACTACTGAACATAGTAGCCAAAAAATGACAGAGCATCATGACTATAAGTAGTATCAGTGTGTGTAATTTCCCCCCCTGGCTGGCACCTACAGCCCAGTTGATACTAAAGTTTTCTTAGTACAATAAAAACATTTTCATTTTTTGTCTGTAACTTGCTTTATAAATTACAGAAGGAAAACCTGCAAAGACTTCAGGTTCCAGTTGTGCAAATATTTACTCCAGTGAAATTTTAAGGAAAGACAGTGGATTCCACTGCTAGAAATAGGATTTAAGGGTGAGGACACAAAGAGGCTTGTAATAAATTAGGAAAACTCAGAGTATGCAGTAAGTGAAATGATAAAGGCAGCATGAAATCGTACAATGAATATGAGTAAATTTTAATTAAACATTCAAAAATACCAGCCCACCAGCTACTTTCAAAACAATTTTTTGCTATTATGAGCACTATCACAGCAGGAAAAATAACACAGAGTAAGAATTCAAACAATAATAATGTATAGTTATGGAAGGATTGTAAAATAAGGACCAGTGCAGATGCTCTAGTTAGTTTTACTTAATTGTATTTTTAAAGTGGTGGAAGAGGAATAAACAATGTTTTGAAATTCAGGTAATTTTAAATATAAAAATATTAAAAACCTTCCTGAACCCAGTGGGATTTTATTTCAAGTGTGTAGAACTGCAGAAAACTAGAGGCATACATAACAGAAGCAGTTCTCTGTTTCATAAATCTCATCTGACTTTCTTGTTCAAAATGGAAACAGTGTGTGAATAAAGGAGTGGGGAAGTCTGTTTCTTACTGAACTGTCTATGGGGATGCACTGTCTTAACACTGTCTATTCTATTGAGTCTAGGAAAGAAGAAAAGACATCCATGACCATTCAGGCACACTCACATCTGCACCTCTTTTTCCTTGCTACCACCCAACTCTAATTGTCAGTTGAAGTGTTGGAAGTTTTAAAATATGCAGGTTTTGTTTCTAGTTTCTGTCGAGAACTGAAATTTTCAAATACCACAAAAAAAGGCAGTTGGTCACATTTTCAGCTCAGTTTTCCGGATTCAAAAAATGTGGACAAGTTGGACAAGCTTCAAGTAAACATCCAAACAGTTCAAAGCAGAGAGGTAGATCCAAACCAAACCAAGAGCCTGGATCTGGAAGTTCCCACATTTCATACACACTTGGATCCAGATCCAAAAATCTTAGTGGGCCCCATATGTACAAAGAGATGGATCAAATCCATGCCCAAATCACCTTTCTTTTCTTCTTCCTGCTCAAGGTCTGAAGGTGTTTCACCATGAAACTAAGTACTGAACATCATATATTATGTTATTCTCCAGCTTGGTGGTTGATAACAGTTGAAGCTAAACAAAGATTCTTTGAGGCTTGGCCAGCAAAAAAACAAAGGTTTGAGCAAATTCTGTTGGCTTGGCTATGATCTCTTGAGACAGCATTACTGTGTCTGCTCTGAAGGCCAAAATATTTCAGATGGCAATATGAGCTACTTTATTTTTATCAGTGAATACAGTGGCAGTAAGAGGTTCAGCACTTATAGGCTTAGTTTTTGAAAAATAATCAGTAGTTTGGGGTTCTCAGTTTGAAACACCATATGCTTGATTTTTCAGAAAATGCTGAATAGTTTAATTCTGAAAATCGAAATGCCTCAGAATTGCCAATCTCCTTCATTTTCTTTTTTTTTTTAGCTTTAAAGTGTCAAATAATAATTTCCAGAAATATGAAAATGTTACCACAGTAGATGTTATATCTGTAAAAAATTGACAAGTCTGCTGCTTTCTCAGTTCTATGTAGTGAGCAGAGTGAGCAGGTTTTTAAGTGACGTCTATAGATTCCTTAAAAAAACCCTTTGTTGCACCAATATTGTTAGATTAAGTCTGATGGATGAACAGCTGCTTCAATCGCTAAAGCATAAAACACATTAATAAAAAATAATCAGCCTCATAGGATCACAGACTTATTTATGTTGGAAGAGACCTTGAATATCACCTAATTCCAACCTCCTGCCATGTGTAGCTCTCTCCAGCCTGGTCGTGAACACTTCCAGGGCTGAGGCACCCACAGCTTCTCTGAGCAACCTGTTCCAGTGCCTCACCAGCACGACAGCAAGGAATTTATTCCCGCTGCCCGCAGTCCCTGGAACGGCGCGGGGAGGCGGCGGGTTCCGTGAGGAGGCAGCGCCATCTGCCGGCGGAACCGGCCCCGCGGCTTGGACGGGGAGAGTTGCAAAAACCCCCGACCGCGAAGTGTCACCTTCATTCGGGACATAGTGAGACTGTGCTGAGAGCATGAAACGGGCCTCTGCACAGTTCCCGGCGCTCCTGCACGGTGAGCAGATCTGCTGCCGCTGGAGCAGGTGTAAACAAATAGCGTACGTCGGGGGAACCGAGAGGGGCGTGTGGTCTCCAAGAGGAAAGGCGTAAGTAAACAGGTGGATCAGCAGAGAAGTTAAGGTAGTGCTGGTTTATGAACTGAGAGTTTCACTGAATAACAGTGTTGAACAGATTGCAACTACAAAATAGGGTCAAAACCTGGGTTTATATGCTTTTGACAATTATATTCCCTGTGTAAAGTACTGTGGAGATATCTTTAACTTCCATGTTAGTTGATTTACAGTTTTCATCTTAGTTATTTTGTTTCCCCCTTCTTAATATGTTTTTTTCAGTACTGCAAGAAGTTAAGACAGTCCTAGTCTTAGCAGTACTCCCAGTCCTTTCAGAAATACACAATGACCAAAAAAAGAAGCTGTTATTACTCAAAAAAAGATGAAACACTAAAAAGTTCACATATTTCTTCCAGCATTCTTCTCCAGCAAAAAGAATGCTGTGAGAAAGGTTTTCCTGTGCTTGAGCTGATGGTCAACTGCCACGGATTTCAGCAAGTAAGAATCACAGAATCACAGGATGTCTTGGGTTGGAAGGGACTTTAAAGATCATCTAGTTCCAGCCCCACTGCCATGGGCAGGGACACCTTCCACTAGACTAGGCTGCTCAGAGCTCCATCCAACCTGGCCTTGAACACTTCCAAGGATGGAGCACCCACAAACTCTTTATTCCAGTGCCCCATCACCCTCACAACAATCTGTTCCAGTGCCTCACCACCCTCACAGTAAAGATTTTTTTTCTGACATCTAATCTAAATCTAATCTGTTTAAAGCCATTCCTGCTTGGCCTGTCGCTACATGTTCTTGTAAATAGTCTCTCTCAGAAATTGGGAGATTTTTAGAGTTGACACTACTTAGTGATATTTAGAGCTAATGATTACTGTAGATTCATCAGAAAACAATGTTGGGCCTCAGCCACATATTTAACCACAGCCCTGTTGATGTCTGCGTCCATGGGTCAACTCCTTTTGTAGTAGTGAACTACAGCTTTCATCAGAAGGTATTCATTTGAAGTGTGGGAACATTCTGAAGACAGGCACTGACTCAGTCTTTGATGTTGTATGTAAGGATATTATAGATCTCATCAAATGTAAACAGTTAACAAAGAATCAGACATTTTTTGACAGTAAATCACTGCAGCCTTCTCTGGGAGTGCCTGTCTGGAAATAAAATCCTTCAGAAGAAAAAAATAAGTGAATCTAGACAGGATTTTAAAATTATTTTTACCCATCCTTTTAACTTTTTTGGCTTCATATTCTTAGCCACAATTATTTGTGGTGTTTATAAATACGTACGATTGCCTATCCATTGGTTAACTCAACAGATAGTACTTCTGCGGATTCCTTGTAGCATCAGAAAACCGCAATACCATACTTGAAATAAATTCTGAGCAAAAACTAAGTAAAAAAAAAAAAAGTTAGTTAGGGCTTTGAAAATTATCTGGATTTGGCATACAGTGATATTTGGCACATTTTTGAGGAGAAAAAGATTTTCCAGAAGTCCTTCTCTTTTCTTCCTTGCAGCAGTTTAACTCTTCCCCAGTAAATTTCCCTGCTCCCTTGGACTCCTTCCAGCCGATTTAACCCATCACCATCATGACAGCCCTTTTCTAGGCAGCAGCACTAGCACTGATAGCAGATGGAGTGTCTGGGATACCCTTACTCCTATTTGGCATGTTCCTCTTACCTCCTCCTCGCTGTCTCTGATGGATAACATCAGATGCTGGTGTAAGGCAGCAACCAGAATTGTCCTCATTCTATTCATTCCCAGTTTCTCTCCCCAACCCAACTCGTCGCATTGGGAAACAATAGTGTCATGGCAGTGGTCACAATCACTCCCTGCACTGCTCTGCACAGGGCATCCTCCAAGCCACAGTCATTAAACCAAGGTCATGCCAGAGGGAATGCCACTTTCTACACATGAAAATTTAGGAAGATGCGTAATGTTTTGTAAGACAGAAGCCTAGGAAGGAATGTGAAAGAAAAGTATGGAGGGGAGAGATCAGGAGTTGCTATTTGAGATATTTTACAATTTGAAAATAAAGAAGCCTAGATAATAACCAGTGGCATATTTAATGCCCTTTCTAAATGACCAGGATGACTACTAATACTG
The DNA here is from genome assembly GCA_013399895.1 of Serilophus lunatus. Classification (NCBI taxonomy): domain Eukaryota; kingdom Metazoa; phylum Chordata; class Aves; order Passeriformes; family Eurylaimidae; genus Serilophus; species Serilophus lunatus. Next base: position 28,861 of record VXBA01001109.1, on the reverse strand, counting down.
TCCTTCCACCTCTGTTCCTCGCTTTCCACTTATGCACACATACATACCTCACATAAAATCACATACATACCTCACATAAAATCACATACATACATATAAAATCTCACCTGATTTACAACTACAGCCTCTGTTAAGAAGGATCTTCCCAAAAAGTGATGATCTGATGCTCTGTATTTTTGAAAGAGTACAAGCTCCAAAGCACCATATTACAAGAGCAAGTTAGTTTGCCCTAGAATAATGTTATGAACTTGATACCCCATCCAGAAATGAGGCCGCAGTTGAATGAGGTGATGCATCATTTATGTGAAAGAATATTTGTATTAGATACCAAATTTTTATATGTACATAATCAGTCCCAAAAGATCATTATCAAACTAAAGTAAACCTCTTAAATGTTCAATTTGTGTGTGTGCAAATGAAGCTCTGCAGAAAGGCCTTAGGACAGAATTAAGTTTATGAGATTCTAAGTGAGCTCTATTTATAAAACTGTTTGGAAATGAAACAAAGAGTTGTTCATTGCTTGTTCTACAAAAAAACATCATCCCTAAGCACCAGCCTGGGACACCATACACTTGGGATTTCCTAGTTCAGAAGGAAGAAAATATATGATTGCTGCATTTCAGTACAAACAGAGCTTTTTCTAGCAAATAGTTTGATTTTGAAATATACTGGAATAGAACAAGCTAAAAGTATGAAAAAATAGTGGATCCATTTCAGTTTTTGTCAGGATGATGGTGAGAAAATCCATATTGTGTTTTAACCTGATTTGAGCCCCCTTTTTTTTAGGGGATATTTTGCAGTCTCCTTCAATTTTCCAGACTTGACTCCAAGGCAGTTACCATGTGCTAAAATATTGTATATTTATTGCTTCTTGTCCTTGTGCATGTATAAAATAGCTCAATAGAGAATTTATGTTATAAATTAACTATCTGAAGACAAAAGATTCACTTTAGAATCACAATAGGTGTGTGCTATGGTCGCTATTACCTATGGGGTTTTTATACAGAGTGGGCTAACAATATTTGAAGGAAAATAATACCAGATCTTTATTTGTGGTCTTGAGGAGCAGTGTTCAAACCATACCAGGCACTCATCTTCCTTTATATGACCCATTCTTTCAACCCTAAGGAATTGCTTTTTACTTTACTTCATAGTCATAAGCTGAATATCTCTACAGTGCCTCTCTTACAGGAAGATCTGATGAGGAAAATTATCAAAATAAGTCATTCTGGTGACTTTTTTTAGAGTTTGCACCTGTTGAAATATTGGCAAAAAATCAGTTAAGACTCAAAATACTAAAAAATGTATGTCACATGCAGGCTGTTGGGTTTTGAACAAAGAATGCTGATCTTTACATTCCAGAAAGCTTACCCCCAGCCCAGAAAAAATATCCTTTAGCCTCTTATTTAATTTTCACAGGTCTTTCTTTATAGAAGGCATGGTCTATGGAAAGATGTTTAAAGTACATGTATGTATCCATACATACTAAAACACATATATGCATGTACAAATAAAATATGAAGAGCTTAAATCATAGGCTAAAATGTTGAAAAAAATCTATTTTTCTTTCTCTTCAATGAACAGAACACAGCCTATGCAGGGAAATTTTTAACTTATCTGTATTAATTGCAAGTGAATCATCAAAAAATGTTGTTTCAACCAGTTTTAAGTTCAAGCCCTTTGTTCAAGGAAATGCGGATTTAACAGCAAGTGTCTGGCAAAACTCATTGCCGAGGGTTGTCCCACAGCCAGAGTTTAAAGCCTCATTTGTGAACACTGGCAGTCCTCAGGACTTCCCCTGTTGCCCCAATCAAAGCATCAGGACTTTGCACTTGGGATTTCTCCCAGTAGTGCTCAATAGCTGTCTGATTCCAGGAGAAAACTGGTTTATGGTAAGATCTTGCAGGCATAATTTGAAGCTGGTTTCCCAGGGAGAGTGCAGCAGCACGGCTTTGGGCTGTGGCTCCCCTGCCCAATGCCCCTCAATCACCGGCCGTGCATGGGATCCCCAACCCGCCCTGCTGGCACATGTCCCTTGGTATCACCACAGCTCCTCCATGGCTCCATGCAAGGTTAAGTCCTCACTTCCCGATGGGCACTACTGTATCACACTGAGGTGATTTGGAAACTTCCCTGGGCACCAAAAAGTACAGGTCCAGGATTACGGAAGCAGAGAGAGGTCTGGGCTCCAGATCCTCATGTGTGAAAACGCTCTGGGGCAGAGGGAAAATCAGGAGCTATGTCCTGATAGTTTCTTTCACATAATGATCTAAAATGTTTCCTTCCATAAAAAATGCAGACAAATTCAACATGAAGCAAGAAACTTGTTGCAAGGCCAGTTAAAATTTCCATATACCCTAAAAATTATAATTTTTTTTCCATTTTGGTGAACAAAATAATAGCCCTTCAGTACAAGGTGAATTCATTTTCCTTTTAAAGAATTAAAAGTCTTTAAGCTGGGGTGATAAATTGCATTTCATGTCAAAAAAATGCACTTTTTGGCTTAGTAAAGTGTTATTTTTCTCTCTCAATAGCTGGAATGTTCTGCCATGCACACAGTTTGAGCTAATATTTAATTAGGTAAATAAAACACTAATGTTGGAGAAAGAGAGGCTAATCAAGCATTCCTGACTCAAGACAACCTCTTAGACACTCTGACCAGAAAGGAAATACCTCTACATGTGGGCGAATGTAAAATGAGATATTTTATATGCTACATTATTTATTGTTCTATTTGAAGTCTGGATAACAATTGTAAACCATGCCTGTGTGTACATATTCATGTCCTTAAAATAAACAGTTAATGAAATCTGGATACAAATTCTGCTTAAGATCTCCTTCTATACAGATACTGGGCTGAGCCAAAACACAGTCCTCAGGTTTTCCAGACCTGGATCAAGAAACAAATGTCATGGCTCCTTCCCACACCTACTTCTTTTCAAGGAACTCATTCATCAGTGGTGTGGACACTTATCTGGACTTTATTTTAGCTGCCAGAGAATTTTTGGCATTTTGTAATAAGACTAATTGCAGTGCATGTGAGCCCCAACGAATGAAGGCGCTTCTCTGCTTGAAAATTAGTAGCTGTGTCTGCCAAAGTGACATGCAGAAATATTCTGGAGGGCAGACAGAAAGCTCAATGAGAGTTTCCAAGGCCGCACAACAGAGTTCTGACTTTTCCAGCTTAGCAAATACGATTCTCCAAAATGCTTGTCTTCCTTTTATTCCTATTGGCTGCTGCAGCAAAAAATTAGTGAGCAATTCTCAAACTTAACTACTTGATTTCCTCTCTGAAGAGTTTTCATCTCTCTTACTGAACAGCATGCTTTCTCTTGACTGTTTTGAATATTGGCTCCTCGGCTAATAAAATTTTACAAGTGATTTTGAAAACAAACAATACTATATTATCCTTTTATTTCAACTCATGAAATAAATATTCCATCAAAGAGACTTTTATGTTTCACAGTGGCAGTTCTCAAATGACCAGCATGGTATCATGTTCAAAACAGGGCACGGTCCATTTTTACAGTAGATTTACTCAATCACAGTTACTAATCGGATTAGTACTGCTTTTATGTCTGACAAATTTTTAAAAGTTGGGGGTCATTAAAGCCCTTGCACATAGACAACCTGTGGTGCTGGGCTGTGTTTTTCCAGTTAACTATTTCTGCTTTGAAACAAATCAGACAATTATGTTTTTAAATGCACATAGAATCTATGTTGATCTTAGATACCGCAGTGCCACTAAATATTTAAATCCATTGCTTAACTTAGCAAAGCACATGGTTATATATTAAGAAAGAACATCAGTTTAAAAGGTAGGAGAGGCTGACTGCTAGGGAGGGACTCATGCATACTACTAACCAAAAGAAAATCATTCTCTTATGCCTTACTCTTCCACCTCAACCATACACAGGAACTAACCCTTACTGTCTGAATCACAGCTTTTGATACTATTCCTTCACAGTTGCTGTCTAAAACTCTAATTAAAAATATTAGGGTTAGAATTAGGTATTAGGTGTCATGAGCTTGAAAATTAATTCTCTTAGAGGCTAAAACAAAACTAAATGTGCCACCAAAGGGAGAATTTGGCCACAAAAAGACTACAAGAAGCTGAATTCCAGTGATGTAAGAGGGCTATTCCAGTTCTTGTAGAAACATAACACAGGCCTTCTTTGGACGCTAGGTGTGCATCTCCTTTTCCAGCTGGTCCAGGAATTGCATAGGAAAACAACTAGAAAACTTATAAAACTGTAGGAAAGTGCTCTATTTTCTATCAGATAGCTGGCATAAAGTTCAAGGGGAATCAGTCCTGTGTAAAAAATGAGGCAGAGAAAGCACCAAAAAAAAGTAGAAAATGAAGCCTGATCTTTAATTTCTGGGAATTCCACCTTGGAGCTGGAGGAGGGAGCAAAGGGCATGCAAGACCTTTTCCAATAGCTAGTGCAGCATAAAAACGGTGTGGTGCTGACTGGTTCATTGCTAGACAGGGAGAAATGGGATGTAAAATTGCTAAAAAACATAAAAACATCCAGATGCTATACAGCGCCAACAGCAACTAACAGTGTCTGTCTTTTTTCGGAAGTCAAATTGATTTTAGTTTTAAAAGACTGTTGCCAAAAGGCTACCACAGGTCCTGATATCTGGAAATGCTGCCCCCCTCCAAATGCATGCAAGCAAACACTTTCCATACGGCCATTAGAATGCCTTTAACAGCTCTAGTTTACTAAGTCAACAGGGTATAAGCAAAGATTAAATTTCTTAATGGAAAATTTTTCCTTAAGGAAAAACAAAGTATTTAATTTTTTTTAACATCAATCAATTATGATAGAAGGATTTCAGCAGAAACAAGCATTAGAATACAAAATAACTAAAACAAAAATTGAATGAAATACAGTCTATTTTTGCACATGCTGTCTATAAATGCTAACTTCATTAGAAAGTGAGTGGGTTAGCATTGGCCAAGCACAAGTCAGGAAATGATCAAATTAAGTTTATACACCATAGCGTAGGCTCTGTCCCCTGGGTACATGCATTGCTGTGAGATCTTTGATATTGATATCATGTCATTTTCTAAACAATAAAGTGCAGTAACATACATCTAAAAAACCATAATACTTATATACAAATACATATACAATGGAGTCTTGCTGCCTGTGTGTCAACCCTTCTTTGGAGGGAAAAAAAAGAATAAAGATAAAACCTAAAAGCTCAGGTTTCCTTTGCATGGCTGAAAATTTCTGTTGATCTGTAGGGTAAAAATAATATATAAATATAAATCTAGCTTGCTATTCATTAGCAGAACTATCGGCTAGTCTGAGGAGGAGATTATTAATGCCCTTCTGTGTCCCTTTAATGGTCAGGAAGCAGTTCTTCTCAGTGGAAAGCAGGAGAGGCATTTTTCTTTTGTTGTACCCCAAATCATTAACTCCTTGAGAGTTTCAGAGCTGAACGCCTTTCGATATCTGCAGAGATTATACAACTACTATTAATTCCTCAGCACTTTTCAAATCAGCACAAATAAACTATACAGAGCAACACACTAACAGAGTTACACAGTTTCTAAGGAGTAAAAATGTCTAATAATGAGTCTGCTACTGTGAAGACACTATAAAATACTGTATCAAATATGATTATTATATTATATATCATATAATTATAATATCATATCATAAGATCTTTTAGCAAAATTAAGGCTTGATGAGATTTTGGCATTTAGGAGAAAAAGTAATTAATGAATTAAGAGATAATCCCAATTAGAAAAAAATGACAACTTCTGACATTGGCACAGCACATTTTCAAAAGGCTACTACTGAGCAAGTTGCCAAATGCATGAACAAACCTCTTGAATCAGTAAGTCTGTTTTAAAGGAAAACTCACAAAATATGAAATCTCTCTCTATTGTCTTTTGTCAGTGCAAGTTCCTCCACATTTTAAATCCCTTTTAAGGTCCCATGTGAAATCAGCAACACTTTTGTTTAATGGGAAAACAGTGATTAGAGGGAAAGCTGATCCAAATAAATAATAATTTTTTAAACTAGGGCATATTAAGAAATATTAATTGTAATCAGGAGCTCTTGGATAGGGGCACAAGGAGTCGGTTTCAGACAGAAAGTTACCAGACTCTGTGTGTCTACTGTGAGCCAAGGTCATCTTAAACTTCCAGGGTAATCAATGGAGAACTAGTCAATACAGCCAATGAAGCCAGAAGCGAATTTCACCTTCTCCAAAGATAAATAAACAAAAGAGGCATTCACTCTTGTAAACAGAAGTACTGAGAACTCTTTGAGATGCTCTAGGATACTCAGGACAGAACCAATAGAGGCTAGGCACAAGGCCTACAGAAAATCTTAGCCCTTCAAGAGCAGCAAATGATGTCCAGGTTTAATATTCTGAAGTGTCAAAAATATCACTATATCTACAAAATTAGGCAACTGAATTCCTTCTGTACTGGATAGTGAGTTGAAGAAGTCCACAAGGATCTCTAAGTTTGTGGACTAGAGAGCTAGTGCACATATGCATTCACTGCTAAATTTAGGTAGACACCTAATGCCATGTGCTGCGTCTGTTCCATAGATCCTAGCTAAAAGATGGATGGCTGCATACATCTGACTACCTTGTTAAACTTACTGAGAGCAGAAAAGAGTATAATCTCAGGAACAGTTATTTGCCAAACACCGAACAATGATGACCCTCAAAGAAGAAAAAGGCTGAAAGAACTGAGGCATTTCATGTATTTAAACTCTTGGCATGTTACTAGCCACACTGACCCAGTTTACTTATTCTTCTCAAGCAAAAATAAAAAACCCAAATCTCCAGACCTATGACAAAAAGACACTAATAGTATTCATCCATTTCTAGAAACAGATAGAGCAAAAGTTTGGCAGTAAAACCTTGTGAGAAAGATGGTCAAACAATTTCGGCATAAAGAATTACCATGGGAAGGACTCCACTCCAGATTAATTTCCAGCAAGTCCTACAGTAGCACAACATTTTTCCATGAGCAGGTCAAGAGGAAAGGCATATTTCATGCTTGCATCACTGACTCAGACCTGTGGCCAAAAGGGAGTGATATTGATGTGCACTGGAGCAGGTTTATCTGACTCTTAATCAGAAAGCCATTAGCCTGACACAAGGGTCAAAGTAGGGAGTATAAAATGCACGGATATAAGAAGGATGTCCGTAATTTCCAGAAAAGGCTTGGAAAAAGAGAGTCTGTGGCACTTCCTCTAATTATTTTTATTACCATGTTGGACTTCAAAACAGCAGTTCAGGAAAAGAAACAGTGAGGTAAAGTCTTGACCCCTCTGAAATCAATGAGAATTTTATTACTGACCTCAGTCAGACCAAAGTCGACCTTTTTTTTTTTTTAAGTTTAAAAGAACACCTGCTTGTTTAGAGCATATAAATATTGTAAGATGGGCAGTGATTTCAGTGAGGCTGAGAAAGCTCCTTCTGATTTCCTGCACAAACCAGAAGTTGTCAAACGAAACACATTGGCTTAGCTTGGTTCTGCTGGGTACACTTCCCCAGAGTCTGCCAGGGCCCCAGCTGCACAGACTGCTTTCCATTACCCTGGTCAGGCTCACCTGGGACCCACGCACACACCTTCTGCCCATGGCCTCAAGAGCCCAATTTAAGTTTGACTCTGGGTTGTTGGATAGTTGTCCCAGCTATCTACCTTGCATAGATACTGGGTCTGTATGGTAGGAAGACTTCTCCCTATTTCTATAGTTCCTGCAGGGACATCAGATCAGGGGAGTACCCTTGTTTTTTCTCCTAACTGGTGTCCACAAACCTGGTCCCTTGTCCAGTCCCTGAACTTTGGACCTAAATTGTCACTTTAGCTTGTTAAAAACTGTCAGTTGAAACCAGCAGCTGCAGGAGGACCCTATTCAGGTACTGTTGGGAATGAGGAAACCATGGCCCATTTTCTAGGGAGAGCGAGAGTAGTCATTGTTGTTCCTCCATTGCTCTGTTTAATTTCTGTCTCCCTAATAAGATAAAAGAAAAGTTAGATTTTGTGACTGGAACTGAAACATTCAAATTGCTGTGTTTCCCATTTGTTTTACATTTTTTTCATTTTTACACTGGTGGGTGGTTACTCATCTATTGTTAATGTTGCTAGGACTTATAATCATTAACAAATTAGACTTGGATGCTTATTAAAATGTGGATGTCTGCATATGCAGTTTTCTGTCAAACTACAATGCTGACATTTCAAAGACTCTGAAGAACTGAACAATCAGTGCCACAGTGTCTAGTTGGAGGCATGTTACTAGTGCCTCCCAAAGTTCAATACTGAGTCCAGTATCGTTTAACTTGTTCAATTACTTGGATGAAGAGACAGATGCCTCCTCATCAAGTTCGCCGACAACACAAAGCTGCGAGGAGTGGCTGACGCCCCAGAGGGCTGCGCAGCCCTTCAGAAGGGAAACTTGACAAGTTGGAGAGATGGGAAGAGAATTGTCTGAAATTCAACAAAGACACCAGTACAGGCTAGGGGCTGACCTGCTGGAAAGCAGCTCTGCAGAGGAGGGATTGGGGGTCCTGGTGGACAGCGATCTGTCCATGAGCCACAGTGTGTTCCTGGGGCCAAGCAGGCTAGTGGTATCCTGAGGCGTGTTAGGAAGAGCATTGCCAGCAGGTTGAGGGAGGTGATCCTGCCCATCTACTCAGCCCTGGTGAGGCCGCATTCAGAATGCCATGTCCAGTTTTGAGGCCCTCAGCAAGAGAGATACTTGGAGCTCCTTCAGTGAATCTAACAGGGGGTACAAAGATGATTAAGGAACCGGAGCATCTCTCTTATGAGGAAAGGCTGAAAGAGTTGGGCCTGTTCAGCCTCGAGAAGAGATGACTGAGAGGGAACCTCATCAATGTAATACAACTGTCTGAATGGAGAGTATCAGGACGATGGAGCCAGGCTTTTCTCAGTGGCATCAAGGAACAGGACAAGAGGCTACGGGGAGAAACTGATGCACAGGAAGTTGCACCTGAAAGTGAATACAAGTTCACTATGTGAGTGACCACACACTGGAACAGATTCTCCAGAGAGGTTATGGAGTATTCCTCACTGAAGATATTCAAGAACTGTCTGGATGAAACCCTGTACCATGTGCTCCAGGATGACCCTGCTTGAGCTGGGAGGTTGAACAAGATGACCTACTGTGGTCCCTTCTAACCTTACCTATTCTGTGATTCTGCGATGATAAACTCTGGTGGCCGGATTATTTGAAAATCCCACTACCAGTGGCACTGCTCCATCTCCAGGTCCTGTTCTTCCATTCCCAATGCTTGCAAAGGACTCCAGATAAGCAACTTTTAGACTAGTGGTGAGGAATTGGGACAAGCTTTTGATAAAATTGTGCCTATACTTAATATCTCTCATATAGCTTTTATTCTGTGGCTTTTTGTTTGTTTGTTCCCCACCTCCCATCCTCACCCCAAAGTGACTGAGTAAACTCTCACAACCTCTTAACATCTGCTATACCTATGGCAAGGGCTTTCATAGCATAAGAGTACTTCCTTTTAATTTGAAAATGGCGTATCTATTTGATGCTCCCTTCTTACATCACTACAGGTAAGTAAATAGAGAGTGATTATTTCTTTTCCTTTTCTAATTTTGCAAACCTCTAGTATATCACCTTTTTGTTCACTCTAGTGTAAAGAGTTTTGATACAACTTGTTCTTTTCTGTGAAGGCCATGAAATGGCTTCGATCATGCTTGTCTCCCTATAGATATTTTTGTAATCATACTACATTCTTATTCTGAGATCAGGAAATAAAAACTGCATACAGTATTTGAGGTTAGCACATTGTGAAGTTGTAGAATGGTGCAGTGCTGCTGCAAAAGCAGTCCCTTCACAAAAGTGTTGAGAAACAAAACGTTATCTCAGTTTGAAGTTTGATTGCAGGTCTTCCAGCTCAAAGAGAGGTCAGACCTACAGTTCATCTAAAAAGGCAAGTTATTTACTCAGTAGCAAAAGGAATGTTAAACAACTTAAATTGCCATCACCCAAACTATTATCCCATTCAATCAAACAACTGATCAACCCTTGATCTGTTGGATAGAGTCTTGGATAATAGGGAATTGAAATAGATTTTTTTAATAATCCAGAGATTGCTACATAATCCTAGGATAATTATAATTCTTCAGGTAAATCCAAACTCTCAATCTGTGTTTATGTAAGTAACCTCACTGCTTAGATACAGATGTGTTTAAGCCCATGATTTGAGGACCTCACTAGAACTTCTTTGGCTATTTGCAAGGTCCACTGAAGTTCTTCTCTAGGGGAACTGAGGCAATTTAACTACAAAATCAAAAAAAACAACGACAAAAAGCCAAAAAAAAGCGCTAACCATTCCTTATCCCATGCTCTGACATAAGTGACAGTGATGCCACTTTTTCCACATGCCAGCTTTTTTAAAAAAAATAATGTTCAAGTTCTTGCTACCTGACATTTTTAAGACAGACATTGCTTAAGTGGACAGCCTGACTTGGTAGGACAGGGTGGGTTGAAAATATGTCATTATCTGTGTTGTAAATTTTTGTGGATAAAAAGAGAAATTCTACCACTGGCACCGACAACCTCCCATCTTTGTAAGCCAAGGAAAAAAGAAAACTCTGACAGTCAGAGGGAGAGTAGAGAGTAGAATGGAGTAATACAAAATGTTTCTAAAAAAATTAAGTCTGTGAAATTATTTTTGTCTCTATTACATTCCTTTCTTTAGTAATCACTTAGGGAATTAAATCTCAGAAATGAAGAATGCTTTCTTCATAAACCAAACTTCTGACACTATTACCATTGAAGGAAATCACCATACTATGCCCTGATGCCTATTTGAAAGATCGCAAAGTTTTTTTACTAGTTCTGCTAAGAATGTGTTTCTAATGTAAACTGGTTTTCAGATTAAAATAGTGCCTAGATAAAGACAATCAGCTGCATGATGAATACTAGAACTGCTGGTTAATAGTTTATGCATGAAGGAGATTAGTTGTTAGGCAACAGACCAAGGATGTCAAGGAAGGATTAGGAAAATGAAAAGCAGACACCACGTTTATGGTTGCTTATAGAGTAAACAACACTGCCTCTCCCAGCACAGCAACAATCATCTGTTTTCATTTTATATCCATATATATGGATATATAAATATTAATATTTTGTGGTGCTTTTTGCTATTTTTGTTGGTATCATGTTTTCTCTGTTTGTTACACCAGAAGACACCACGGGCAGGCAGAGGTGCTCTTTTCCAGTCAGCTATATTGCCTAGATTAACAGTGGTAAAGTATGTAGGATGAAATAATAGATTGTAAGGCATATATAAGCCTGGCTATGAGAACACAGAGTTAAGTTAAAAAGAAAAGAGGTCAGCAGTTCTGGAATCCTGGACTGACTGACCAAAACCAGCCCACCCACAAAGACCAGTGGAACACTGTGAGGATGCTTCTGTTGAAGCCCAGAGGCCCTCACTCACACAGTACCACATCCACACTAAAAAAACACTCTGGGCCTAAGGTGCTCACTAAGAAGCTCACTGCAGTACACTTAATGCCTCCTTTCAAAGGGGTTTAGAGACAGTCCCTTGTCCCTGCCTTTGTGGCATGGTCAGCCTGCAGCTCATGTGGACATCCACAAACAATGAAGATGTGAGTATTCAACCTTGCTCTATAGGACGTTTGAGGAATAGCAATCTCAGGAAGGGTCCTGTGGTAAGAGCAACAACATGCAGATTAAGATTTCTCACAAACCATATAAATGAGGAAGACTACATCAGGTTTTTCTATTCATATTTAGGTGTTGAAAGCCTTGTAAAAGCCACAGCTCTTTCTAGCAATTGAGCCCATACTATTTTTCGCAATTTTACCTGGAAATGCTAAATACTGTGGTCTGCTCATGTGTGTTCCTTTTTCCAAGTTCTCAAAGCCCCACATTTACAAGCCAGGAACATTTAATGTATGTTGCAACTGTAACACGACTACATTTGGGGAATTTCTGTGACCCAGATGCCTGTAGGTGTCGCTGCTTGAGCAGGAGAGTTGGACGATACGGCCTCCAGAGGTCCCTTGCAACCTCAGCTGTTCTATACTTGTGACACAGCTGGACAGAAAGAGAAGCAATAAGCGAGTAACAAAGTTATGTCAGGGCCAGAAGTACAGTAATGGCATCGGAAAATGGAGAAATCACATAAACGCATGAAGGAGCATGACAAGATCTGGGAAAATGAGGACAAGTTCACAAAAACAGTAAAACAGCTGAAATGGGAGATTAACAGACTGACATAGATAGGAAGGATGAATAGAAAAGGCACTGGGAAAACATTCCTGAAAAAGTTGTGACAGAACCTCTGGTACAGAGAGAGGACTATCCAGCGCTTCTTATCTGAAAGAAGAGGGGAGTCTACATGACATCATAGTGAGTGGCTGACCTACCCATGCATAGACTGCCTGGATGATACACAAAGATGTTTCTTGGTGAACACCAGCAGCTGAGCTAACTCCTGAAGAAGGACTGGGTGGGCCTTCACAGAAAATGAAGGAACAGGAGGCAAAAGGTATGGGCAAATCTCTTCTGAAATTATTTTTTAATGGCTTGTGGTGTTTTATGTGCTGATTTCTCAAACTGTGCTCTGACTGCCAGATGATAAAGTGGTGTCGAATTGCACTTGCTGAGAACTTGCTTATGGAGGTCAATAGGCGGTAGGAGAATCTGGTCTTCTAAAGTATATGAAATAGGCTTTGGGGGGCGGGGAGGCTTTTTTTTTTTTCTTTCTATCATGGTACCATAATGAATTGATCGATTTATTCCCATCAGCTTCTTCAGTTTAGTTGCAGTAAACTGTATCAGTAACCACAGATTCTCTCTAATCTACTACTAAGAAAGCTCTTTTTAGAACAAAAATTCAGATGGAGGTCTTAAATCATGTAGAACTCTTGGCTTGTTGTATGGCTGTCTGACATATACATAAGATACCACTGATACAATACTGTTGGTACTTTTGTAAGCAGCAAATAAATAATTTCTTGAAAGTTACCTATTTGAACATTTTGTTAATAAATGGATGCTGGAAGTGGAAGACCTAGTATTTTAATGGGACTCAGTTGCTTTCTCACAAAGTGATTGAGCTGAGTTTTGTATTTTGTTTTTCTTTCTGATGGAGGAAGGCCACACCCAGCTGTTTTAATTATACTTCTAAATACATACATGTAAACATTATTTCTTTTGCTTGGAGACTATAAGTGACAAAAGGCTTGTTGGGGTTTCATTTCTTTCTTCAAAGAAAGGCATAAATTAGTTAGTGATAGCTACAATTGTTGTTAAAGTCTGATTATAATTATAGATGTCAAATCACTAATTATAATTTTATATTTATTTTTTTCACACAATAATCATTCTTGTTTGGAGCCACCATGCTTTTTTCTTTCTATAACATTCCCATTTAAAAGAATACAGTAGAAATGGACATGTAACCTGAAATATAACTTTGCTTATATTATGCTTTTTTAAATTGCCGCTGATTACAGTAACTGTTTGCCAAAGCACAAGCTCATTAGCTTATGCAAATTCTGATAACATCATTTAAGAAGTTGTTTATAAGGGACTTCTTTCATATTATGTGGCCTAGCCTGTTTTCCCTTGTTTTTATGTAACTCTGCCATTCAGCTCTGCAGACTGTAAGGTCACACTCAGTTAAAATCATGTTGTCAAAGCCATGGCAGAGAACCTAGGGAGAATTCGACCAGGGCCACGACAATTTGCACCTAAGCAATACCTAATACAATTGATTATTCATTTATCTTTAAAACACTTGAGATGGTTTATTTTGGCCCAGAGGGCATTAACCCTAAGTTTCAGAGAAAGGTTACTTACTTCAACATGCTATTCAGAAATGGTCCAAGGGTTTTAATAAGGCAGTTCTAAAATGCAAAATGTAAGCCTTTAAGCAGAAGAAGAAAATGAGATTCAAAGGCTCTCAACACCTCCAAGAAGCCTATGTCTATAGGAGAGGGAAGATGCATTCTTACCATCCAGTTTTTAGTGTTCAATGGTTGAAATAGCCAACTAACATCCCTATGCTCCCTATATAGACAACTCGCTGAAAATTCTTACTGATAATTTACTGGGATTCTGCTACATTTGATGGATTTACTATGCAAAAGGTCAGTTGCATAACCTAGTTTTACCTAACTAAGGTGATTCTGTTGACATTCTTGCTGTAGTCAAGGGGAAAGGGCACCTCTAAAGGAACATTTATCACATCCTAAATAGGTGGCAGAGTAGACAGGATGGCAGTTCCTTTTGTGTGAATTTTTCCTCTGTTGGTTGTAGATAACCTTATACAATGTAACATGCAATTTGAATTAATTGTGTATAACAGAAATGTGAGATAAATACCAACCTACACTACGAGTACCAAAACCACTCAAGTAACACTGACACTCACTAGTGTGAGTGACAAAACAGCACTGAACTATATGAGGTACTGTTTCTGCTTTGGCGTGCTGAAAAAAGCAACTGACATGTGACTAAGACTTTCTCATTTAAATCTAAATTTAGAAATGTCTATAGCCCAGCAAATTACAGCCTCGAACACTGTGGAACAGATCTGTAGTATGTAGTCTTTCTGTGTCATTTTACCTACTGTGTGACATCATTTTCCAGAGCCCAGATTATAAAAATACTCTATTCTCACTCTATCTTTTCATCCAATTCAATAGTATGATAAAGACCTGATGGCTTACAAAACTATCACCAGCACTCAGTCTCCATCATGACAGGGCCATGGACCCCCAGACAGCATAATTTCAACCAGGCAAATACATTTCTTCTCTCAGTTGAATAATGGAATGTTCAAAAAAGATGCACATCTTCATGTAGGGCACAGGTTTTTGGAATATAAGCATAGCAGGATTATAAAAAGCTAATGGAAGTTTTCTGAAGTCTCACAAATGCCTATGTGAACACTCAGATAAATTCTGATGAATTAAAGAGGAGAGGGTTTTTTTTAAATCATGGGCTGAATATTCATGAGAAGGAATCTCTGAAGAAAGGAGCAGAACTTACATCTTACAGTGAAAACCAAACATCCAAAGGTGGAAGAACAGATAAACAACATTTCTGCACAGAAATATTTGTACTACAGTGTATTGAATGCGAGTCATTAAAAGTCAAGTTGTCATTAAAAAAAATGAAAACTGTAATTATGATATAAAAATAAGATTATAGTCTGTGGACACAAGAAATAACCCCTGCGTTACACTGAGCAGTAGCTAGAGTTCTGGATAAAGATATTAGTTCTAAAATTTAAGAAGGACATGGTCAAATGGAAGCAGCAGAAATGGCTGTCAGTCAAGAAGAAAAAGCATACATGATTAAGTGGTTTCATGTTTAGGACTCACAAAAGTCCGAAAACAGGGTAATGGTCTTCAAATACATAAAATTTTGCTTCACAGAACAAGGAATCCCTCTGCTCTGCAGGGATGACAAGGGGCTGAGACTGCAATAGAAAGGCTAGACATAGGAGGCTTCTGACTGACTGTAGATCTGGGAGAGACTGCCTGGGACATCGTATTTTTCAGAATCAAGCAGAAAACTTCTGCCAGGAATAGCCCAAGCACAGTGATGCCACTGTAGGACAAACTACAAAATTGTGTTTCGGGTTTCTTTTTGCTTTATTAGAGCATAACACACTTCAAGTTAGACTAAATGTATAGAGTATGTTTTGTGAAAAAAACACTAGTTCACACTATCTCTATCCACTATGCCTTCCTTTCCATACTTTCATCTTTGCAAGTGACCTACAAACATGTAGCTTTGTCATTTACTTTCTCACAGCAGTCAAGAACTATCCAGTAACATTTAGCCCTTTGTTTTCAGCAGTTTACTTACTGCCCACAGACTGAAATGGTTAACTATCTCTTTTCTAGGCTCCCATTTAAAAATACCTATGCTGAAACAGACACTTAAGATCACTTTTGAGTGCTGAGCAGAAAAAGCATTACAGAACTTTACTACTAACTTTTTGTTGCATTCCAGTTGGAACAGAGAGATTTTCCTCTAAGTATTGTCATCCTAGACACCTCGACAAAGTGCCACTAGTAGTAATGATAATGGCACCATGTTCTGTTATTTACACTGATGTTCACTGTCAGAAATAAAAATAATATGCTAAAAATAGAAACTTATATGAAAACCAGAATATAGTCATAGGAAGGCCAATGCAATTTGTAATTTCAGCAGGTGCTAGTGGCTACATTCTTTGAAGCATCACCACTTCCTATTCCACCAAGCTCTATATATTACTAAGCTAATGAATGTAAGATCTGCTTAGCAGGAATCTTCATTGTGACTTGTATTTACACACAGAATTACACACAGAATTAATAAGGTTAGAAAAGACCATGGAGATCATCAAGTCCAACCTTTACCTAGGTTAACAACCTACCCAACATCAGTCTAACATCTATACCATCTAAACCATTTAAACCATCTAAACCATACCACTAAGTTCATCATGTAACCTATCCTTAAACACATCTAGGGACGGTGACTCCACCACCTCCGTGGGAAGCCCATTCCAGTGGGAGATCACTCTCACTGTGAAAAAGTTCCTCCTGATATC
>VXBA01001109.1:0-11812 GCA_013399895.1 Serilophus lunatus | reverse complement strand
AAGGTCTCGCTGCAGAGCCCTCCTTCCCTCTAACAGATCGACACTCATTCCAAGCTTGGTGTCATCTGCAAACTCACTAATAGTGGATTCCATCCCCTCATTCAGATCATCAATAAAGATATTGAATAAAATACTTGTTATATGTTGTTTAATTGGAAGGTAAAGGAGAAAATATTTTGTTGAAGATGGACTCCAGGTGGTTAGCTGCACTCCAGTCAAATATCAGTTGTACAGCCTATCTACTTTGCTAATCTTCTACTAAAATTCTGTCAAATTAAACTAAAATAGAGAAGAGAGCAAAGTGGTAAAATAGGAACATTCTTCCATTGAAATGAAAGACAAGTACGTGTATTGCCTCATGTTCAGACAAGATACATTGTTTCACTTCTCAAAGATTTTTTGGGGTAAGAATGTATACATAGTGAAACCTGTAGGCCGAATTTAGGTAAGCCTAAAAACCTTTGAGCTGTGTGCATGCTTCTATACTGCATAATAAAACTGAGATGTTAGTTTTGAAATAGTCTTTGAGATATAAGACTCTATGGTAGAAAAAAAGATATGGTACTTCAATGTGTAAATATACAAAGGCTAATGTTTGGGCTTGGGACTTTCAGTAAGAAGTATGTATAGTACCAATACCAAGCAAGAGGTGAAGCTCAGCAATCTGAAGGGTTAAAGTGAACTTTAGTCTTCCACTGATCACCCTCTGGTACTGTATCTTCATAAATTTCCCCCGTTTATGGAGTGTTTTTGATGGCAGGCAATTCTTTGTTGAAAGTTAAGTGCTCTTTTATATGAATAAATAAAGAAGGCTTTGGTTTGAATGAAAACATTATTTTGACAAATGTTTATTGGAAACCCAATTATGGCTTCATAAATCAGTGCTATCTGTGGTACATCAGGTGAGCTCACCCATGCCATCAAATGGCACATTGAATATTAGCGGGATAATTAAAACAATTCTGTTGAATATTGTTCTTCTTACTGAGGGCTGACAGTAGTCAAAACAGGAAGAAATTGTTTATTAATTTTATTTAACTTATTAAAATACTTCTTGTAAGATGTAACAGGCATACTTAACGCATAAAAAGGAAAGAAAAAACCCATTTGTTTTCAATTTGCAGTTAGATTAAAATGACAAGGTCAAGCACAATGCATGAACTGAGTGGCAGCTGAATTTTAAGAGTAGTCAGGAACAGAAAGGATATATATGAAGTCTATTGTTTGAACTTTACACCCAGGTGAAGTGGGGCTTTGTTTGTTTTGTCTGAAGCGGTCATTGGTGATATGAAATGTGTCTGGAGTCAACTCATGTGCTTTCTTCTCCGCCCTGCTACAGTGATTCTGAGTTAGAAAGACTAAATGAATGAGAAGCCATGACCATGAAAATCTTGAACTCAAGGTCAAAAAGAGAGAGAGGAGTTTACAGCTGAATTTTTTTTTATTCTCATACTATTCCCCTGTAGATAAAAATCTACAGTGTACAAGCTACCAGGAATTCCCATCTCCTGAGGTCCTCAGACGGATGACAGCAAAATGGAGACATATTGGTGGCAGGATACTGAAGGTCTCTTTACACTTTCTGAAAAGAATCTGCACGATTTCCCAAAGGATCATTTCCCCAGTTTAGGATATGGCTATAACCACTAGGACTTACAAGCATAAAATAGGGATTGAAAATTAACAAACTGAGTTTGGTGTGTATTTGAATTAGAGTGATACAAATAGCCACCTAGATGTTTTTCTTGCCAACTCAACTTCAGTATAATATTCTTCTCAGTGGCACAGAAGAGGGAGCAAGGAGACATAAGGAGACCAACAGAAGGCAGCATAATATTCAGGGTTTTTCTCATGAAGGAAAATCGGTGTTATGAGTTGGCTGGAGAGACGGTAATGAAATAATTTTTTTTGATTAGTCAGTTCATTGAAAGGAGTAAAAAAATCACCCAGATAAATTATTTTGTTTCACCAGAAACTAACCTTCCTCCAGAGCAACTCAGGCTTCAAATTTCTGGCAGCAGGCAGACAACCTGGAGGCCCCAGGGCTGAAATGCCCACACAGGGACTTCTCAGGATCTTGTATTTCCCCAGAGATCTGCTTCTCAGATAATGTATAAAGTTTGAGGTGGTTTTCCAAATAATGGTTAGACCTTATCAGGATTTTAGAGGAACAAAAAACAAGTGTGGGAAGCAATATAGACATCATCTTCATTAATTAGGATCCTATTTTATTCTTAGCAAAATAAGAGGATACTCAGCCTAAAACCAGGCTTGCATTTTGCTGCCAAGGACACTATCACTGTAACAAATATTCTGCAGTAAAGAAGACAGAATTTAGGGCACTCATGGTACATGAAGGAGGGTGGAGCCTTGGGCTGTTTCCTCTTACCTAAGAAGAAATGTTCCAGGGCACACAAATCTGGAAATCTCTTTTCCAGAGTAGAGAAAAGTGAAGGTACTGTTTTATATATTAATTTTAGAAAAACTAATGCTTTACTCTCATGGGTTGTGCTTTTCTATGTCTTTATTTCTGGATCCACATTTAGTTACTCCTAAGCAGAAACAAGAGATTTTAGAAGTAAACACTTCACTACAACAGTTTGTCATTCATAGCCTCAGAAAGTCAGACCATTCAGTCCAAGCTATGCATATAAAAATTAGTTTCCTCAAATAGGACTAAGGAGATGTGCATGGTTGGCCTGGTAAAGAGAACTGTGGACATGGAACAGGATTTAGAATCTTCCCTGAGTGCTGGTAAGGCTGGAAAAGTAACAAGAAAAAGGCAGACACAAAAGGCATAAGACAGAGTTCTTGAGAACCCTAATCATCAACCAAAGCCTCAGCCATTCCCCCAGAGTTTAAGGGAAGTTTGCTGTCAATCAGTAATGCTACCAGATTTGTTTTCTGGCAAAGTTTATCAGTTTTTCTTATCTTTGATTTCTTTCCTCAAACCCTTTTCCTGTGGCCACTCTAAATGCAAATGTGACTTACTGGAAGGGAATATGAGGAGAGAGGAAGAGCCTCAGATTTTCACAATAGAGATTTAAAACACAGAAACTCTGAAATATTTCCCCTTAGATTTTATCAGTGAAGAAACTGTAGCTATCAAAATGACTTCCTTTGTTGTTGTTTTAGCATTCAATTAAATGTTGTTTAATTTCACTCTGTCTCTTGCCAAAAATTCTTGATGGACAAGATAGTTATTATATCTTTTCCCAGCCCCTATGAGTGCAACTTATCAGAAGTTGCTCCTCTTTCCCCTTTTTTCCAATGACAAAGATGGAAGACGCTGCACCACTGCATACCTTGCATAGCCTCCTATTTCAGTGACAACTGGCATTTAAAGTGTTGCATCTTAGAGCCCAAAGGAGACAACAGCTTTGTGGAAGACAGTTCTTCTTTATATGCAAGTCTGCCGTTGCCATGCATAAATCACTCAGGCTGCTATTGTAACTCAGAAGAAAGTGGCATCATCCCTTAAATACAGAAGATTGTGCGAAAGATTAGCAGGACAAAAACAATAAAGGAGTCATTAAAACACCTAGAAGTTAAAATGCTTTAAAATATCTCCCCAAATTTCCCTGTAGCATGACAGTGATTGAGCCATAAATCAAAGCTATTCTTCTTCAGGGGATGTTTAGAGAAGGCTGAACAGTTTGTCACTATGTGTCTTTAAAGAAGTACTGCAGCTCTTACACTAAATGGGGAGAAGCAGATAACTAATCACCGCCTGCAGTCATTTCAAATGCACTCCTCTTTCCTTTCAGGGTGGGAAAAAAACAAACAAACAAACAAAAAAAAGAAAGTCCTGTTTTTAACAGAATCAACGTAAATGAATAGAATGTGCTTTTAATGCTAGGTTTCATTTGATTAACTTTTAGCTATTCCTATGTTACATTTGCTTTGTGAAAAAACTGAAACAGTAAGTTGTCTCGGATGGATAGATTGTTTCTTTTTCAAAAGTAACTTTCATCAACAGATAAATATTTATGTTGCAGAGTGTTTGTACAGCACCACAGAAAGTAAAGAATTATTCAAAGGAAATAAGTCCTTTATGTACTTCTTCGTGATGATATACGAGAAAAAACAATAATAAAGAAACAGACTGTCCACCAAGTACTTTACTACACTTGCTTTACTTATAGTTCATGGCATTAAGAAATTTTGAAATCTACCAGTTTTCATTCTATCTTTTTGTCCTGCAACTCCGTCAACTTCATCTGAATATGTCTGTGGTTTGCAATAAGTAGTGGGGTGAAAATGCCAATAATAAGCAACAAGAAAAATAATACCTAACACCAGACTAAAAACAGTTAAGATGCTCACAACTATAAAATATATTTCTGTGATAATGGAAGGTTTCCAGAACATATATACAAGCAAAATACCTAGAGTTACTACAACATGAGTAGCATAATAAATAGAAATACAACCTTTTGTTCTTCTCCCCTTTATGTTAAAAAATTTAAAAATTAGAATTATTCCAACAACAGTTCTGTACAGATATTCCATCTTCTTAGATTTGCAAAATGTTGTATGTTGTTTCAAAGTCCAAGTGAAGCCACAGATCCAAAGAAATACCAGCAAAATTTCAGAAATTCTTACATTTAGTAGAGTGATCAGTGAAATACTGAGTACCCAAGAAGTGATGGTAAGCAGTTTATAGAAGAGATATATGAATTTGGAAGGCACACGAAATTCATCTTCATCAGGCAGAGATTTTCATAATGGTATCTGATAATCAACCATTGAAAAGGAGATACCACAAAAAGACATAAAAATGGCAGCATCTAAACAAAACACAAGGAAAAATGTTAAACTGGAGGAAAAAATGTATTTCTGAATGAAGTTTTGGACAAGTTCATGTTTTCTTAATACTTTATTCCAATTTTATATTTAGTCTGTGCTTCAGAACAAGGCACCTTAATTTTAAGCCTCACTTTAGTTACCTAAATCTAGGCATCTGATGCTGTTTGGTATTCCTATGTTATCCTACACAGCCTCTGGTTCTTAATGGTGTTGCCTAAGTTATATTTGCCATCTCCATACACAAGTAACTTAGAAATTCATAGTGCATTATAAATAAACCATAAAATTTAAGTTTCAGCAACTGATATTGAGTCTGGGGCATGTAAAATGTAGAAATCTATACCTAAGACTTGACCTGTCTGGTTGTGCCTGAGTATCTATTGACTCCATGGACTGTGAAGGAATACTAGATTGCAGTGCAGGTCCCTCCATTTGGTTAGACGAATTCCAACCTTGAATAAGTCAATGCCTTGCCAATAATCCTACTAGTTTTAGAGCTGGAAATTGGTACAGCTTCTGTCTTGCTTCTAGGAGTTGAACCAGTATCTCTTCGTCATTTTGCATTCTACAATGCTGACACACCCTTAGCTTTATTTCTGACCCTGTCCTTCATCTTTAACATGAGTAATGGTACTAACGGTTCACAGGGCTGCTTTAAATACATTACTGATTTCAAGATTCCCAGGTAGCAGCTTTAAAAGAGACTGTAAGCAAAACCATACAAACCAAACTGCTCTGCTAATTACATGCTAATTTTATTCAATAGCTTATTTTCAAGTGATATATCATTATGTTTCCATTAGATATTATTACCTCCTATAGTGAAATCTTCCTTCTCACTGATTTAGCAGAATGAACCTTCTACTAGACAGATATTCTAATTAAATGTAGAGTAATTATACCGGGTATGTGTTCCAAGATATGTTTAAAATGTTATACAATCACATGAGTTATAGTTTAGGTAAGATACTCAACTTGCAAATTAAGAAAAAAGACAGACTCACATTGATAAAAATTAGTTTTGCCATGTTCCATGAGGATGTAAATCTGGACAAAAAGTTGTGGTGTCGTCTCAAGGAAAGTCTTGAACACCCTGAGCATGTTAATATCAGTCACTGCATCAATATCTTGTTTTTGAATGAAGGTGGAAGAGTCTGTTTCTGAAGCATCTCTGATGCTTTTTTGTTTATATGCAGCTTGGCAGCCATATTTCAGAGCAAACCAATATCTATTAAAAAAAGGAAGCTGATTAGATAGCAGTTTTTAGAAAAGCAACTCAATAAAATTATATAGCCTGACAATGATTGCTCCATTCCATTTTCCTTTCATCTTTGAATGTAATCTAGCATCTACTACTAAGGTAACATTTTGTCTGGTATCTGTCTGGTATCAGTGATATCAGAAAATCATTTAAGCCCAGCAGTACTGTGCAATGTAAAAACTGATAGAACAGAATGAGAATTGTCTGAATAAAGATTACAAGCCTTATTTTGTTAGGTTCTTATTTCTTTAAAAGTACTGCTTTTCTGAAAATTCCCTTAGGATTTCTCCTCAGTCTCTCTTTGGGATACTCATTCACTTATTTTGTATCCTTTTAAGAGTATTAGTGAATATCTAGTTGTGAACATCCACATCTATGCAAGTATAATACAGATCCATAAGCCCCAAGTGTAATACTTAATGAATTGCAAACATATAACAAACTTTAAAAAAAAAAATCTCTACACTGTTATTTTCTAAATAGTCAGGAAGACTCATTTCAGAAAACGATTTTCAAGATGTGAATTCCTGTGGAGGAAGATTCTATGAATAATGAACCTTTCTATGAAAGGTTCCTCTAAAAGAGTACTAAATGCAAAGATACATGGGATTAGTCAGTCATGACAAGTGTGTATTCTGTGTGGTAAAAAACCTTTTCTATTCAGGTTATCTCTAATGCTTTGCTTGGAGATAAATAAAACCTAGTTCTTATTCCCATTTTCACGACCTTTGCCTCAGGCCTGGAGGTGCACATAGCTCCTCAGAGGGGAGAGAACATTTAAGTTTTAACCAAAAATCCTTTTGATAATTAAGGGAGAAACTAGCTGCTGTACATTGTAATCTTTACATTTAAGTTTGGGAAAACAAGGTGGTTGCCATAACCTGATGTAGGACCAGAACTCCAGCTGCTGGAAATTATAGCATTTCTACTGCCCCTAATGGACTCACACATAGAGACACACAGCCCTGGTGAGTGATCTGCCTCATTGAATTAGTACTTGGAAGTCCAGAAAGGATTTATCTATAATAAATTAAAGGGGGCAATTGTAGAAGTGGGGTTTACAGCTAAAGACCTCTTTCCAATCGAATTGTTCAGCAGTAAACAAAGACTCTTTTGGAACTAGTAAACAAATGGAAGCAGGGAGAACTATCCTCATTAGTATGCCGGTAAATTCTGCCTTGGAACAAAGCAATGCTTGCTGTCTTCTGCTGGTAACTTGACTTCAAGAGGCCATTAACACTGACTGGGAAGATTGCAGACTAAGCTTTGTAACTGAAGGACTGCAATAGGCAGTCATTGCTGGCAACATGGCATAAGTTTTGTAAGGCCTCCAGAACTGAGGCTTGCCAGGCTTGCTGTGTTTGAAATTTTCTTGACCTATGACTTTGTATTACTTGATTTAGCTTGGGTTTTCTTCAGAAAAAGTGGTGATTTCTTCCAATTGACCAGGAGGATAGTTTGGTTTACTCCTTTTTTTTTTTTTTTTTTTTTCATTCTTGTATCATACAGTCATAGTTTTATATAGGTAAGAGCAACAAGCAGGTATTCTCTATTGAATGAAATATTTATGACATACATGATGATTTAAGATAGAGAAATCTAGTCCTGCTATGATAGTAGAGACCCTGAGACATGGAGAGGCAAGATACAGTGTAGAAAAGTATATTCATAGGCTGGTAAAGGATGGCTTGACACTGGAGACTCCGTGTCTATAAAGAACTCACCGGTATTCAGTTATAGAAATATAGACATGGGGCTGGATGAAACTAATTTTAGGGATAACAAAAAGAGCTAAAAATTGTATCTAACAGGCATAAAAGGCACCATACATACTAAGTTTGGAAGTAACAGGAAGCTGCAGAGAAGTGAAACAAAATAGTCTAAAACTGTACTAACACACAAAAATAATCCAAAGTGGATCCTAAGAGTGAAGAAAAAGAAACCATCAAAAAGAACATCATGATTCCTCTCAGCAAGACTCTTGGTAGCTGGTAGAACACACCATGCACCAGAATGAAACTGTTGACAACCTTAAAGCCCAGAGGAGCAGAAGACAGGTGAGAAAAACACACACAAAAAAAAAGGAATAGGAACTAAGAAAAATGTGCATAACTATATTATTATTACTGAATATTTTTATGCATAGAAGTATTCTTTGTTTTCCTGTAATAAATAGATCTAGACTAATGGTGACTCTTGGAATCAACTGTTAGAATTTCATTTATGCTAAGTTCTTGGTATATAAATCCATGTGTTTGCCCATATACTGGATTTTGATCATAACAGCCTTCAGACATCATTTTGAAGCCTATTTTTGTCTATTTAATTCCCAAATGTCTTGAGCTTCCAATATTCTTCTCCAATGAACCTATTCTGACTAAAACCAGTACGCAAGGACATCAGAAATAGTTCTTTCTTAAGAAAACCCACCGTTACTCAGCCTATTTTTCTAGCACTATAAACACTACTAAGGGCTTTCCCCCTCAATGGAATAATTCAGTTTAGTAATTAGATCATGATGATTATGTCTTTTTTTTTTGATCTGTTTTCTTGAGAAATAAAGCAGAACATCACAGGCTATCACTTGGCTATCTTAGACATTTGTAGAATCCTGCTAATGCTCAGTCTGATAAAGACAAGGTCCTTTGCCTTAGCTTGCCTCCTACTTCCATTCCCTAAGGCTGCATCAGACAGGATTTCAAGATTCATACTAAAGTACAGCTTCCCAATTCCCTGACCTTCCACAGGATCATATGGACTATGGACCCGATGAAACACATGCTGTTGCATTTCCCGTATGTAGAGAACAGAGGGCAGCAGATCATTAGATATCCAGAAGTCAGAGGATCATCTTGTCCCAATATAGCACTGGATTCTGCTTACAAAGGGAACTAGGAGGAATTCCTGAGTTAGAAGTTTAGCACCTCCACCATCTTTAAAGACTAAATCCTTTGACCAGAGAGGAGAGGGTGTCAGAGTTTCTTGCACAGCTACAAGCGAGACAGCTGGGATTGGAAGGTCCTTAGTTAAATGCATGCTAGATTCATAATTTATTTCACAGTACCACAGTATCGGCAAGGTTGGAGGAGACGTTAGAGATCATCAAGTCCAACCCATAATCTAACAGCAACCCATCATCTAAATTATGGCACCAAGTGCCTCATCCAGCCCACTCTTGGACACCTCCAAGGTCAGTGACTCCACCACCTCCCTGGGCAGCCCATTCCAATGGCAGATCACCCTTTCAGTGAAGAATTTCTTCCCAATATCAAGTCTAAACCTCTCCTGGTGGAGCTGGTATGTCAGAGCCTGTTGACCATGCAAGCAAGAATTGCAACATGGAAACATCAGTAGGAGCAGGTATGGAGTAGCTATGTTATGATTAAAGACCCTTAGGGGAAGAGCCTTTGCTCTTCTCCTTGCAGTGGTTCATAGATTGCATCCCTGCCATTTGGTCATACATTTATTCCATGAGCTGGCTATAGGTCCAATATTTACCCCCAAAGGAAACTCTTTTCTACTTTAATGTTTGTGTGTATTTATCTTACTGTTCTCTGAATAATCGCTCATAAGCAAAGAACTGAACTGTTTGGCAAGGCATCTATGGATTTTTTCATTTATAAAACAGTCAGTATTCCAAAACATCTGGTTCTTGCATCCCAGTTGTAAACGTTTAGAAAGCTTGTAATGTTTTCAAGAAAAAACAATTGGCTAGACTGATCTGTTAGTTGTCCATGGACTCACTCACCAGATTGTTTGTCCAAGCAGCAAGAAGTGGAAATCAGCTGCACTAATTTTGAGCTTCAGGGCTCACAGCTGAGAAGGCAGGTGATGTGCAAGGCATGTAGTAAAAGAAGTATTTCAGCTGGATGCGCACCTGAAATCACTTGTCATTTTTTGAAGCACATCACTTCTGAGCATAATATACTAAGTTTATATTGTTATAAGATGGTATGCTACAGCATTTTTCACTAGTTTTAACAGTTTCAGTTAGTCCACTTCTGACTTTGAATACTGTATAGAACACACTGGGGGTTTTTTTCTAGAAAAGTCAAAATATTTATATTGCTCTTAAACTATGTATTAAGCAAGATGGGGTTCTCTGAGCTCCACATGCCTATGTCACTGTACTGTAGTTCACTGTCACAAATTTCTCATCTTTGAAGACTATTTTGAGCTTTCACTCCCTTTCTGATCTGCCCATTTGGCATGCCATATAAGGACATTTTAGGAAGGGCTCATAGCCAACTTCTAGGCCTAGTGTTGGAGAACTCCTTTCCCAGCCTAGGACAAAGTTCAGTCCATACTAAAGGGTAGGTCAAATTCAAATATTCTCCTTTATCATGTCCATGGCTCACCTAAACCCTGTGTCTGCTCTGACCCTATCCTAGTTATATTCCTATAATCTATTTTCCTATAATTTGTCTATTGTTATAGAAGTTCTGTGCTTCAATGTTCATAAACTGTAAGAAGCCTTTTAAAAGGGCACTTCAAATGTAATAAAAAAAAAATTATTAAAAGTATTGGATTAGTTACATATTTAAAGTAGAAGTACGTCTTAAACTAAAGGTGAAACAGGTATGTCAATAATACAGGCAAATGCAGGCTTACCATTTACTTTTTCTCCCTCTGAATTCATCAAAGAGAATATATTTTTCATTAATTCAAGGTATATAAGCTGCCCGGAAGCTAACAGTAAAAAACCCACCATTTCTTTACAACTAGAGTAATTATATGTGAACTGTAAAGAATTACTGGTGTTTCTAAATATCATATTCATTTTGCAGGAGGTGAAAAAAAGGGGTTCAACCTTTGTAGTCATGCTTTGTGGAGAACACCGATAACAGGGCTCCTACTTGTTATAAGCCCTTGTGGAAACACAGGTCCACTGTCTCTCTGTTCTTGAGATGCTCCTACATTTTCACTATCATTTCATAAGGGATGAAATTTGCTCTGTATCTCCTGTAAAATTAGGAAGGCTTTGTCTCCTACTGGGAATTCACAGAGGTGGCAGCTATTTGTTTTTGTTGCTTCACAGCAATAAAACATGGGACAGGCAAGCTGCCTTGCCAATGTTTCCATAACACATGCTTCCCCTCAGATTTCCACTAAGGGTTTTGCAACACAATCTCAATATTACACTACACATCCCATCCCATCAAACTATATTGGTGAAGATTTGGGTGCCATTTAGAAATTCATACATGCAGGGTGCAAGCAGTTTGGCAATAATGATTGTCCTGTCTACATTCTGGTCACACAGACACAGTATTCAGCATTGTATAAATCCTTAATCAAAGGAAAAATACTCCCCATTGCATGCTAAACTTGCCTTCTAAGTATCAAAATACTTGGATTAAATCCATGAAACTGATGAGACTAAGTCAACACTTAGGTCAGTAAATTTATATTAAGAAAATGTAATCAAACACAAAGAATCATAGAATCATTTAGATTAGAAAAGATCTTTAAGATCATCAAATCTAAACATTGCTCTTGCACTACTAAGTCTACCACCAAACTATGTCCCTAAGTGTCACATCTACATGTCTTACAAATACCTCCGGAGATGGTGACACCACCACTTCCCTGGGGAACCTGTTTCAATGCTTGTCAAACCTTTCAGTGAAGAAATTTTTCTTAATAGCCAATCTAAACCTTTCTAGTGCATATTTAGGCCATTTCCTCTCATCTTGTCACTTGTGAGAAGAGTCTGATCCCCACCTCACTACAACTTGCTTT
>VXBA01001108.1:33972-100758 GCA_013399895.1 Serilophus lunatus | reverse complement strand
TCGGCCTGGCCCGGCTCCGAGCAGCGCGGCTGCAGAGCTCCGCGGGACGCGGGGTGGCCTTGGGCATCTCCGGCCCCTGGAGGCGCTGTCGTTGCCTGCGGGGCGGGCTGTGTCACCGCCCGCCCCGCTGCCCGGAGCCGGGTCTGAAGCGCCCTCGCGTTCCGGGGGCCCGGCGGGCCTCGGTTACGAAGGGCGGCTGCGAGGAACGGAGCTTCCGTTCCCATACCGTTCGTTCTCCTGTCGGGATAATTGTGGCTGCCAAACAGCAGCTGCAGGGCTCGGTTGCCATAAAGCAGAGAGCATTTGGTTCAAGACTGCATGTTGTTTTCTGTGTAATGAAGTAGAAGGCAGTACTAATGCAGCATTAATCTGGGTTGCTTCTAGTAGCCTATCGTGCTTGTCAACGCTGTATAAGAATTTATTATGTAAAAGCAAAGTAACACGAAGAAGACGTAATTAGCTTTTAAATCACTCTGTGATAGATGCCAGACAGAGCCAGAGAAGATCAGCAGTTTACAAACATCCTTAGGTTTTTTGACTGTGATAGTTATTACAGCCAAGCTGTCAAGGTTTCAATTACTAAGTAAAGTTCTATTATTGGAAGTTTGAAAGCATACATTTGAGTGGCCTGTTGAATCTGGAGATTGAAAATGTACGTTCAATTTAAAGATACATGTCTAAAGACCATTATTTTAAAGACTTTGTTACAACAATGGGTTTACTCATCTTTTGTTATGAGTGGGTTCTGAAAGTGTTTAGCCGGAGTTGTGACAAAGCTGAAAGTAATTACATAATGAGGAAAATTATGTGTCTTCTATCAAATGGCACATGAGCTGCTGAGTAGCTACAGCATATTAGAGCTTGGGGATTTCCAGCAGCTGATTCTAGAATGGTTTAAAGTGTGTCTCACAGTGTTTCTTCTCTGAAATTTAGTCCTTGAAAATAGCAAATGTATTTTTTAATCTTTTTTTTTTTTACAGTGCAAAAAGCCTTTTTTTGCTATTTCTGCAATTATATCCTCTTTTTTAGTATGTGAGTACCTTATTCTGAAGGCTTTACGTTATACTACTAGACAAGAATGCTTGAAAAAATACTCATTCTCTTGTTTCTAAGCACCCAAAATCCTTACTGCATTGTCACTGAAGTCAGTAAACTTTGCTTCCTTGTCAATCACAGCCTCATCTTGTGTGCTGCCTGATACTTGGGACATTTTAGTTTCTCCTTGTGTTTTATAGCACTGCATTGACTTTCAGTTATATATTTTTAATTAATTTTAAAGGAAGTCTGAAGATTCCAAACGTTCTGAAGCTTAGGGCTACTTAAGTTGCATAGTATATAGATAATATTTGGTATTCTTTGCAGAACTTATTGTTAATATTGTAAGTCAGACGTGGAAATTCTTGAAAAAAATCTTCTGTGTTTTTTTATGGGGTTTGTTTTCAGTATTTCTTCAGTTGCTTCAGGAAGGCAGATTATGTGTTCATCGTAATTTTGACAAAACTTACTCTTCATCTATTCAGGTCAGTTCTACCATTTTATTTCCAGTG
Organism: Serilophus lunatus; assembly: GCA_013399895.1. Lineage (NCBI taxonomy): Eukaryota > Metazoa > Chordata > Aves > Passeriformes > Eurylaimidae > Serilophus > Serilophus lunatus. The sequence continues at coordinate 99,211 of VXBA01001108.1, read as the reverse complement.
TGTGCCGAGTCTCTCTTTCAAATGTTTATTAATAACCGTCAACATTTAATTGGATTTCGTGCCCAGCAGGCTTGCAGATGGGTCAGGGACTCTGGAGAGTTGCTAGGAGCCAGCAGTTGCAGCAGCAGGGATACAGTGGACAAGGCTACCTGGCCAGAGAGCATGGCAGGAGGATGGCTGCCAGCAGTGTGCCCAGCGCCAGCCATCGCAAACAGGCCCCAGGAGGCATTGACATCTACCACCTGCTGAAGACAAGAAAATCTAAAGAACAAGAAGGATTCATCAACCTGGAAATGCTGCCACCAGAGCTTAGTTTTACCATTTTGTCATACCTGAATGCAACTGACCTTTGTTTAGCTTCCTGTGTCTGGCAGGATCTTGCTAATGATGAGCTCCTCTGGCAAGGGTAAGCATGAAAACCGAAGTGTCACCTGGATGTTATAATAATAAGTAGATTTTAAATTTTCACAGTAAGTGGTTTTTGGCACTCTAACCTTGACAAAGGTTTCCTAACATAGAGGAAGATTTGACATAGAGGAAGCATATGTAGTTTAAAAATGTGTTATTCTGGATTTCTAATTACTGTGGCGTGTTACTGGAAATTACTACATGCACAAGTATTCAAGTGTATTTTTCACATCTGTTGTTTGAGATACGATAGGGGAAAAACGGGGAGCTTGTTTTCGCTTTTGTGTTAGTTCAAAGCGCATCTCAAATGTTTCTATTACTGCTTCTCTGAACTTCAAACCAATATCTGGCTTGAGCAAGCAAAACTGTTCAGCCAAACGTCCAAATGAAAAGGCATGAGAACTCATCTACTGTTCTTGTCTTAGAACAGCTTGGGTGTATGTTTTTTGCAAGAAGGTTATGGAGGGAGGAAAGAAAAAGTTAGTTTTCCTCAAGTGGAATTTCCAAAGTCTATATACAGTAACACATTTGTATGTGAACATATGCAGAGCTTGTAGGTCCAGGAAATGAACATTCTTTCAGATAAGACAGTGTAATATCAAAATTTAATGAACAATATTTTCTTTGATACTTTGTTTCACAACAGTAGGAAAAACTCATGAAATCATACTTATCTTTAGAGTAGATGGTCAGCAGAACTTTTAACTTCTTTCACAACATTTTCTTACCCCTTAAGAGACATTACTATTACTGTTGTAGTTGAGTTGTTCAGGTTGTTTCTTTTCATTATATTCTACATGTCTTCCTTCCCTCATCCCTTTCCTCGCCCTTCTGCATTTGAGGTAAGCAGCTTCCCTGCCTATTATGCTTTATGAACCTAGCAATAGGATAATGCAATATAATTTCTTGGTCACAATTGTTCTGCTGTTGAGGACTGTTATGTTGACAGGAAGCAGGAATTGTAGTGAGGGATACCAGTAAGCTTCTCAGTTTAGCAGTATGCATTGTATTGTGCTCAGGTCTTGGTATCAAACACACCCTGAATACAAATAAATTCCCTAGACAAAATCTAGAACGTACTAGAGCTGCTTAATTGTATGCAGTATATATTCTTAACATACAGGGGCAAAAAGACCCCAACATATTTTCCTCAAAATTTCATTCTGGGAGATAGTTCAGTCATTTTTAGTCAAATCTTTCCAAATAACACATTCAAAAATGGAAAGGTGTCCTGATTTAGCAGATTAATAAAAAACTCAATTTGCATAATCCGTATAGACATCTGCAAATCTACAACATTCCACGTGTATTGAATCTGTTTAAGCTTTGGCAAGTCCTGTGGCTGCAGTTCTGAACTCTGTCCAAGTAAGACCCAGATTCTTGAACTGGAAACAAGGTCTTTGCCATGTTCTCTAGTGGCTGCCCGCCGGGTCCTAAACATTGTGCCTGATTAGTTGCAAAGCAGGTGTGTTGCAGCAGAACTACCAGCTCAGTAAGGAATCTAGAGTGCCTAGAAGGTGAAAGTTAAAGGGAATTTGATTGTGTCAGCCCAGGAGACTGGGATGAGGGAAAGAAATCAATTAAACTGAGATACAGAGTCAGGGGGGGATAGGAGGGAAATAAACTGAGAATTTATAGAAGATACAGAGGAATAGGGCAGGGTCTAGTAACTGGGGCTGGCCGAGACATGAAAAAGAAGAGTCAGGTAGAAAAGGTGGGGAAAGTGGTGAGTTAATGGCATCATTTTGTGCGGATGTGGTATCCGGTTCACTGCGTAACTGGGGCACACAAAAGAGACACAATATTTTAATCTGTCATAGTACTATAGTCGAACAGCTTGTCAGTTCTCTTGTTCACAGTCTCTGCTGTGTGGAATTTGTTACGGTGCCACCTACTGGAATGTGTTTCAAGGTTCCACTCTAATACACCAAAACCTCTGTGAGAAGAGAACAACGATCATATAATTGAAGATTTTAGCAACACGCATGCAAAAGACTTAATAACTGTTAGAAGCAACCTATTTCTAACTTTTACTATAGTTTGAATATTTAGCTTTGCAGCGTTGATTACATTTTGCTTCTGTAAAATACATGAAATTGAGAAAGGAATTTTTATAACAGACTAATTCTGTCTTCATAGGTTGTGCAAATCCACGTGGGGTCACTGTTCTATATACAATAAGAATCCACCTCTAGGATTTTCTTTCAGAAAATTGTATATGCAGCTAGATGAGGGAAGTCTCACCTTTAATGCCAACCCTGATGAGGTAAGTGAACTGCTGCTGATAGTAACAAACAGTTAAAATAATTGTGATTATTTTTTGTAATTATAGCTATATAAACCCCAAGTTTTAATAGGAGGTTTTTTTTACTGGAGGGATGGTTACTACTAAGTTACAGCCCTATTCTGGTCTTTTTTTTGAGTATTGCACCTGTGCACACCATTGACATGACTTGCCTCTTAAATGCTCTGTACCCCAATCTGACCTATGGATGCCAGAGATTCATAACCACCTTAATAATGACTTAGGAATGAGGCAGATATCCTAGCTGAAGAGACAAAAGTGAATTTTAAAAATATTATAATACACTTGCATAAATTTAAATCTTAAAATGCTTCTGCGGAGTATGAGTTTAGTTCCTCTTCAGTTAAAGTAGGATAAGGTACAAAGGCCAACTACTGCTATGTTAGTTATGTTTTCTGATAAAAGGATTTTTACCTATTTCCTCTATCAAAGAGCAAATCTTGAAATATTATGAGAAAGATATACTGCTGAACTATCCTGAAGGTCAGTTTGATTTGATTTCTGTGGATGTTCATTGTGCATAATCTTTCTTTATAGTATAGAAAAACATAAATTTATCTTCAAAAAAAATAGCTCATGTCAAATTGAAAGCTTTCCATTCACTAATTCATGTAACTAACTGGTAAAGTCAGTTTCTTCTTTGTCTGTCACCTTTCAAAGAAGAAAAGTTTGAGAGCATACAGCTTCTGCCTGGGAGATAGGCAATTAATGCCCAAGTGACAGAGAGAGTCTTTTATCTACAAAACCAGACTCCTGCTTAATGTGTCCCAGGAAAAGGGGGTACACAATACAATACTGACCAAAAGTAGTGTTAACTTCTTGCATATATTGCATGCATACTCAAGGAAGTGGTAATTGGATAAATCCAAAATGGGAAAAGGATTAAGGAATATGGAAATGTATATTTCTAGAAGCAAACTTCACTCTTCTGATATGATACAGAAAACATGCACTTGTGCCCACGAGGTGAAATAAATGAAGCAGTTGTATGATTCATTACAATAATGTGATTTTGTTTAAGTTCTTGCTTCGTCCCATATTCTGCTTGATCAAGAGGCCACTACTTTTACCAGTCAAAAATTAAGAATATTTTGTCATTCTTCTGGTGAATCTTCCTTGAGCTCTGGTACACAGTGTTGAGACAGCAGCACCTTGCCACTTGAGGGATTAGTATTGATTTTTTAGCAGAATTTCCACAAATTTAGTAATAAAGGTTTTCAAATTAAATGCAATATTTAGGTCACTTAAATGTTTTCAATAATATATCAAGTTTTAATTGTTAGTAGCTTTGTCCATCCAAATTTTTCTTCATATTTCAGTTTGTTTTAACGTAATTTTTCACGTAACTATGTTAGTTTATAATATGCTTCTCTATTTCAACCTTATTTAATTAATCTTGATATCTTTAAAGTGTTTGGAGCCTTCAGAAAAGGCACTTAATAAAAGATTCAGTATTTCTTAAAGGAGATTATATACCTAAATTAGGTATTAACTTTGTTATGTTACTCTTGCTTCTTCTGGGTTCATTATTGTTATATTGTACAATAGTAGTATGAACAATCTGCTTCAGTGAGAGACAAGAACCTCAGGGTATCTCCTAAGGGCTCTGTTCTCTGTTCCTCTCTCCCTGTGGAGCACCATAGCCTGGTAGGAATTGTTCAGGGCCTGAATTTCAGGAGAATTCACAAATAATATTGCTTTTATTGTTTGCAACTGTGCTATTGGCAGAATTATTATTATAAGGACACTGTGACTGGACTATATGATATAACATTCCACTATTACAAATTGTGTCTCCGAATTTCCTGCCAAACTCTGCTTTACATTTGATAACAGACCTGATCAAATTACTATAAAAATAGGAATACTTACAGCCACAGGAGCAAGATTCTCCAAAGGACAGCGCCCATGTCATGAAAATGGGTAACCAGGCTCCACAGCAACAGCTCCAGAGCTAGCGGTGGCTCACGGGGTAGGGAAGAGCATCTACACACTTTGTGGTAGGATTCTCTGGTTAGCCATTGTTGTGTGCATGGTGTTGTGATATCTGCTGTAATTTAATGTGTTGACTGTGTGCATGAGCTTGCATAATTCATAGCAAGTGCTCACATTCTTCTGAAAGGATGTGCCTAGTCACATTACACGTAATCTGAGTAAAAAACCTCCAGTGCATGTTTGGGATGGGGTTTTTGTTGGTTGGTTGGTTTGGTTTTGGGGTTTTTTTTCATGTAGCACCACCATTGTAGCCAAGGTTTTGGAACCTGGTTTTTGTTCTTTGGAGAAAGGGAGTGGTTTAGTGTCAGTTGTAACACTTGAATATGAATATTATGTTCTTTAATCTGCCTGTGTGATCTCTGGTGTCTTTTATTTTAAAGCGTGTATGGTGTATGTGAAATATTTCTCATGGAGTGCTCATTTCATTTCATGTCCTTATGACTCAGAGTTTGTAAGCAACCAGAAGTTATTTCCCAGTGCTTTGTATCCTATTTCTAACTCCCTACAAAATGTGTTGTGAGGTTTAGCACATGGAGCTATGCTGTGTATTTAAAGTTGAAACTAAAGTTACAAAAGGGAATCTTTTGGTCAGGAAAGAAGATCTAGTTTTGTTTTGTCCTTACAGGTTCTAACTGATTTATTTTTATGGACCTCTTGGAATCTGTACTGTACCAAAACTATCAGTCTTCACTGAGGTCAGGATTTCCTTTATGTAGCGTAGTAATAAAGTACAGTAAGACAATGCTTATACTAAGCCTGGCTTTCCACTCTTCACATTGTCTCCTTCACTACCAACTGCCCTTAGTTTTTGTCAGGGAAGTAAATTTTTTTCTGACCTTTTCCTGAATTTAAATGGTTAGCCATTTGTATAAAGCTACCTGGCCTGATTTTTAATTAGAGATAGTGTGTGGATGATGTAATGTTTACTGTGCTGTATATTTCTAAGCACTTTTTTTGAAATTTATCCTATTTCACAATGAATTACTATGCGCTCCAGTTCTGAGATGCGTTGATTTATCTGTGTGAAGAATATTAGAAGTATGTGTATGTTGTAGAAGGTAGAAAATTTTTGTGTGATTTATCAAAAAAAGTTGGAAAGGAACTTATACAGCTGAAACCTTTTGAAAACTCTACATTAAAGTCAGAACTTCAATCATGTAAATTATTAGGTATGGATTCTGTGTAGCATGGAAAATATTTCTGTTCTACTTGCAATTTCTGCCATCATAAGTTTGTATCAATTATGTGAGACTATATTTTAAAGCCATACAGTGAAAGAGACACTGTTTGAAATGTATGTTATATGTTGTGTGCATATTTGTCACCAAATTACTTGATTTTTAACTTAGTAAAAGAATCTTTAAAATTTCTATTAGAAAGTATCTCATCAATACATTTTTCCAGAGGGTACACTATGAAATATATTAAGATACTGCATTTCCCTAGAAAAAAATGGGAACAATAAAACTATGTATGTCTAATTATTATTTCCTAATAGTGTTAGTGTTACCTAGAATCCCCAATTAGAAATTTGGTTACCCCCCCCTACTATACTAGATACTCTGTATACAGAATAAAATGAGAGCCACTGCCCCCAAAGCATTTCTCCAAGTAATTCACCTGGTATTTAAACTTGAATTCCTATATTTTCTTAAAAACGTTATAATTTGGTTGGTAATCAAAACCACCTTTTTTAATACAGTACAGACTAAAAAGAAAACAGTGTTTTATGATGATACTTCTGTAATCCTACCAAAATGTAAAACCATATAACTTGCAGAACTGTAAGTCATCTAAAAATGTTAAAGATGTTACTAGTATTTTCCTTAGTCACCTTTTAAAACTATTTAAGCTAAACAAATACAGCAAGTATAAAACAGTATCTTGAATTTCACATAAATTAAGTGAAATTTGTCTTTATTAACAAATGTTTTTTGTCATATATTTTTCTACACTACCTTTAAATAGGCATTAGGTAAAAAGCTTCATTGTTTCTGACTCTGCCTTTGGAAACAACTCCTTTTAAATATGGAAAAGATAAATTATTTGTATGTGTAGAAAAACACTGATTCCAAAATTTCTATGCCGTTAACTTTGAATGCATCTGGATTGTTTTGTATGTATATGTAAACAGAGGCATCACAGGTAACTACAAAAGTTTCAGTGTTGGCTGCTGTACTGAAGTGTTCTGAAAGTATCCTTAGCAGAGAAGAAAATCAATGCAGAAATGAAGCCAATACTGAAAATGAAAAGTTTTCAATCTTAGATGTCCTGTGTGGATATAAAAGAATGCAAAGGCTCTTGGAAGCAGATAGAAAGCAAGCAAGGAGTGTCAGTGCTGTAATAAAATAGGTTGGGAAAACGAGCACTGTATGCCTAGGGAAAAAAAGGAGCAACTGTGAAAAATACAACAAATGGGTCTCGTTGTTACTATAAGTCTATAGTTGTGACTGTTATTTGCATATATAATTTAAAGCAACACTTCCATGCATCAATATTTTATCCAGAGCTCTCTGAAATTCATTGATAACATTTTTGCCACAGGTATTCTTAAGGCATCTTTCCTAATATTCTAATACCAAGGACATTTCAGTGCCCTGAATCAGAATAAAAAGGACATACTCTGTGTGCTTATCCCACAGTGCTTCCCAAGGCCTCTTCAGACCTGGCAGATATTGGTACAGATCTGCCTACCTGGCTGCAGTCAAATGTTTCCTAAGAGGATAAATAATCTTAGCATAGGTTTTAATAGTGCATGGAACTACTGGTTTCAAGGCAGATTCAATGACATGCTGTAAATCTTGTAAATGAATTTCATTTGTTGTGAGACCAAATTTAAGAACTTAACAGTAGAAACCTGATTTTTTCTTTTACAAAGTATTTTCGACAGCTTAGGATGAAATGAAAAGCAACTGAAAGTGATGGCATGTGGTGAGGTATCTTTTATACCCTGTTTACTTGTGGAGGAGTTGAGGAAATGGATAAGACTGCATTCACAGAGAAAGCTGTTATCAGGCATTATACGTGGATATATTATATCCCATTATATGGGAGGAGAGAGGGAATTAGACATAAGGAATAAAAATGCTTTGCAAAGACTTGGTAGCCTATCAAGTGAAGGTCCTACACTGAGTTGCAAACTAGTGTGTAAGAAAGAAATTACAGTGTTTCCTGTCACAAAGAAACCAACTCATTGTCTGTCTTAAAGAAGATGTTATTTTCATCCTGCCTCATCTGTGACATGCCAAGTATTTTCTGGATATGTTGCAGGTGTGTTTGTTCATTGGTGGCAGGAGTTCTACTCGGGCTTCCTCGCCAGGCTTCTGTTTGTGCTACCTTAAGCAAGTAAATGTTGCTGAAGCAAATGCATAAATCTCACTAAGTCAGGATATATGTAAAGGACATTGCTGCTCATCTTACGTAAATTGCCAAAGTCCTTGAGGAATTAATACACAATCATTAATATTAATCTCCCATTTTTAGCTTCTTAGCTCTAATTCAAGAAAGTACTTAACACTGTATTGCCCATCCATATTATGGATAAATATGATCTAATTTGGACTGAAATGTGAACTTATAATGCAATATATGTTTCATTGCGGTCCTAAATGTTGCTAGATGTTTTTTGTCTTACCGATCTAAATAGGGTTATATTTTCTATTTATTTTTATAAGTCATTCCTTTGGACATAATAAATGTATGCTGATTAACTGCTATTTTCTATAGATATATAGGCAAAAATTATGGACTGGTAAAAACAGCTAGTTAATATTACAGGTGCTTCTTTGCTTTTCACTTTTGATCCTAAGCACATTTTCTAATTGTTTTTTCTTGATGCAACTGAGACTTTGCTTTATTAATCTTCTTCATAAAATGTTCCAAACCTGCACTCAGTCCTTTATTTCATTTTCACACAAAATAGAAGAGCACTGGGAAGTTTAGTTTATACACTGAGGGACAGGCTGCCTCTACATCTTTATAGATGTAATGTAAACTGAAAGGGCAGACTTGCACAATGTTTTGAAGCCTGATATCAGGAGATTTATGAAAAAATATCTTACAAGTATTCTAGAGGTGATTTAGGTTGTCGCCTTGGTACATTATTCAATGCAGAAATGCACTGTCCTACACGTTTTACGTTTCAACATTATGCCATTGTCAAGATATATTGTACTTAAGTATTGTGACACTTCTTTGTAACAAATGCTCAGAACCTCTCCTCTTCCCCCTCCCCGCCAAATTGAATTAGAACAATTTGGTTAGTTATTCATAGGTTTAGATTTTTGTTGTTGAAAAATGTGACCACGTTTTAAATCCATTAGTTGGGTATTGATTTCTGAAATCGTAAGGAAAATAGTTTTATGCTTTGGGATATTTCAATGACCAGAAAGAATCCAGAATATCACTAAAATACTTAGGCATTAAATTTGGCATGTTTATAAGAAATGTGTGCTTGTAAAAGTGTAAAATTCTGGAAATCATAACATGAATATAAAATACTTTTTTATGAATATAAAATACATGCAATTCCCTATTTTAAAACTATTTTTATGCTAGGCATAGGGTTCTTATGTATGTGTATGCATATTTATATATGTTGATATTTACCTATGCTTTGAAATCAGCGTGCTTGTGTTTATTTGCATTATTACACATTTAAACAAATGCATTTAATGCATCTATTTGAATGTGATACATCGTATACATGTAAGAGCATTACTATTTTAATGAAAGATATTAGAGACCAAACACATTATGGCTAAGATTTTCTTATTTGCAAAAGCTATGAAATTAGCATTTATGGTCCCCATGACATATTATATACTTTACAAAGTATGAAAACCAAAATACTCATCTGCTTTGTGAAGAAATTATTAAAGAAGCATCATGCTCATTACGGGGTTCATAATTTAAAATTCCTACTATGATTGTATGTAAAATCTCAACCATAACAGTAAATTGTTTCTTTGCATTTGATGTATAATTCTAGAGTGCATTGTGCATGTTGAAATGTGACTTAGAGGAGGTGGAATCATTCTGAAAAACAAACCAACTGAGTAGTATGATGATGTTCCTACACTGTGAAGTACAATACTTGTTCCTAGATACATTATGAAGATTAAAGAAGTTTATATGTACATGTATTTTGTCTCAGGGAGTCAACTACTTTATGTCCAAAGGCATACTGGATGATTCACCAAAAGAAATAGCTAAGTTTATCTTTTGCACAAGAACGCTAAATTGGAAGAAGCTGAGAATCTACCTTGATGAAAGGTAATTTGAATTTCTCTCAAGATATTTGCTAGTAATTGTCAATATACAGCACCATTCAACGATATTTTGCAGTTTTAAAGTTGTAAAAAGGCAAGAAAGTGCAACTAAGTAATGATACTGCTAAATCTGAACAGTTACTCAGTTCAAATATTTGTATGACGATAACACTTTGTAAGAACCTTCAAAATACCACCTATAACTAATAAATCTCACATTTAGGAATTTTCCAGCATTTTTGCAGTTCTGGGCATAAATTGTTTTGAAGTTATAGTGAGCATTTAAATACACAGGATAGTCTTTGTGCTGTTTAATATTCATGTTTTATAGATATTTTGCTGCTTATTTTTTTTGACTTGAGGGGGGTTTTTTTCCCCTATGTACCATGGGTATTTGTCAGAAAAAGTAGTTGTCACTTTACCAAGGGATGATAATGTTAATTAGTGTTGAATCATCCAACTGTTATTTGGTTGTCTGATACGTCTCGATTGGAAGTCGCACGCACCTCCTAAGATGCAATGGGGCATCCTCTTGAAGGCATCATGAGCTGCAGTTGGGAACAGTCTCCCTGCTGTAGCATGCTCTTCTGTCTCTACAATGGTTTCTCATGCCATCAGATTGGGGTAGGGCAGTAGGAGGAAAGAGAAGCACCAGCACTTTCGAGAGAAATTAAAAGAGAAGGAGAATAATAACAGCATCCAAATAGGAAGAGCAGAAGGACGAGCACTTCTAGCAGGAATCCTCTCCTGCTTCTCATTCTCTTCAGCCTATCCTACTAAAAAAATAGAAGGGGTCATTCTGTAGTGTTATTGCCACTGACAGTCCTATGCTGTAAAACTTCAATTTATCAATTTTTTGTCAATAGTAAAAATACAAAGGCATTTAATGGATGAGATCACAAGTTAAAATCAGCAGTTCCTATTGCCGTTCATCTTCCCTTCACGAACAGCGTAATCAAACTCTAAAAACTAGTTGAAACTCCCATCTTAGTACTGAAGGGTAAAAACTGGGTTAAACAGAGTAGAATATTCTTCAGTTCACTTCACGTTTGCTTCCAGATTTTCTTTAGATGTCTTTTGTGCATCTGTAGGCTGGTCTGAATCCTTTAGATGTTTTTTCTGTGTTCAGTGGAAAACACTTCAGAGCATCGTGGCCTGTTGGACTTAAGTGAGCAAACTTTGTCTCACTGAAGTCTAGTTTTAACAAGGCTTGTAGCATCAAAATGTGCACAACATGATTTTATTCCCTTTACTGTCTTTTTTAATGACTTTGTCACAGTCTAGAGGTAGCAAAGCCTCTATTTAGACAGTGGTTGAATATACATGTAAAGAAACTTTGAATTCTTATTAATGCATATTTTTATAGTATTTGGCTACTATATAAGTGAAGAACATGTGCTTATACTTGTGCTGTTAGTGATTATTTGGCCTTTCAGCAAAAAATGAAGATCATACTATTAAGTATGTTTTTTCATATCTTTTAACATATGAAAATGTAGGTTTGAAAAATAAAACTGAAAAGAAACTTCTCTAATTATGTGGGTTTTCATTCTACCAGGCGAGATGTTTTGGATGACCTTGTGACGCTGCACAACTTCAGAAATCAGTTCTTGCCAAATGCACTGAGAGAGTTCTTCAGACACATTCATGCTCCTGAGGAGCGTGGGGAGTACCTTGAAACTCTCATAACAAAGTTCTCTCACAGATTCTGTGCTTGCAATCCTGATTTAATGAGAGAACTTGGCCTTAGCCCTGGTAAGCAAAAATTAACTTTGATTCAGTGGATCAATCTTTATATTTCTGGATGATGCTACTGTTTCTGATAGCTTTAAAATCAGCAGCTAAAAAAGTATCTCTGAAAAGTACAGACATTATACAGTCATAATTCTACTTGGATTAAAGAAACAAAAACCAAACATATAGATTCTTTTTTTTAACTGATGTGTGGAGTTTATTTCCATGTTATTTTTCTTTCACTCTTGTCTGTGCTTGAGTTTTTTGCTATCTCTAGATTTCCTTTTGCAGTCTTAACACACTTAACATTTGACTTTGTGGACAGTCTTACAGCAACGAAAGGGAATTTTGGGCAGCATTCGTGTTAACAAGCATTTCTAATGGGTTGAGGGGAGACAGTTTTCAGCGATGGAAATGCTTACATATTTAAAAGATAATTTTCTTCAGGATGTTGGCTTTGGTTTAAAAAAACTTCAAGAATCTGTTTGAATGAACGTGCATAAAGCCCTTAGTGATTTTTGGATTATGTAGAAATACTAAGAGATTTGTAAATTCTCATTTGGCAGCATGCTGACATTATTACTTTTAGTGTTGTTTTTATAAATTTTATTTCACTGGGATACCCCTTTGAGTTGTTACATATGTATATATAAATACAATTGTAAGCCCAGATAATGAATACCTTAAGGTTCTTGGACAGGGAACAGTATTTTTGATGATCATAATTTCTTTTTTAAACATTTTTATTTATTTCCTCTTGTCTAGATGCAGTTTATGTACTGTGTTACTCTTTGATTCTACTTTCAATTGATCTAACAAGCCCTCACGTGAAGAACAAAATGTCGAAGAGGGAATTTATCCGAAATACACGACGAGCTGCACAGAATATTAGTGAAGATTTTGTAGGGCACCTTTATGACAACATCTACCTTATTGGCCACGTGGCTGCCTAAAAGCACAATTTGCTAGCACTTAAAATTTGTAATTTTCAAAAATTACATGAATTCAAGACATTAATTATTTTGTAGAGATGGGGGTTATTTTAGTGCTGGTCATTCTAACCTCTGTATGCAATCAAAGTTGGTGTGTGTAAGTGTGTGTATGTGTAAACTACCTTTTCTATCTATTTACCATGGGAATGGAAGGAATTGGTTTTTGTTTTTTTTTAGTTTTGCACAAAACAATGTCATTAGTCTGACACGGCCATTTACGAATGTTAAACTGACATTAGAGTCTAAACTGACAAAGTAGTGAATTTGTGCATTAGATCTGCTTGAAACTTTAATAAGTTCATTCTTTTTAGAATACCATGTAATGTGTATATATTTAACTAAAGAGATTTATAATCATAATTATTTTATTGTAAAATATTTTAACTAAAATTTCTCCTTTTATCTCTTAAAATAGTGTTGTACTTCCGTTTGCATTTTTTTTACAATGCTGACTACCTCAAATACGTAAATTAGAGAAACATTGGTCTCAATATTACAATAAAGTTTATTCTAGGAGATGACAGAACACTTGTTAAATATCTGAGATGGCATTTATACTATATTTACTAACTTGGATTAGCATATTGCCAATCTGCTATTCACTCTATTTTAAAGATTAGAGGCTCTATTTTAGATGGAATCCTGACGTTGTAGAGGGATAGCCAAGGGGAATTGTGCAGTGTACAGAGTTTTACATAACCTATTTTGCAGACACTAGTTTTTGGGAAACAGGGCAATTACAATCACCCATTCAGCACAGTAAGCAAGGCAAAATCTGAACAGGGAAAGTTGTGGGGGCAACTAATGTGTTGCTGCTTTCAACTGATTCCCTCAGTCCAGAAGTGTCAATGATGGAAATGCCTAGGCAAATATATACCAGATGACTCATTGCTAAAGCTGTTAAAAACTGACTGTACAAGATTAGAGTGGTGACTGTGCAGGATTGGAGAGCCATTTCAGAGTCAGATACTGAATTACTTTCTGAATCAGTCATGTAGCTAGATTTTGAAACAGTTCTAGATTTATGGAAATACTTCAAAAATTACTTCGGTCAGGTTGTGCCTTGACATTTTCTGAAGTGTGTAGAATATTAGCAGTGCAACTGCTCTGTGTGTGTGTGTGTGTGTGTGTGTAGGAGTTGAATGAGGATTTGCCTGGTTTTTGTTCAGACAACTCACAAAGCAGTGGTTTTCTTAAATTCATGGAACATGTAGTTGAAATGAGCTGTTCCTGATTGTTTGTTTACATAATATTCAGCTATCAGTAGCATCTGGTGTTACCATGGTAACAAGTACATTTATTCTTTTTCCTTAGCACACCATGAGGTGAGGTGAGAACTTACTCTTAGTTATGTTTTGCAGATTAATTTGATGTTTTATGTAGAAAGCCTATGGCAGAGCCAGGAATTGATTGCAGATCATACCCCTCGTAAGCACACGCTTTGCCTACACTGCTGCTTTCTGTTTGGCACCTAAGGAGTGTTACATTTTATTGAGATGTAAGAATAGCCATGGCAATGATGGTCCATACAAGGGCTGCTTAAATGACAGGAAGAAAAACTATAGCTATTGCTGCTATTTCAAGCATTTAGTACATTTTGTTTGTAGCGCTGGTCCATGTACAAAAATGCACACAGAAAAAGTTATACTTTTTTATTACATTACCTTTAATCAAGTGTAAATGCTGTTTGTATTTATGTAGCATAAGCAGCCAAAGCCAGCAGTACTGCATCTGTCTTCCAGACAGATTTACAGTATCACTTGCCTCTCAGGATAACTACTCTTCACTTTACCCTGTGTTGTTTCATGTGTTTCACAAAGTCCAAGGATGCATTCAGCAGTGGTCAATTAATCTCAAACACCAGTAGAGTATAGGGTATTGAGGGGAGCTTTCTTTAAGGCACAAGTATCTGCTCCTGTATGAGAACAAAAAAAAAAACCCAACCAAACAAAAAGAAGTTGGGAAACTTTTAATATAATCTGTAAAACCAGCAATAAAGGATGAGTGTCTTCTGGGCTCCTTAAAATGATCTTAAGTGGAGACAGAAGAGCACGGTTTTTTAGAGAACACTCCTCATAACTCATACACCTAAAAAGAATAATGCAGTGAATTTTGAAATTAGAACTATTCTCATGGGAAGTGTTTTCAAACCATAACTGCAGAGCAATGCCTAGTTCTCTCTTCTGACCTATATTTGGCTTGACATTAGTGATTCTGGTTTGGATTTTGCATTGATAAAAGAGTATTGTTAATCTGCATTTCCTTAATTTCCAGTTACCCTGATACAGAGCAAAGCCTCCAGGCAGACAGAACATGTATTTTTTTGGAATAAATGAGTATGTCTATCAGCAAGGCTTAGAAAGCTTCAAGGCCACTGTAGCAGCCAAGAAGATAAATTAGAAACAGGATGGTATGATTAAAGTTTCCATAAGACAAGTCCAGGGGAAAACAAAACTAATGACATACAGATAACAGCATCTGATCTTCCCAACAGAATTTTGAACAGTGTTAGATGATTAGTGCCCAAGTCATGCTGTATGTTATGTTACCAACTCAGAGTTGAACAGAAAGCAGCAAACACAACATGCCAAGTGTGAATCCCCTCAGAGGCAACCAAGAAACAAAAAAGACATTTTTTTCTGTCCTTTTTCCAGTTTGTCTTTCTCCAGAGTGACTGAGAAGTAATTTTTTTGCATTTTAATAATCTAGACTTTATGTGAAGTTAGGTGTTTTTCTGTCTTTAAAGGAGAGAAGAAAAACAAAAGGTCTCAAGAAGATATAATAGTAGTCTTACAAAGTGAGAAGAATTCTCTTAGTCATCCTCTAAGGCCCCCTTTCCAAACTTGACTTTTGGGCAATGTCTTCTTTAATGCACATTTTAAAAGAAAATAATTATAGATGCAAGTGTCACTAAATGATGTGATGTGGAAATAGCTACTTGATCAAGCACTTCAGAAGATTTAGAGGATCCCAAGCCTCTTTACATGAGCATGATCATGCTTACTGACTTCAAAGCGATTCCCAAGCCATTGTGATTCCAACACTGCACATCCTGTGAACTTTGGCCATGTGGTATTGCCTTAATGCTGACTGCATGTGCTGTACACAGCACTGAAGGAAGAAATGAGCCTGCAGCCCGTAACTCTGCAAATGCTAGCTGTTCTGGTCTTAAAAGACACTGGAATTTTTCTGAATAGCTATTTCTGAAATTTTGCTAACTTTGGTATACGCAGGTGTGTGTGAGCGAAGTACAACTGTTCTCTGTTCATGTAGGGGAAATGAGTGTACCTATGTCCATGTAAAGTGTCACACAAATACAGCTCATGTTGCATGTATTAGATTCTGGGGCTCTCATTGCATTTATTGAAGGAATATGACATAAATTACATATTTACATGGCTTATAGACAGTATCTTACACATTTTTTCAAACTCGTATTTCTGTCTAGAATATTTTCCATTCAAACTGACTTTTTAAAATAAAACTGCTTTGACATACAAAAGGCCAAGTAAATGTAAGTTAGAGACATGTTTGTCCATTTTGAAGTAGGCAAGGAAATCAGGAAGAAAATTTCGATTTGTCCAGTTCAACTTTTCCCTTCCACCTCTCACACTGGAAAAAGAAAAACTAAAGAGTTTCAAAATTCAGCTTTAGCAAAATAAACTGACTAGCTGGGCAAATAAACGTTACTGTTTCTTCTTCAGGGTTCTGCATTTTATTAATGTTCTTTTAGAGAAATCTACCAACACAAGTTGCTCTTTTTTGAAGTAGTAGTTTGTTCTCTGTGTGTGTCACTGTTCGATCTGTTTATAATTGTTCTCAAAAAAATTATTAAATTATTTCAAGTACTTAAAATTGAAGTATACCTTAATAATGTTAAAATGTCAAAGTAATAAGTATTTAGAAAAGTCAGATTTACTTGTCTTCTATTAGATTGGGATTTTTTTCTTTTCAAGTATTTCGTGGATGTGTCAAATCTAATAGATATTGAGGCTGATTACTTGTTCTCTGCCATTGTAAGATCTACGACTCAAAGCTCAAAACCACTATTAAAATAGACAAAGAACACACTTAAAGTAGTTCCTGTGTCTGCCATAGCACATTATGGTTTCATTTTAACTTAAAGAGAAATAATATGCAAACTTTTGTAATCTGCATGTAGTAGAAATTTTAATAAGATAAAATTTTATATTCTGATATTATTTATCAGATGTTAAAAGCTTGAACTTGTTATACGGTTTGTGCAATTAAATAATAAATAGCTGGGATTTGTTTCAGAAATATGTGTGTAAAAAACTGTTGAGAGATCACATTGCTCCTTCATCTCAGTGTTTTTGCTGACACTAATGTTAGTAAATTTGCAGTTTTCCTTTCTTACTGATATAAATAGGCTTAGAGGAGAGATGGATTAGAAAATATTTACATAGAATACTTCCATTTCATATGTGAAATTTGCTTGCATTAACAAGGAACTTCCTATATTTACAATTTAAAAAAAAAAGAAACTGCAATTCATTGAAAGAAAGAAGAAGCTCTTAATATTCAGCTGTGGGGTTCACAGAAAACAAGCAAAAAGCACTTCTCGGATTCCTAACAATCCAATAAATGCATTATTTTTTAATATTAAAAATACTGCTTATTAATAGAGTATGTGTACCAAGCAGAAATCGAGCATATTTATGTGAAAGCAACATGGTCAGGATACCAGTTCTTTTCAGAGAGAGTATTCATTTGTAAGTTAGCTTTCTTCTTGGCAGGGTTGGAGAGGAATGTTGGATTTAATTTAAAATGATTAATGAGATTTTGTCAGACTCCCTGCCTTTACCACCACTGCAGTTTGTCAGCACAGCAACCTGGGAAACCCGGACGCCACTCTGTCGCCCAAAACTGCTTTCCAGAAAAAAATAAACCTGAGTAACTAGTGCCAGGTACGTGTCAATAGTATTGTCTTTCAGCTGTTGAAAGTTTAACTGTAATTTGGGACATTTACACATTCTGAGGAAGTGAACCTCATTTATTATTCCAGTAGTCTGTTTTTGACAGTGGATACCAGTGTAAACTGAAGTTTTCAGAGCAGACATAACCTTTATTATTAACATCATGGAAAATCCTGTAATCCATGCAGAGGAGAAATTCTTTAAAAGGAAAAAACATACATCAAAACCTGTTTAAATTTTTCTGGAGAAAGTCCATCTACACATGGTGTCTCATTTTTGACTATTAGGAGGATCTCATCCTCTGCGTACTGCACACAACCAGTAGGTTGCTAGGAATGCTTTACTTGGACTCAAGGCAGGCACATCTGTATGCACATGTATTCCAATAGCCAAAATCTGACAAATTCATAATACTTTTCATACAGGACCATAACATAAGAAAATGAGTAATTCTTTTGAAGTGTAGATATTGAAAATTATTTACACTTCATCTGTTTTGCTTTCCTTGTGGAAATTTATTCTTTTAGTCTACAGCTTGAGTATTGTGTTCTTGTTACACATGAAATACACACAAACTGAAAAGACTGTTTTAATTTCAGAAGCAGCCTTTCCCTTCCAAGAAAACATATGCCTGCCTGTGCTGTGCAAGTCTTTCTGCAGTCACATAACATTGTATCAACAAACTGACCTTGCATTCACTCATATGGACCCCTTCCTGCACCAGCTCTTTCAATTAACTCAGCGAGCCAAAAATCCTGTAAGGCTTCACAAGGGTGTAGATGGTGAAAAAGACTTAGTCCTGCTCTGCTACACCAGGCAGAACATACTCTAAGGGGCGTGATGGCACATGTGTTCTTTGCATGACTTTTATCTTAGCTATTTCTTATGTGTTAAAAAAAGTATTTTCACAACTGTAGTTTCCCCATCTTCATATCCAAAATTCAGACTAATTGTCATCATTAAATGTAGCACAATTAAATTGAAATACATTTTTATAACTAGAGAGCATCTTAAGTTTATTTGTCTTCTGCAGCATTAATCACCTGCATGACAAAACAAGGAAACCACAGAACTGCTTTAGCAGTGCTAGAGAAGTGCATTTCACAGTATGCTTCTTAGTAACAATCCAGATGCTGCATTTTTTTACATTAAATATAAATGGTTGTTTCTATATTCTACTTAGGAATTTATATCGATAAATGTATTTGTCACCTGCTGTCTAAAGTCTAACAGTACCCTTTCTGATTTGTTCTAGCAAAAGCTAGACTTTTTTTTGTTTGATTTGTTGGGGTTTTTTCTGGTGTAGCAGGAAAATTCAGAATAAATACTCAGCATTCATGTATCATTGCAAAAATGTGATAAAATATGCTTGAATCTTTTCCCCTATAAATAACGTTTAGAGATGTAATAAAATACAGAAGTCACATGATTAGTAACCAGCTTTTGTTAAATTCTTTTTCAACTTTTTAAAAGAAAATAGTATAATGTATACTGAACATCATAGCACTTACAGGACTAATTTGAAGTTTTAAATGGTATGTAGACAGACATTGCTTTGACTTCATCTATAAGACAGATTTAATTTAAAATCATGAAGACCCTGAAAATGTATTGGAAATTCTCTTAAAGGAGTGATATTTAGTAGTAGTAAGTTAAATTGTTGAATATAAATCAAGATTTAAGGTCTGAGTCTAAAGATTCAAATTAGTGAAATATAAAGAGCCAAAGGAAGACATTTTCTTTGATAAGACTGAAATTTTTTCGGTTTTAATACAGATCAAGACAGAAGTTTTGAAGAGGTGAAATTAATGGTTTCTGTAAGAGGATACTTGGTCCCAGACACATTCATACACCATCCTCTCTCTTTCCTGCAGTAACATAGCAGCCTCCCTGCACTGCCCAACCCCTCTGTCTGCCCAACGACTTCTGCACCTCTGTATGGCTGTCCACAGGGAGGCTGAGCAACCTTCCTTTTCAGCCTACTCCGCCTCTCCCCCTCCCCCCCCCAAATTAGTAAATATGCTTCATGTAGTCTTGTTATTTTTAAAATTGTTGCCCCACCACTGTCAAATGTAAATCAGTAACTCTAGAGAGTACAGTCAAGATGGTACTGTGATTTGGAAGAAGCAAAAACTTAGGAGTATCTTTAATGCCTCGTGTTGTGACATAACCATGGTCTCAACAGTGACTAAGCTGATAGATGGCACTGTGTTATCAAGTGAAATATAGCATTATTCTCGAATCTTTTTGAATAATCTCAGTAGAGAAGAGAAGCAAAAGCACACTCTTGAGGCTTTATGCTTACTACAAGTAGTGCAAGTGATACTTTTACTCAATACAAGTAGTGTCAAAAAGCACTTAACCTCAGAGAAAAGAGAAATAATAAAATTTCATGCCCATGATGTATAGATCTGTAAAATAAATAGAGTCTCGCTTGTACAAGTATAGCAGAATATTGATCTAAAAGAAAAGGTGTTTCAGTTTCAGAAACTATAATTTTATCAAGCAGTGATTAAAGAGCTCATTTGGTTTTACCTCCTCTCTAGTCAATCCTCAGCGTACAGGTGTACCACATAATGCTCTGGCCAGCACTTCTCACTATCTGTGTTTGATGAGTCAGTAGCATTTTAAGATCTTCTGGAAAGACATTTGCCGCTTGCCATATCACAAAGTTTAGAAGGAATTGTCAAAGGCTGAAGAAAGCCATGTCGGAGGGCAAGGAGGTGGGGTTGTTTATACTGTCAGGTATGTGTATTATATACTTCTCTCCCTCTTTCCTCCTATTTCACTTTCTAAATTTCCAGAAAAGCTTGTTCATATCAGTCTTAACATTTATTTATCTTGGGGAAAAAACAGGAAAAAACCAAAACTAACCAAACAAAGTGTGCAGGCTTTCAGTTTTTCTATAACATTAAAATTCCTTACATCAAATTATTAAGTATTTACAGAATCTTCAGATACTATTTTAATTATTATATGTTTCATGTACTATTTGAACTTGAAATGTCATTTAATACATTTATCACTCTTTATGTCAGTCTTACACATCACAGATCAAGGCAGGTTTCTGTCAAGGGACTCCATAATACATTGCTATGGAAAATAATACATCAGGTCGACAAGAATAAATATTTGATTAATGAGTCTTTCACTTACATGGTGATAAGTATAAATTGTTATCTGAAAATGAAACTGCCCTTAAGCAAGCAAGTGGTCCAACCTATTTAAAAAACAAGTCCTTAGAAAGGGGTTCTTAGATGTAAGCCAAGTCCCTATTCTGCTGACCATACACATCTTTAAACACATTAAGTTTCTGAGAAATCAATGAAACAACTTTTCTACTATTTATGTCTCTAAGATGCAGTCAGCTTGAAAGGACAGGACCAATCCCTATTTTCCTGACATGAGCAGTATTTGGCTTAGGCTCCTTATAGGATTTAACAGATTATAACCATGAAGTGAAATTAGCAAATACCAAGTTTATTTTTGGTGGGAAAACTTCCAAAACAAATGCAATATTAAAAAAAAAAAATAAAAAATCTCGATGGTAGTTCCATAGAGGCAATGCAGTCACAAGGTCTTCCCTCGCAAAACCAACACTCTGGTCATCACTTTTACAAACTTGTTTAGCCGGTTTCACCTGTTAGGAAAAGCTCCTCTTTATAGTCTCTGCCAGAACACACTTTTTCTCTCTGAGCATCACTCCCCAGGCTTTCCTTTATGCTCACTATCCAGAAGAAGCCACAGTTTTGGGTCGTGATGGCCTAAGAGCAACGCACCATTTCTGCAGCACTAACCAGTCCTCTATTTCTGTGAAACTCCTAATTTACACCAGTCCTGAAATTTGATTATCTTCTCCTACTTTGGTATGTAACTGCAGTACTGTGATGTTCAAATCTGTTGCACTCTTCATGCTACGGATTCCTTGCTCACACACATAATTTTGCAAGCAAAAGACTCAGTGCCAAAAAGAGAGGGCACAAACTCCATGCTGTGCAGAGCTTTTATTATCAAAAGATCATTAAAAAACTCAGAACAAAACTAAACAACATTGTATGTGCAAGGACCTATCCCTGGATACAAATATGTTTCAAATAAAAAAGTCTAGAAATGACTGCAACATAAAGAATACTTTGCTGACTAGCAAATCTGCTAAGCTCATGTCTTTTCCAGATGTATCTATTGCATTGTATTTTAAAATGGCCAGGTTTCATGCCACGTGGTTTTCAGCCATATATTCTTGAAATTATCTCTCTGACTGTAAGCATAATACTTACTTTTTTAAGTCTTCGACTTGCTTCGACATTTTTTCTTTCTCTTGTCCGATCTTTCTCTTGCTAGTATTAAAACATAATTTCCTAACAATACCTTCCTTCTGCTTTTTCACTGTGATTTCCTGACTTTGTCCGAATTTTCCTAGATACGGTTTCGCTTAGGTTCATACAAAAAAAATTCTAACTTTTCCGAAGCTGACAGAGTTTATACGTCTATATTTATGCCTTGTATATATCCTAGGCTCCTGGTCTGCTTGCTTGCAAGTGTGATTGATTGACTGCGTCCCGCAAGTTGTTTATAAAAACCGGCAGGCCCCGTATTTATACAGATCTGCAAGCACCCAAAAAAAGCCAAGTGCCCAGTGATCTCGCTGTTGGCTCTAATCCTGCATCCTCAGATGGGAGCAGTATTACGTCTGTGGTTCTAACTAGTGCCTCCGGCGAGCTGCCCTTCCTCTTTTTCCTCCTCCTCCTCCCTGGTTTACAGCGGAGCCCCCCCCAGCCGGGGGGATTTGCGCAGTCGTCGGCCGCGAATGGCGGCAAAGCGAAGCGATCCTCGGGGACTGTAAGGGCAACCCGGGAAAATTAATCAGCTTGTCCTTGCTCAGGCTCCGAGGAGGCGGGGGGAGCCATGGGGGGATGGCGGGAGGGGGAGAGAGAGAGAGCGGTGTCTTGTTTTTTTCTTCCCCTGTTTCAGGAGGGTCCCCTGTCCCCGCAGGGTGACAACTGGGTCATTTTACAGCCGCGTCACTTAGAGCAAAAATAAACTCCTAAAAATCAACCTGTCCACAGATTGAGGAGACTTGCTCCAATGCTTTATGGATGTTAAAACACCGAGCAGCGCCCGCGTGAGGTTAAGCCTAGTCGAGTCGAGTCGAGCCGAGTCGAGTCGAGCCGAACCGAGCCCCGCCCCGCCTCCCCTCGCAGGTCTCCACCTGCCCGGGTGCAGGGCTGAGAGACTCTCCTGCTCTGAGCCCATGTGGATCCTATTATCATCATTTGCTCCTAGTATAAGGGGGATTAAGGCGATTAGAATAAAATAATTAAATGGTTTTTTCATTTCACCCCTTCGTGCAACTGGAAAGAGAGCGAGAGCGGGGACTGCACCTGGAGAAACCGAGGTAGGGTCTGTGATTTGAAGGGGTTTATTTTTGAAGGAAAGGGGAACCTTCGCAACTGTCAACTGTTTTCCAAACACTAGATTAATGCTGGCCAGACCTTTGACGTAACGTGGCCTTTCTGTTTTCAAACGGGTTTTGCAACCTGTAATTGTGAAGTCTCAGCGTTGAATATGCAAGCAAAATAAAAAGTGCACGAATGCTCTGAGATTTTGTTGTTGTTTTGGACGTGCGAAGGTGGAGAAAAATTTTTGAGGGTGGGGTAGTTTTTTTCCTTTGGATTTTATGGTTTTGCGGTTTTTTTCTGTTTTGTCATTTGGAATAAAGCCATAGTCCCGACGAAAGGATTTAAAATTAACAGACGGGTTTAATCTGATGAAGGGATAATCGTTTCGTCAACCTCTCTTCTTTTTCAATGAAAGTGTTTTGGACAAGTGATTAAACTGCTTATATACATATGCATATACTGACATTAAAGCGACGCGTTCGTTTAGTTATCTTTGTAAATTCATACTTCAATATTTTCTGTTTTCATTTGCATGTATAAAACTTAGACTTGAAATCCATTCTTGAGAACAGGTAAAAGAACTAGTTAGTTTCAAGCACCTTCGCTTTCTTCCTTCTTTTTTTTAGGGTAACGTGAACATTACAGGGCGTATTAAAATACAAGGGTCCACCTGAGGAGATAGTCGCGGCAGGTTTTGGAAGGCAAAAGGAGAGAGCCTTCCCAAAGACGGTGCAAGCTGCTCTGATCGTCGCCCGAGAAGATTTTCCTAGCTGTGCCCCGGTGCGTGCCAGCCCTGCTGCAAGGTGGGCCGGGAGGCAGCGGGAAGGCAGAGCAGCGGCTGCCAGAGCGCTGCTTCGCCACAAAATCCCCTTCTGTCTTTGCCAGGAGAGGTGAAGTCTCTGGAACTAGTCTATTAATTTAAAATGGGCAAAGACGGCGACATAACCCACCCCTTCGTAACTGAATCACAACGAACTAAATTAAATATTTTACCCCCCGAAAGGACTGGTGCTGATGGAGGGGGAAGGCGAGCCGGAGACATTAAGAAAACGCGAAGTTTACAGTTCTAATGCTTCTGCTACCTGAAAGAACAGCGCCAGAGCGGGTAATTCCTTTTACTAATTACTTGACAACAAGCAGATCAAAAAAGAAAATCTTGTAGGAAGAACTTCGGGATATGCAAGAGAGAATAACCTTTCTGTGCTCCCTGCATACCCGAAAATCCTAACCAAAATATTGTGGATGCTCTGCTCTTACCGGCTCTAAGGGTACACGTCTACCCACAGGCAGCACTTTAGTTTGGTTTTAAAAGTTCTTCTACAGCTGGAAAACTGCCCTGCGGGGTGCTGTTATTTTTAAAACAGTAGATCTTTTAGGGTGAAATTTAAGCATAGATGTTTCTTTGATTCAACGAGGAGGGGAAATCCCGCTTGTTGTTAGAAGTTAATTTTCAGTTAACTAGAGAAGTTTCTGCCTTCAAATATTTTTCTTTCCTCTATAAATGTTATTAGCGAACTTTCATAGTTACTAAAAAGTTTATCCGGCAAATCGAAGCCTGAATCCCGGCATTCATTTGGCAGTAACTCCTTCAGTAAATACTTGTTATTACTGCATAGTGCCCTTTGCCCAGTGGGCTCGCTCCCAGCCAGGCAGTGTAATTCCTACCCACCGACGCAGTCATTAATGCCAAACCTGCGGCTGCGAGGTGCTTCTCAGTTACCAATAAAACCTTTACTGCGGCTCTGCCCGAAGTGTCTTTTGAGAGAGCGCTTTTAGGCGCTCGGTGCCTGAGCGCTATTCTGCCTAATGCCTCCCTTCCTGATCGCATTACTGGCCGCTCCCCCGGTACTCTTTATGGGCAATAAAAGCTCCCGCAGGCCCCGCTCGGGGCCGCGCCACCGCGCCCCCCTGCTCGGCCCGGGCTCTCCTCCGATCAGAGCGCGGAGCAGGTGAGCGAGCCGCGCGGTTTTTCTTTTTCCCCGTTTAATGCCAAATAAACAAACCCTTGGCTTTACTCCCCTCCATTTTTTCACGGAAATCACTCATGAAGCTTCGGAGGGGAAGTATCTTCTCCCGTGGCATCGCCCGCGGTGGCCGGCAGCAAAGGGACCGCAGAGCTCCGCGCCCGCGGGGCTGGGGCAGAGCTGCGCCGAGAGAGGAGGGGAGAGCGAGTGGCGCCTTCCCCGGGCGGGCACTTCGCGTCTCCGCGTTGTTTCCGCCGAACAAGCGGAGCCGGCGAGGTCCATCTCCAGCCATGGGCTTGGGACAGGGCGGCGACGCTCCCCGGGCTGCCAATAGCCGCCTCTCCCCTGGAAGGTCCGTGACATTCAGAAAACACCGAGGAGGGAAAAAGAGAGAGAATGAAAAAGCACACCACCCCCCAAAAAACAAACAACCCCCCAAAAAATTAATCCACGGATTCAAGCAAAAAGCTCAAACCGGCATCAACAACACAACCCCGACCTACAGTGGCCAAATGAGATTTACCTTTTTTTGGCCAGGAAAGATGCTATCGGTCTCCCTTCTGGCTGGCTTGGCTCTTCTCGAACAAGCCCGGTATCCTCTCCCTCTGTCACCTAGAATGACACACAAGCGCGTGTAACACAAAGCGACCCCTCCCCAAGCCCACGTTCCCCGAGGCTTGGGCTCGGCTCCCCGCAGCCGTGCCCGGGGCGCCCCCCTCCCTCCCCGCCATATAAGGCGCGCCGGGAAAGCCCCAGAGGACCCGCCGGTGCCAAGCGCTGTCCCCGTCACCTTGGTCCTTAAACATGAGGAAAATCTCCACCTCCAGCAATACCCTGACGGTTTGATAGTGTTTTTTGTTTGCTGTTTTTTTTTCCCTGAGGGTATGTACTGAGGCTGGGCTCAGACGTGCTGAGAAAAAGCCTCCCACAGAACTAAAGCTCCTAGGGCATCCCCCGAGCCGCCGGAGCCCCAGCCCTGCCGAGGGTGAGGTGCTGCTCGTCTGGAGTTCTCAGCTGCGACCAGAGCGGCGGAGGCGCCGAAACCCGTCTGTCTCCTGGTTGTAGGAGTCAGGCTGGATGGAGTCCTCCCTTCCACGGACATTTGATTTAAATCTGCCTCTGGGGAAATGCAAATAAATAACTTAATCAGGAGGAGGGAGGAAAAAAATCCAAAGAACACCCAATCCTAAAGCTGACAGGAGCTACAGGCACTAAATAGGTGTAAGGATGGGAGAAAGAGTAAAAGTAAATAAATCTCGGTTACCTAATAGAAAGGCAGAAGCGAGCCCTTTGTGTACACAGGGCTTCACGAGGAGGAAAACCAGAGCACAGGGAACACGGGGGGAGCTCGGGGGCTCCTTTTGCCCCTGCCGACAACGGGAGATTTACCTTCGCCTGNAAAAAAAAAAGGAAAGGGAAAAGAAGTATTAGAAGTCCAGTAACAAGGGTGAAAGGCTGAGTGGAATGTAGAGCTGCCCCTGCTGCAGGGAGTGAAGCCGGGGATTACCTGTGCGAATGGGCTGCTCCTGCAGTACCAGTGGTAAGCAGGCAACAAGGCTGGAAAGGTGCAAATAAACACAGTGAAAACAAATAACATATCGCCCCATCTGTGCTTCTCGAGGAGTACAGCAGGACTAACATAAGAACACAGCTTTTTAGGAAGGTAAAAAAAAAATTATTTGACAGGGTTTAGGGATTTTCTCTTTAAACTAAGTGCCTTTGCAAGTGTATTTATACACATATTTCCCTGCATAGAAGCCAGAGAATGAAACAGGGTCTCCAAAATCAGTTGTATTTAGTTATATGGGGCCATATCTGAAACTTTGTGACTCTTATGTAATATGAGAATGAACTGAAAACAAAAGAGAAGACTTTCTGGTGTCTCACATACAACCACAATTTTTTCTCCCTGGGTTTATAATCATGCACAATAATTCCCCAAGTTTAGAAGATCATGCATTCTGGAACTGTGAAGTTATTCACACCGCACTTGTTTGAAGAAATTACCTCTTTAACTTGAGAGGGTGCATACTACCAAAGGATGTTTGGACACATGCTTTCAGGTTGCAAATCAATCTTATTCCTTCTGTAATCCTTTGTTCACTCATAGTAATTAATAACAACTCCAATTAACAACTTCAATTTAATGTTTCATAGTGTTCTTCGCACGAAAATGTACTGATGTTCTGCAGTTTGCAGTTTGCAGTGTTACTACCATATTTCCTTTCTCAAATGTGTCCTTTCCTCTCTCTAAGGTATGAAGGGGAGCCTTTTCCCACCAATCCCAATCCTGTTTGCAACAATTCAGTCTCTTCACAAATCAGCCTCTCCCTGGACACTGATTCCAGTATCATTTCCATAAAAAAATCCAATGCAATATAACTAGTTCTATTCAGCTGTTGCTGATAAGAAAAAACTCTGTTTCAGTTTGTTAACCGATCTATCCTCAAACTTAATTAATGAGCACATATACATGTATCTAACAAATATCAGTACTTTTTCTGATAGTTCTATATATTGTGGATGCAGACAGAAGTGTCTTTTATAACTGATTTGCAATACTCTTGATATGCAGGTGCATGTCTGGGTGTACCAGGAATGAAGAGGTTGAAAAGGGCCTGCGTAGTGTCAACACAAGGTGCAACTATAGAAAAGCAATGGCCTGTCAGATTACTCCAGGCTATTGCAACTGTGACTGTAGAATGTCTTAAGAAAAATAACTGTCACCTTCATCTATTCTCATAATTTCCTATCTCAATTTTTCAGCTACCAGATAGGGTTTTGAAAATACAGTTTTCACGTAGGAGAGTAAAACTGATAAAATAACAATGAAAATGCAATTTAGTTTTAAGAAAGGTGTAACCATTCATGAGGTGTGAAACTGAAATTATTTAAGGTGACTGTTTAAAAAATTGAAAAAAATAATTTCTTGCTCATTTTCTCAAATTCCCACTTTTAAAATGAAAGTGTATATTTAATCTACTGTTCACTTATAAGGTTTAGTTATGGAAATATTATCAGATTATTTGCTTGGCAGGGAACTATAGACTTCAAGAGATCCCGCCGATTTCTTCCAGTCCTCCTAAGGGAGCACAGGAGAACTTGTTCAGTAGTTATCGGCATTAATCAGGAGTCTACGTCCCACAGTATAAAGCAGTGAATGGGGAAGGTAAACACATTTAAATCCTTATGTCTTAGAGCGAAATCTTGCAGTATTCTATCATATGAAGGTGAAGAAAACTGGCTCCATTTTTGTAATAGAAAATTCCCCCACTACCCCTACCACTAGGCAAGAGAGTGGCTGAAACGCTGATTAGTGTGGGTGAGAATTAGGATTTTAGGCAACTGAAAAGGGCAAGGTCAGCAGAATGCTCACAGGAGAAATTTCATGCCTCAGGAAAAAGTCAAGAGAGAAGTGACTACTTGTAGGCAATTGTAGTGTCAGTCTGGTTATTGAAAATACTTAAGTTTCTCTCCCGTTTTTCTGAGAGGCCAGTCAGATTGGCCTCAAGTGGTCCCAGGTGGTCCTTTACTGCTTTGTGTGGTGCAACAGTAAATTCAGGCACAGGACACTGCAGGAGGTTTCCCAAAGTCTCATGTAAGGTCAGGGGTGGTTTTTACTGCCTATTTCTCAAAGAAACCTGCAGCGGTGATCTGATTTTCTTCCTCATCTTCTGTGATGCTACCACTGTGATTTCTTCTCATGCATTTGCTTTACTGAAACATATAGAAAAAGAAGGAAATTTGAGAATAAGCATGAAAGCCGTTTTAATGGCTGGACACTCGTTTTTCTTATCTTCCTGAAGTCTGAAAACCTCTTGATTTGATGCAGCACTTTCTACCTTGAGGCCTCATTCCTAAGATGGTTGCACAAGAATTTGCAAAATAAAAAGGCACAGCCCTGCCCTCCATGTTTCCACTGGCCAATGAGTGTTTTTTGATCATCCAACTGCATCCCCACTCTGAACTCTTGCTTTCTGCTCCAAAGGGCATGCACTGAAATTTCTTAGCTTGGGAAACTGAGACTCAGGTTCATTACCTGACATAGTTTTGCTGAAAAAGCCAGGGGTAGTTATTCCATGTTGCAGTATGAAAACTGAAAAAAACCAGAACATTATGAAGTGGGACTGTGTTCACCAGGAAAGGACTGAGGTGATCTGTGAGTATTGTGGAGCCATGTGAAGGTTTGGGAAGCACCAATGACAGCTGGAAAAGGAGTTGCAGTCCTACTTTTAGAAAGAAAAGGCAGTGACAGACAACCAGGAGAGACAATATTTAAACAAAACCTTAGAGACAAAAAACAAAGCAAAGCCAAATAAAACAAAAAACAAAAGCAAAAATAAACCAAAAAATAAACCCCCCCCCCCCCCCCCAAAATCAAGTAATCCCCCAAGACTCCAAACATAAAACCGAAACAGAACAAAAAAAAATAAGTGAGGGGAAAAAAGTAGTCTTTTGGGTAACTCAGATGCCATTGTGAAGTATTTAAAAAAATAAGTTGCCTATGGTATCTGCTGCATTTCCAAAGGGCATGTTTTCTCAGATACCTGCACGAAAAATAGCACAAAACATTACCTATCAGATTTGTAATTCAGAAAGCCACTAAGTAAAAAAAGCTTTCTTCAAGGGAATTTCGGTGTTCTGTTCAGCCTGCTCTGTCATTTTTCTTGTCTCTCTTCATAATCCCTATGTAATCCAGAAACGGCCAGTAAAAAAGAGAGACCTTCTGCTTGTTTAATTACTTCCTGAAAATTTGACAACTACTACTTCGGTCTCATTGGATAATCTACTTTTAAATTACCTAGCCTTTAAAAGACAGCATAATTATTTGAGTACATTTACTTCCCTGGCTATACATCATGCCTATCAAAATTAAATGCTTCCAACATACCATTGCAGCATTTCAACATTTCACTTCTGTAATACATTTAACAGTAAATTGATCCTATACTTCCTTTTTAGCAAATTTTCATACCTTCAGCAGTAGAGCACAATTAGAAATGGAACTCTTTTTTCTGAAGAGGTAGTAAAATTATGTAAAGAAAGATAGAGGCTTATAAAATGCAAAGCTTGGCTACAATACTTGTGGTATTTTAGATGGATTTTTTCTTATTCCTGCTTAAGAAAAAGAATATTTAATTAGTACAACTAATAGGCATATATAAATTCAGGCGTAACTTAATGAGCTTTTTCTTTTTTCTCTACATATAACCAAAAAGATAAATACTATTTCAAGAGAATTTATATGATATTCCTCTGAATTTTTTAAGATTCTTTTTCTTTAAACAACAAAATGATTTACAGAAATTAAGAATAAACAGTCCAATGTACTCATTTAGCAGACTATTCCACTGCCATTTTAACTGATGAATATGTCAATTTTTAGAAATATTGTTTTTCTGTGATCCATGTGATTATTTCTGCTTCTATATCAGAAAACCAAAAATGATCTTAATAACATGTATTGATTCATCATCAAAATAAGCAGCAAGCACGTATTCAGGGTGCTGTCACTGCAGAGGGTGTGCGTGTTTTTCAAAGCTGAAAGGCTACCCCACACAGTACTAGGATTTCTCCTATAGAGAAACAGGAAGTGAAAAGCAGTCACAAAACCAGACCTCTCTCCCAGATATTAGCATTGCTTTTGAGCATTCCTCTCTCAGGATATGCTGAATTTGAGGTTGGGGCATTTTTTTGTTTATTTGTAGTGACACATGTCAATAAACCCTATTTTCAAAAGGGAGCAGTTTTAATTGTAGGAATACATGCAGTCTCCCGTGGTGGATCCTGTTGGTATATGCCTCAC
Organism: Serilophus lunatus; assembly: GCA_013399895.1. Lineage (NCBI taxonomy): Eukaryota > Metazoa > Chordata > Aves > Passeriformes > Eurylaimidae > Serilophus > Serilophus lunatus. The sequence goes on along the minus strand of VXBA01001108.1, from coordinate 68,401 downwards.
ATGTGCGTGCATGTATGCAAGCCAGAAGACTGTCTACAGCACATGTGCAGGTCAATCCAACATGAGCAAAACCAAAAGTAAAGGAGGTAAAGAAACAGCACGTAAAAAAAAGGAAAAAGAAAGAACCCCCTTTTGCTTCTAAATCATCACAAAGACTGCAATATCCTGTTATCTGTTGTAGTAAATTAATATACAAAAATAAAGAAACAAATGTTACCCTTCTGTGAAGGAAGATAATAAAAGATTGATTCTTTAAAAAGGAAAAAAAGAAAAACAGCCAGCAGAGAGAAGAAATCTATTGGTTTAAGCTATATTCAAGAAAAGCGCAGGCTGACATAACATTCAAGCTGCCAAATTTCTTCATATTGTCAGTTGCCATTATCTTTTGAGCAAGCAGCATAGACATCAGATGAAAGACAAGTAAAAGCCATTGGACGTCTGGTTGCCACAAACCTGTTTCTAAACCATGCCGTTGACCTAGGGGAGGCAAGTTTTCTACACTGATTTTCATTTATTTTTTCCTACTACATAGCTAAAAAGGACTAAAAAGCACCAACTGAATATGCTTTACTTGGAGCCAACAACAAATTCATTTTATCCTCAAGCAAGTATACTACTAACCAAGGATTAGTGTTAATTTAAAACATCTATTACCCCCTTAGTTCTTTTATTATGGTTACCTAATGGAGGGAAGAGTGTCAGGATATAACACTAAAAGATAAGAAAACAGTGATACCACTTCAGACACCAACATTCTTTAATTTCTTGTCGATGAATTAAAATCATTCATCTACCCATTCCTAAAATTCCGATTTCTGGTTTCACTGATTTAGCAACTCAAGTTCCATTGTCTCTCATATATAAACAGACTTTCATGTTCAGGAAATTTGAAAAATTACAAATTTCATTAAGACTGATAAAACTTTTGCAGAAATATCATATAAAATAAGAAATAGCATGCATAAGTAAATCCTCCTTCTTTCCCTACTACAGGACCATGGCAAAACATGCAAAGTGAAAGTGATACACAGGAAAATATTTAGACACCATGTACAGAACTCACAAGAATGAGCTTGACTTAAGGAATATTTGCAAGATCTGGAAAGAATGAGAATAGTCAACTATGCCTACATTAAGAAATGCTAAAGGTTAGGGCTGCAGAACAAAATTGTTAGAGATGTATGCCCACAGTTGGACTCTCAGGATCTTAATTAATTCCCTAATGAAGTTTGGCCAATAATTCCCACTAGTATTAATGGAAAGTCTAAAAAAACACTTCTAAACTGCAATACTTATTAAACATTTCTAAAAAGCCACTTCTTAAAAAAAACACTTCTAAAAACCGCAATACTTACTAAACTGCCTAAATAAGGTGCTTGGTTAGGCAGAAGACACATTAAAGGGAAGGAGTAACCCTCCATATCCTCACACTTGCACACAAGTTTTCAGCATAGTTGATGCTATTTTTTCTGTGGGCAGTACAGTAACACTTTTTACTCTTATATGGTATTCAATGGCGTGCACAGATTCTCCCTGTCTCCAAACTTTTATTTATTTTTTTTCTTTTAATATGTAGATCAACCCAAGTTGATACATTAGGAGCCCAAACCAAAACTGGATAGTTAATTTGAATTTAATTGATTTTGATTGTAGTTAGTTGATTTTGAGTAATCATCATCCAACTTCGAAAATAAAGAGATTTCAAATTTCTGTAAAAATGTAAACTGTTTTTATTTATTTATTTATAAGAATGTTCCATAATAGCTTTTACAGACTATACCATATTTGCTTAATATTTAAGGTCAGAACAGTCACAATAGAATTAAATCACTATGTATGCTCATACAGTGATTTATAAAAATGGATTAGATCTTAAAAATCAATCACTACAAATGAAAGACTTCTAGGCAACATTTCACCTGGGACTAATATCTAATAAAGTTCTACAATCTCAAAAGGAAAAAAAAATTAGTAACTTATGTTCATGTATATTGTTGGCATTTCAACTTTTCTTACATAGAAACTCTTATATAGTGGCTGCCACTCAAGGTCTATACTTTTGCTTCAGTCCCAGCTTTCAAATTCACACTACACTGTGCCCGTTTAAAATAATAAATAACCACTCCCAAACTTCTGATCTGTCTTACAATGCTTGTACTAGAATCAATTTTAATACAGAAGTTTGGCTCAGGAGTTCTCAAAATTACATGAAAAAAATTTTACTTATAGTTGTTTACAGTATAAATAAATAAATAAAAATATTTTTGAAAATGAACATTTTCTTTCTCAGTTTTTACATGATCTTTGTTTGTTCTTGAAGTGTTAGAATGCTATTTCCTATCCTCTTCTTAAACCACATTTCTCTAATGGAATATTGCAGAGCTGCTACACAACAGCTGTGCTCCCAACATGCAAATAGTTTTTTTAATTTGAAATTTTTCCTTGTTACATGAATATGTTGGGTTTTTTCTATGCATACTCCCAATATTTTCCCCAGTTGATCATGATGGAATCAGCATTTTGTAAAGAAAGTATATTTATAAAAGAAAAAAAAATTCTTCTAATGTTAGAGTGCAATGACAGCAGAAACAACTCAGTTACTGTAGTCAGATAAGTATTGCTTTAGGAAAATAATAAAAAAATATAAAATAAATAAAATAAGAAAATAAACAAAATAACTTTTTAATTAATTGTAAAAAGCTCTATCCAATAATGAGTGATTTTTTGTCAATCTACAATAAAATGACCATTGGATCAGTGTTTCCTCTTCCCCTTAACAGATTTCTTTTTACTTATTTATATTTGAGGGTAAGAATTACTTCTTTAAACAACTGACTGCAGATTAAAATTAACACTGTACATTTCAATTATTATCAATTCATCAGGGAGCCAAAAGCACTGGTACCTTTTTAATTAAAATATTTTTATCAGATAACCTAAGCCTCTAAAGCCATATATTTGATTTTAATTAAAAAAAAAAATTCTGGTTGTGATCGTTGTTCAGAATTAATAAACCAAATAAAATATGGGAATAAAGGAGGTAACGGGAGGTTATATAGTGTTACCTGATAAAAGGAGACAGTAATATTTAAAATGAGGTAAGTGTTACACCGATTTATGATGTATTTTATCTTCTAGAGAAACCCTCGTTTATCGTAGTGTCGTTCAGTTTGAAACGTCAGCTGTATATCTTTCTGCTTTTGAATGTAACTCTAGGTTGAAAGGGAAAAGTTTGCAGTGACGTGATGTATAAGCAGATCAAAAGCTTGACGTTTTCTCTGGGATAATTCACTTTGATATTGAAGCATTTTTGTTGTCATAAATGCATAAATATTATAAATATCTTGAAACAATATTAATTAATAACACTTAACATGCCTCTCATCTTCATGGTGCTATACAAACATCTATTAATCAGAAAGGATGAAAATGTTCCTTTTGTTTTAGTCCCAAATCAAATTATCTTGTAAACATCCTCATCCCAAGACTGCCAGCACCAGGACTTGTATTTTTTTTTTCTTTGTTTTGAAAACAAAACAAAATATCTTCATTCATAGTCTGCTTTCCTTTGTATCCACAACATATCTGTGTCAGGAATCTTGCCAGTACAAAAAATAAGTGGTTTAGTTTGTAAGATAACAGAGCAAAGCAAATCAACCTCTAAACCACACACTTCATCTAATCACTCAAAACCAACCTAGCAGCCCAGCACCAGACTAACGTGTGTTACAGCTACAGCACAGTGTGCCAAGCAGAGATGGCATTGGCTTCAGCTGCATGCTGTCCACAGGCTGAAAATGCTTTGGCTTTTAAGGGTGGTATTGAGTTTTGTATTTATTGTATTTTTTAAACTGAAATTATAAGCCAACCAGGATTCAAGAGCTGCTGTGACTGAAGGAGGAAAGATGTCACCAACTTGCAAATTAACAGGATTGAATTTCTTTCAAGGTAGCAGTTCCTCCCTTCCGATCTTAATGCCTGAGGGCATTTATCCATCCCATTTCTGTGTGTGCACCTATATATCCAATGGAGAATCTATTTCACACACTTTAAAGAAATTAACTGAAGGAAAAAAATTTATGATCCTCCCTTGCACTGTCAGTGGGTTATTTTGCCCTGCATAGGTTAAGCCAGTCCCTGTGAGCATTATTGTTTATTTCCATTTACTGCAATTTGTAGGGTAGTGTACTGTGTAGCCAAAGATTATAGCAGCCTGACACAATTGTCAGCACAGTTTATTAAAAGAATGTCAGCTTGAAGTCCCATGACCTTCCACTTTTCTTCTTTTAGAAAACAATTTTTGGTCTAAGTTACAGTATATTTATTCATTATGCTGTTAAAATTTTAGATTTCATAGTTTGTTCCCAGAATAAATGGGATAATAACTATTGTAATCTATAAACCATTAACATATTTGCCTCATGAGACTTCAGTACATTTTAGTGTTAACATCTCAAATGTAACTACAAAAAAAGAAATCATGCTACACCAGAAAGATTTGGGTTTTGACAGTATTTGTTTTATTTTTACTCTCAAAAAAAAAAAAAACCAAACCAAAACAACCCAAAAAAACCAAAAGGAAAGACAAATTTTCCAACTAAGGAAAAGAAGAATCTTGCATAAATCTTGCATAAATCAGGGACCTCAGCTCACAACTTAAGCTCATTATGGTGGATAAGGAATTAATAATTGTTGAGCACTCATATTCATTCTGGGGATTTAAATTAGAATAATTTAGACATGTACAACAGCAGGATTTTATTTATTGCACATGCAATCACTTAGCTTCTCATTACATCAATCTGATGGATCCATTGGGCCCATGACAAATCAGATAAAAGCAAAAGGAGAGTCTCCTAGCTACTTATGGAGCTTTGGGTTTGGCCTATTGAAGAAAACAGGTCTTGAAGACATTTTCAGACTTTGTCTTGAACAGACCCAGACACATTGGGAATTCGGAACAAATTCTTAAGTCTCCCTCGAGGCTTTAATTTATTTTTTTTTTAGTCTTCTACTAACAGAATTCAGATTATCATCTGAATCATTTATGCACGTACATGGATACATGTGAAAATGTAGAGCATGAAGACTTCTGTAGAAAATTAAGTGTATGCTTTTCTGATTCCTTTTCATGATTCTGAAAAGGGAAAAAATACTTACTTTCTTTCAAGTATTTCAAATATTTACTTTCTTTCTTTCTTTCTTTCTCCCCAGAACAAGAAAGATTCTTGAAAGATCCAAATCAGAACAGTGATCAAATCCATTACTCAACTGACAATGAAATGGTAGGTATATGTGTAGGCATACGTGTAGGTATAGATACATAGGGTAGGTATATGTGTAGGTATACACGTAGGTATCCCTTGAGCCTTCCTTCAGTGACTCCATGTTACAGAAGTATCTGTTTTTCTGCTGTTTGCTAAGTTTCTATCAAGATAGATAATACATATAAACTTGCAATATTTGATATTGCACCAGCAACAAGTTATGGTTTAATAGAAATATTAAGGAAACAAAGCAACTATAAAATATGTGTTTCTACAGGAGCCCAGTTATTGTATCTTTCCCTTTTTCTTTCCTGTTTCAGAGAGAAATACTGTGCTTTTCTGAAACATTATGTTGCCTTGATGAAGAAAGAGAATAAAATACATTCTCAGGATTTCACTTTTCCCTTGTTCACTATCTTAGCAAGCTGACTCTGGAATTTTTGTAGCTGAGGTATATGGGAAGGAAGTTTGCAGACAAACCTCTGTTTTGCCTACTTGACTTGGGAAGAAGAGAAACATGCAGGCCAAATTGATCCTTCATAATTTGTGAGGTCATACAAATTGTAAGGCATTCCAGCATGCACAGACCATCAAAAGACGCCATGAACCAGGGGCATGCATAATTTACCCCTGCACAATTCTGAAGGAAGAGTTTTTATATCTCTTTTTCATTTTGCCTTAGCACACTCTTTTTCTCATATATTTTTTCTATTCATTTATTCACAGCGCATCAAAAACAAACAAAACACAAGCCTCAGACATTTAGTACTATGGTAGCTGTCATCAAACCCCAACACTTCATCATCTGCACTTTACAAAAGGTGAACCTGAAGCACAGAGAGTCTGCTATTTACCACAGTCAAACAAGAAAGTAGGAGACCTAAAAATAAAACTTCTCAAGACTCCTATAACCAGCTGTCAGGGCTCTATGTACAGACAGATCTGTATTTTTCCAGTCCCATGCAGTGCCCTTAGAATCTGAGGGCAGAAAAGAGCCTTCTTTATTTAAATCCATTGTGATTCCAAGAAAGAGAATCTTTGACTTGTTTGCTATGCTTCCCTTGACATATTGCCTCCAGGGCAATGTTCAAAATGACCTTACATAACAGTTTACATTCATAATCCATCACTGCAGAGGGAAATCAAAACAACTGACTCTTTCCCGCTTCATTATGAAGAGCTGCTCTTGTTCTATGTTGTGTCCTTGGGAAAGAACCAGTAAAGAAGCCAGTTTAGAACTACAAAAAACACAGAACATCCCCTTTCCCCATCCCCCCTCCCCAAACCAACCCTTAGCAGTGTGCATTCAGAAATTAATTGCACCTTGGTAATGTTCGTTTACAAATAGTTGCAAAAATCAAGTGGCTTAAAAATTAATAAAACAGCTGTTCTTCAAAACTCAAAGGCCTTTTAATGCTTGGTTATCAGGTGACAAATCTCAGTGAAATATCCAATATCACATTTAGAGCATAGTAAATGTTAATATGTGCAGATATTATGCCCTTTTATATTTGTCAAAGTTCCATTTTTTTTCAGCAAAGACTGCATTTAATACAGATCTCTTTTCCCTACCAATTTCTTTCTTCACCTATCAATATGATACTCCAGGATCTTGCAAAATAATGCTATTGCTTACCAGAACAGGACAAATCTCATCGTCTCTTGAGGCTGATGATGAAAACCTCCCTCATCCTATTTGTCAGCCCAATTATAAAAAAAACATTCTTACTCACCTCATAAAGTGAGTGATTAAACAAACATGACACAGCAGGCTTAGAGATAAGAAGTCAATAAATTGATAAAAGCCTTGCATTTTGAAGTATTCTTACTATCACCAGATCTAAACGATCTTTGCTAAACAGCTCCCTTTCTTTGGTAAGAGAAACAAGGATGGAAGCTTTACAATAACTTTCAGTGCTTCTTGATAAATAGCAAAAAAAAAAACTCAGTGGAAATGTTCAACTTCTCTATGATTGAAAAACAAACCTTTAATGTAATTTTTGTTTACTGTGTCATAAGTGCAGTGTTGGAAGTTGTTGCCAAAGAATCATTGGAACAGACATCACTAAGGCAATGTCAGCCAGCCAGCTCTTTGAAAATGATTCAGTTCCTCTAGTCTTATGACTAAAATAATATCCAGTGGCTCCAGCTCGAAGCCTGGTTAATACATCTGTCCAGAACACATAATTACTCGGTCATAACATTCCCCCGGCCACCAGCCAACAAACCAATCAGCATTTCTTCCTAGCTCACTAGAATTTTTGCTGTGTCAAACTGTTTGATCTCTAGGTAGTAAAAATGCAAAAAATGGAAGGACACTGCACTGGAAGGTTTTAATTTAACATAGTTTCTCATGGAAATTAAATCTGAAGAGAAACATGTTTTTGTTGACATTGCTGAAGAGATTTTCATTCTGCTTCAGGAATGATATTGATGTATTTATCTTGCAGGTTTTTTCTTATCTCTCCACCAACTAAGATTGTGCAATCTAATCTCACTTTCATTAATTATTTTAATGAAAAAAACTCATGTTTATGAGAAAGTAAAATGATACTAGCAAATTTGACAGGCTGCTACGTGTGTAACTACCAAAGAGTATGCTGTATGCTATGCATGGAAATGAAACTGAAAGAGGTGAAAAGCAGTCTGGATTTATACAGATACTACAATTCACAGTTGTATAAGCTTTATTTGTATGCCCCTATGTTTAATCCTCCAAAGTTAAATTTTGAAAACTGTGATCCAAATCCTGAGGCACTGTGTACATGTAAAAGCTTTATACTGACTTCACCAGGACAAAAGATCAAGAGTGGTAAGTGATGTTATACTTATTTAACATGTGTGCCAAAACTTCTCTCAGGAAAGCACTCCATGAATATTACAGAGTAATTCAACATTTTCTCTATGCAAGTATGGTATTTCTAAAGTTACAAAATAAATTGCTAAATTTTCTGTAGTGAAGAAATTAATCATCACCCTCAAAAGTACATCTTCAAAGGAATGATATAATTTCCAAGCTCATAGTTTATTTATTGGTTCAGCTGCTGTAATTTTACATAGTGTCCTTTTTCACAATGTTTCTAGACCAAGAAGCAACTTTTGCTCAAGGCCAATATTTAGAAGTAAAGGTACTACTAAAATACAAATAAAGAACAATGCACCTCCCTTGTCCATAGGTGATTAGTCATTTGTTCTGGTGAATAGGAGACAAACAAACAGTTTCCCTAATTTCCTTCACAATATTTCACAAGAGCCATACCAGATACAGTTACATTTCTTGTTAATCGTAGTGCATGGGAGAGGACAGTAAGAAACGGAAGGCTAGAAGAAAGAATAAGCTCTCATCTGAATTCTGCATATAGGATTTCTCTTCCTAGGCCACAGAAGTAGGAGGGATTGGGAGGACCTTTCTTCCAAATGGAGCTAAGATGTGGTTGGATTTGGCTTTCAGAGAAACTCAGATGCTTTCTTGATTCAGGCTTTGCTGTTTGTAATACTAGCATTTGAATGCTTTGCTGTTTCCCTCATCTATAGGAGTGAAAACATCCAAAAAGAGGGATCTCAAGGCAGCATTCACTATGAGCCTATTTTGGTTTTGTTTGTTGTATCTGTGATAATTAAGGTGTATAGCTCCTACAGACGGTCACCTTAGCTAAAACAGACACATCCATCTTGGAGCAGGACCACAGTGTAGTACTGTCATGCAGCACAGAACTATCTCTCTGCTTTCAGCTCTCATCCCCCAGTTTCTTTTCTTAGTTCATTGAAAGAAAGAGAGAAGCATACCCTCTCTATTCTCCCCTCCTTTAAAAAAAAATAATTAGGATATATTTTATCTTTAGAGAAATGAAGTCAACTGCCAGGTCTCTGGACTTGGTCAAAGTCTGTCTAGGGGCCCTGTGACTAACTTGAAGAATCCTTTATGCTTTGGGGCAAAGAAACCTAAATATGAAGTTTCTTATTTGGAAATGTCTACAGATTTCTGCACTCCCCGTAACAGTTCAGATTAAAGGACAAGAGACATTTTTCTGGTGACCCTACCCACCAACCAAATTAATTTTTGATGCTTATAGGTGTATGTTCCTGCAACACAAACATATCTGTTCTTGGGATTTGACAAACTGATCTTTGTTATTTTGCTATCTTACAGACTTACGATACTTTCTACATGGAGCTCATTACCTCAAATCATCTAGAATTCTTCAATTTAAATAATACATCAATCCTCATTCAGACTCCTTGTTACAACATCAAATGTTGTTTACATCTTGTATTTTATTAATTTAACTTATCAGAATGAGAATCATCTGATCAGATTTAAATACTTGTTATGTGTTCAAAGTTACATCCACAGCAAAAGATGTTGCCTAGGTTGTCTTTTATAGTAAATAAAAGAAATGGATCTTGTAGGGCATGACTTCAAGCATATATGTCTCTATTTTCTAAAATAGTAAGTTATAGATGTGGTACTCAGAAGGATCTCAGATAATTGCTTTACAGTGTCTGCAATTTTTCAGTTACTTTCACTGAAAGATCAGAATGAATGATCATACACATATTGGATCTGAAGTCCACAGAAGCTTCTGGGTTTAAAACAGAAACAAAAATATGTTCATAAATATTCTACATTGAAACAGATCAGCTTCTTTTGTGGTTCAAATGTGATGCCTGGATATTCTCACTATGTCACTGTCCATGTTAATTTTCAATTATTTTGCAGAAAGAATTGTTTATACAGTTATAGCCAGTCAGAACTTCATAGCATGATGTGGACATGCTCACTGGATGGTTAAATGAGATGTCTTAGTAGAGCACTATCAGTAGAAATCAAATACTGAGACTCATTTGAGCCATAGAGCAAGAAATATTTCAAAAACACACTCTCAGCCTGCAGTAAGAGCTGTATAGAATTAAGTCTGTAGTTCAGCAGGCTCATGAGAACAGATAGTTGCTGCGTAAGTACCAGCAGTATTTCCCAGCCAATTCATGCTGAAACTGTCCACTCATTGGTGTTTTTAAGTGGGCATAAAAGCCATGAAGCTTATCCATAGAAAGACCACAGTGAAATCTGAAGAGGAATATTTAAACACTGGGTACTTAAGTAGAGTCACTTGTTAATTATTTTTGAAATCAAATTGCAGCTTGAAATGGACCAAAGGAGATTCAAATGAAGTTTGTTTCCAGGCTGGTTCTGCACATCTGGAGAGAAGCTGATGTGCACACTTAATTCAAGGTCTTTTGTTTTGGTTGGTTTCTCTGCTTCTTTTGAATCTAACATTAGACTGTTGATGTTAAACTTTTTCCTCACAATGCAGGAGGATTTTTTTTTTCCCCTCTCCTTCCTTTCTTAAATAAACTCCAAGTGACACAATTTGAATTCTTGGTGTCTATAAGAAAAGGGTAGTATTTGAACAGCCATCACAAATCTCACCCTCTACCTCCTATTTCACACTTCCTAGGGAGTTGATACAGTTGGGAGTATTTTCCCTTCCCTGCTCTTCCTCTTCCAAAGACCCATATTTAAAATCCAAAGAACATGTTCCAGCAATCATTTCTTCATGCATCCTCTGGACCTTTCCAGTCTCTGGTCTTACTTGCTTTGCTCACATTAGGAAAACACGTAAGTGACAGTTATAAAATGTTATTAATATATATATATATATATATATATATATAAGAACCTAACCAAACAAAATTTCTAAAAAAGAGCATGACATACCACTTCAACATGTCTCTTAAAAAAGTGGAAAGGCTAACAGGTTGTCCTGATTTATTTCAAAAGTAAGATTAGTGCAGCAGTGAAAGAAAGCCTTAAGCCTTATAGTCAAAGGGTCTATATACTTCAGATTTTATGTTCCGCCTTAACAATTCCTTCTCTAATTCTCGTATGCGTCCCTTAAATATGTGCTGCCCACATTTACATAGATACTATTTTTTTCCCTGAAAGAAATTGTTACTGCTCCTCTCAGTAGCACAAAATTCTGATAAATCCCACCTTGCCAAAACACCAACTAACCACAGGCACCCTCTTCACCAGCAGTAGGGAAAGGCATTTGGAACATAAATTCAGGTCCAGGGATACCTTTCTATCTGTCAGTTGTGAGGCCCAAAGCTAACATAACTGAGGTGAAGTTACAGTAACGTTGTTTCAGCTAAAGTTGCATCAAGTGAAGGACTTAATTTCCATCTTTACGGAGAGGAGTGCATCCGGAGCAATGTCTCACAGGATGCTTTGTTGAGGCACGACAACCACAGCAATCCCTGATGTGTGACTCTCCCTTTTCTCTTCTGCCACTCTTTCCAAAGGCAATATTTATTCTTCTACTCAGAAATGAAAATGAAAGCTGGTGTGCAACAAAATGTATAGTATGATGCAAACCACTTCATGTCATAACAAAAACAGCCTACAGACAGCATGCCAGTGATGATATCATTCATAGACAACAGTTAATTTGGAAACTGGAAGGGAGAAGCCAATATCTCTAGTGTGATGTGATTTTGTACTGAAAGGCCCTGACGCAAATGCACACATGCACAGAAATGGAATTCAAAACACTGAGTTTTGGGACGGAACACTAGAAAAAGTACAGTTGGGAAAACTTTGCGTTGGTCAGTAGATGAGATAACTGGCTTTATTCTTCAACTTGCTATTGAACATCTATTAACATTTCCTGATTTTTTGCAGGCTTAAGCAGCAAGCTGGATACTAAGAGTGTTTTAGTCATCCCAGAATATGCACCTTTTACAAACAATTTATCATGATTTTCTCTGGTAAAAAAGAAAAATCTTAAATCACTATTAATATACCTTTGAATGAATCCAGGCTATGAAGTAATGAGCAACTATATATTCTGGATGAACTCTAAAGGGCTACTTACAGTTATATATTCTTTCCTTCACCAAGACAATCCACTGGACTTCAGGGAGTATACTTATATTGCAGTCTGTGTATATAGATGCTGTATATATTACCACTTCCTTAAAATAACAAACAGAGTCATGAAAAAATATAAAGTATAAAGATGAAAGACATAACTGCTTAGTTTGGAAATTAAACATAAATTAAGTGGAAGAAATTCTCATTATTTACTTAGGTCCTGATCCAGAGCTCTTTAAAGTCAGTGGAAAGAACATCAACTGCATGAGGATTTAAAATGTGGCACTACAGTTGGATGCTTTGAAAAAGTATCTGGGAAAACGGCACAATAAAAAGGCCTACTTAGAAGTGGGGAGGGAAAGGGCTTCCTGGATTATCTTATACCATTTTTACCTGTGGGGTAGTCTTGATCTCAGCTTACAAGGATGTGCATTACTTTATTTCATCTGTGCACAAATGAAGTTTGTAAAACTTCATGGCACTGGATCAGGTGGTAAGAAAGAGCTAGAGCAGGAAATAAGATACCTTGGGTAATATTCACATGAGCACTGTAATCAGGGAAGGACATCTAAAAGTAGCTGTCTGGGACCTCTGCTGAGGCAGAGGCACTTAAATAGCACATTCTGTGGCTCAGGGCAGCAATCTATGCACCACATATTTTGGAGCACTATGCATGTCTTGAGGCCCACACTTCTAAAACCTGTGAAGATCAAAGAAATTAGCAACCAAAGAAAAATCAATACTTCTCAGGATTTCTGGCATTCTGTCCAGTACTGTCTAACATTTTCACTGATAATAAACAGTGAATCCAAAGTATAGACATGGTGAGGTTTTTCCTGCCAATGAAGTTTGGTTTTCTGTCTTTCACTTTTCTGTCTTTTTGCTCTTATGTTTGTCCTTTGGGAGTTTTGAATTAAAGGGTTCTCTCTATTAATGGGTCCATCAGTTATTCTGACAGGTTATTAAATTATCATTAAATTTATCACACCACAAGTAGGAAATTCGGATATTAATTTTTGAGCACACACACTATGTGGCACCTACACAGAACATTCCTGTAGACATTTTAATATATTGAAAAGCAGAGAGCTTTCCATTTGAGATACAGGAGAGAGAAAGTCTGAGTTGAAAGTGTGTAACACTTGAACATAACTCTCCAAGCATGCATAAAATTATAGGATGAGGACAACTTATCATATGCATTTTCCTGTCCCAGAAGAGTGTGAAAGTCAGTGCTGAATGGTTCTTACAAAAATTCCATCAAAGATTTCCTCTCATTCACTATTATATTATTTTCTTCATGACTGTTACAGTCCATAGCAATCAAACTAAGAGTTCATTGAGACTTTGTATGGTATGTAGCCATGGTTTTATATTTCCATCAACAGAAAGTATGATAAAAATAGTAGTAGGGAGACCACTGATTGGAAAAGTCTGGTTCTGTGTAACTGACAGAGAATCACAGAATAATATAATTAATAAAATTTACTTTATTTTATAAAATTATGATACTGAGCTTTTCTTGCTCTGTTTTAATTGTATGTCATCCAAGGAAAGAATAAAGAAAGAATTTAGGGTTTGCTTGTAAAATGACTGGAAATCAAAACGTGAGCCAACTGAAATCTTACAGCAAAGACATTTACTCATCACCACATTGCTACTGTTTAATTGTTTATTACTTTGAAAATGTAGTCCCAATAGCAACATTAAAATCTTTTTTTCTAGGCCAACCCAGGCTATAAGATAGAGCTGGAAAAGATCCAGTTAATTTACAGCATCACATTTTGCAGTGTAAAAGCAACAAAAGTTTACTTTAGGTTCAAAGACATCATAATATATTGCTTAAATTAAATGCTGAAAATATAAATAGTCTGAGATTATTCTTTCTCAGTTTTTTGTTTTGTTTGGGATTTTTTTATGTTTAGACTTATCATAGAGGAAATAGCTTGCAATGTATGGATAAAACTAGACAGATACAGTGATATTATTCTGGGAAACCAAACTCTTACCTTCAAAAGTCTTACCTTCTATTCAAAAAACTGTGTCCACCCTGGTAAGCCAGTTGAGAAGTTCATATACTTAAACTTCAGTGAACAACTTTAAAGAAAATTAAAAACAAACCAAAAAAAAAAAAAAGTCAGCAATGCAAAACAGGTGTGGAGAAACTTCTGCTTTTACATAAAGAACAATTTCCATAGGAAATGTAGGCTGTTTGACTGCCAATTCTATCTATGGCATCTTTAGCTTTCTCACCCCTCCATTCATATTAGAAATACACAGATTAGTATTTGGATGCCCAAATAAGCTACATGCCTTTTTGGAATGTTGTAAAGCAGCCTCCTAGGAGACTGCTGTGACATTTCTTTCAGACTTTTGTCTCAGTACTATAATTCTAGTTACAGAGATGATGCTCCTTACCTCTGGTAAAAATTTCTTCCCTAACATGCTGATATTACAACCTCCATCATTTTTACTACAGTAAAAATCAGAGCATAGTGGCTTGTATTCTGTATGCAGCAAGAGTTCTTCACATAATATCACATTCTGCAGTATATTTCATTCAACATATATTTGGCATACATTCCTCAGTACTTTTGATTGAGCTACGGCTTCAGTTATTCACGAGAAGCTGTTCTATTCAGCTCCTCATTCTTCCCCTCCACTCTAGAAAAAAGTCACAACACAAAACCAAAATAGTACCACAGTCACTCCGCATCGTTATTGCTCTTTCTCCTGACGCATTGTGACACAGCTGAGATGTTGACTGGTACACTTCTAGCAGGTGGCAGTGCCATCCCCCAAAGGTGACTGGGAGTCAGCATAAAAAGTTGGGCCATTGCAACTCACCCAAACTCCCAGAGCAATGCACACGTAGCAGCAGCATCAATATCGCAAAAAGCCACGCTCTGCCCCGCAGCAATGATCACCACTTGCATCTCACCCAGCACTATGTGCTCATGTAACAAGCAGTGTCATCTGCTTAGTCTCTGTGTCTTTAACCTTATCAAAAATGTAACCTTATCAAAAGCAATGAGTCTATTTTTATTTTGTATTAAATTTGCTAGTGTACACCTTTTCTCTGTTTTGTTAGGTTGTCTCCTATTTTGCAGTCTGTGAAGAGAAAGGCAGTATATTCTTTTACAGAAGGCTAACACATTTGTGTAATAATTACTAAATTACAAGAATATATTGCATTTATTTTTAGGCTATATTTTACTTTTGTGAAAGAAATTTAGCTTTTTTATTAGTGGCGTTACTAGAAACATGGCAGTATATAAAATGGAATGTAAATAGCTGCAATTACTTTACACATATTTTTCTTAACCATATCATTTTGAGTGATCAAAATGCTTTCCAAACGGATGTATGAGTAACATAGCTTAGCTGCTAAAGCCGCAGAAGAAATTGCTATACCACAGAATAGATTATCACAGCTTTTTTATCCCCCCTGACAGAGCATTTGCTCTGTACTCTGAATAAAATATTGTATTTCACAATACTGGGCTTTAAAGAACACATTAGCAAAGACTTAGTCTTTGTCTTCCAACCAAAAAGCCTTCCAAACCATTTAGAAGGTGGTATTTTCCCTTGATTTCTCCAAATACAACATTTAAGAAGAGTACTATTCAAAAGGTATCAAGTAGGAACAAAGGTCTCTGTCTTCAGTTCCCAGAAGATTGTGATGGCATTAAAAGAAATTTAGCATTTCAATGTACTCCATTAAAATCAATTCCTATAAACATGTATCTAGCATTCTAAGAAGTGGATATTTAAGATGTTATGAGGAAACCACTCAGAACAGGACACAGGAAGGGACTGACAGGAGGATTCTTCATAGCACCTGCTGGCTTTACAGAAAATCAAACTGAAGATTCAGGAACAGAGAAGGAGAGCAAGCGAATCACAGTATATGGGGCACTGAACGTTGCAACACCTACTGAGTGTAGGCTATTTTCACTTTAAAACAGAAGTAATTTAATTTTTGTTTGTCTGAATAAAGTAGCTTATTGTGCAGAGATGCACCCTCATTTTTTATCACTGCTGCAAACATACAGGCTAAAGATTACAATTGCACTGTTACTGCACAGACTGTGGTAAATCTCCTCCAGAAGGTTACTGGTTAATGAACATTTTCCTTGGCCACTTTTGGCTGTCGCAAATGTCTTCAGTCCTGCTGCAGATGGAGATGTTTAAATCTGTGCTAGAGGGGACCAAGGAGTTGCCCATTGCTGATGTGGAGCCCTGACATTCTTGGTTTTTTTCTTACCTTGCATATGCATAGAGGTGGGAGTCTGATCTGACCTGCAATTAAACGGTTTTACAGCTTTCCTTCAGCATACCATCGAATAATTCAGAATTAAAAAAATAAAAGGAAAAAACACCAAAAAACCAATTTCAATTTCTGTTAGAATAATTTCATTTAATTTCCAGTTGACAGGTACTTAAAAAAAAAAAAAGTATGTAATATCACAGTTGAGGTGACATGCTCAAGGGTCAGTGCATGTTCCTGTGCTTAGCTGTGTCGAGCCTTTGAGTTTTCTACTTATATAGTAAGAGCCACAAAAAAGACTTGGAAATTATGCTGGATGTTATTTTATTTACAGAGAGATCCTATGTATTCTTGCTGTTCTTATTAGAAGATACACTTGTGTTGCTTCTGTATACGTAGCATGAATCAAAGATGCTGAATGCAGATAGAAATGACAAAATGGAGTGCTGAAACATGAAAAATAGTTTATAATATTTAGTCCTGCAAGAACTTGTTCAACCCAGTTTCATCCACAAAGCAACTAAGGTCATGAGTTTCAGAGGTCAGTGAATTTACATGTGAGCTCAGGGCAATTGTGGTCTAAGGGGAAATGGAATTTTCTGATGTGGTCATCACTTATGGAGAAGTTACATTTGTCATCCATATTTCCCTTAGGATGCATTGTGTCTTTGAAAAGAGGAAAATACATTTATTAATGTCACTGTAAATAAATTCAACCATTTCCTTTGCAGTTGTTCAGTGATGAGATGTATTTTGATACAAAATTTAAGCAATCTTTGCAAGGGAAGAAGAGATGAGTACAGTAGAATCCATAGAAAGTGCCAAGTTGAAAGAAAACAATTAGAAATTATCTTTCTAGCTTAACTCAGAAAATCAGAAAATAGTTTATGTGTGGTTTTCCTTAACAGTATTAAGATAAGAAATTCCAAACAGAACCACGGAATATTAGAGACAGACTTTCTAAGATGCTTCCAAAGATGCATTTGCTAAGCTTGTACACACACTCCTTGCCCAAATGTTCTCATGTTTACACTTCATACATAACAGGAGCTAATTTTTCATTTTAATCAGCTAACGCACAAGCTGGAGCTCCAAAATGACAGTGACAGGTTGGTGCCTTTTTTTTTTTTTTTTTTAACAAGAGAAGACATCATTGAACCAGGAATAAGCTATTGAATATTGTAATTAACTCTTTTCTACTTTTAGTTAATAAAATAAATATATGTACATTGTACCTTTTCTGGTTATGTCTCACAGAAGGAAAGAAAACCAGGGTAAAATGTTGGCCAGGGAAGTTGATTAATTTTTTCCAGCCTCACTAAAGTCAGGCAGAGTTCACCCATGATTTCAATGCCAAAATGGCATTCTAGGATGAGTATGATTCACAGGACAACAGAGAAACATGATTTCAAGAACAATAAAAAGAAATTAAATCTTGAATTAACTATTTTATGAAAGAACTCATTGTATTGTTTATAAGTTTGGTTCATAAATTCACTTTAATTTCAGAATTTGCTATGTAAATTAGAATAATGGTTGAAGAGCTGTGAAGAAAAGAACACCTTGGAACTGTACGAATGAACAGACAAAAAATTTGCTCCTTCTACTTACTTGCATGGAAGTCTCAGTTATTTTTCAGTAAATATGCAGTTTGGCCAATGGATCAAATAATTCTTTTTTTTTCCTCTAAAGAGAAGCTTATCTCTAGTTGAGGCACTCGCTCCCCTTTTTTTGGTCCTCCTTTTAAATCCTTTTTTTAGTCCCTAAAGATTAGGACTGGTTTCAGTCCAACCTTACGAGAATCCTTTCATGTTACTTGTATTTGTATGCATTAATTACATAAAGATTTCCTTAACCCTTACCCACTAAGAAGAATTAAGAGCAACTTTTTCCATGAAAGAGACCAGTCAGCTGTACTTGCAGACCACTTTCTAATGTTTTTTAACCTTATGTCATTTGGACTTCCCTCTCCAAACAGATACATTTCAGTAAGTGGCTCATTAGCATCACACAGGAGAAGAATCCTTATTTTTTCCTTTTAAAACTACCATATCTTTAGCTATCTATCTCTGGTATTTGTACTGATATTACAGCCACTTCAGAAAATTGAAGCTCTTCCACAGATCTCTACTCCAAATCAGCGCCAGTCTCAATTCTTTGACTGAGGCAAATGCCAGACGTTGTTTATACAGTGGTAATCAACATGGTAAATTTAGAATATACCAGAATAAATTATGATAAATTTGCTGCCTCGGGATAAAGATAACATATGGGTAGAGTCAGTGGTTATCTCTTAAAAAAAGGGAAATTGATGAACAGACATTTTTTTTTTCTTTCCAGGCTATCAGAATAATTTTTCCCCCGCTCTGGGATTTTCAGAAAAAGAGGATGGGACATGTGGATCTCATGAACTCTGATGCTAAATACAGCTACAACTTTTGAAAGACTGTCTTCCCTATATTTCAAGTTGAACTCCATGTTCATTCCTTAGCGTTAAGTGTTGTTTTCTTTCTTTCTTTTTTTTTTTTTTTTCCCTGTCGTCTTTCCAGAAGTCCGGAAATGAGCTGTGTGTCATCAGAGAGCAAAACAGTACAGAACTGAGGGGGCCTAATAGCAATGGTGCTTTTTTTCCTCACCTCAGCAGCATGACTTCCTCTTCCCAGAGGAAATCATCAACTAGTGGATAATCACTGATGGTGTTGGCTTGCTAGGGGAGTGGGGTGGTGGTGAAGGGATTTTGTTTTGGGGGTTTTTTTCAACCTCTGAATATTTATTAAAAAAAAAACAGACCCCAATACATCTTTTCACTGACCACCGTATTGTACTTCACTTTCCTTCTTGAACTTAGTGCTTGAGATATCTTTTTAGCTAAGAAAATTTACCTATAGAATGAGTTTTCAGAAAATATCCATTCCAAATGCAAACTGTTGTCAGAGTAGACTGACATTTTCCTCTCTCTTTCAAGTACTTGTACTGAGCTCAAAACTTGTGGAAGGAAAATTGCATGCTTGTGCCTAGTACGTAACTTTGGCAAATCTGCTGGGGAAAGAAGATGATTAGGATCTACCTAAATTCTAATCTGCCTGCAAAGAAAGCATGGTCATCTTCTGTAATAGATGTTACCTGTCTGTTTTGGGACATTTTTTAAAGTAAATTACTGCAGCTAGAATGCGCACACACACAAGCATACAGCCAGTCCTTTGTTAAACCATCAGGCAGAATTGCAGTTCAATTTATTTTTCCGATTCTGCCTTTCAACTCCACCTCTGCCTCTCAAATCCACCAAACTTTAAGTATGTGTTTTAATCCAACAGGCTTTGATAGGATATAAACACATACTTTGCCTCACTAAGGAGGAGATTCACCTGCTCACTTCAATTATGCACTTTGCTGAATGGGAGATTTTGGGCCCTACTACCTCAGTACTGAGAGAAGATGTGAAGGTGGAAGCCTGAAGCCTGATAACAGTTATTTGCCCATTCTCCAGGCTGCATGATGAGCTGACAGCACATCTTTGTCTTCATCTTGATATATTGTTTGAGCAGGGTGTATCCCAAGCACAACAGGTGAACCTAGGCCAGCAAGACACCCTCCTGCTCAGCCCTCTCAAATGTGCTGAACCTAAAAGAACTACAGTAAGACTGCCCAGCATAGAGCTACTCAGGAGATCAACTGCACACCAATGTTAGCACAGGCATCTCAGAAATTGCTATAGTATTGATTTTAACCTTCAAAATGATATCAGAGGAGAAAAATTCCATCATCATGCCTATTTTTGTTGAGCAAAACAGTCCTTCCCATTTTCCAGAATATCCTAAGTCATTAAGAAAATATTTACAGCATACGACATGGTACCAGTTACAGTACCAAGGAGTTTCTGGTTAGGACTTGAACAGGACCTGGTCATATTTCTATGAAGAGAGGCACAACTGCTGAACTCACCTGAGTTCATCATGGAGGGCTGCTGTGGTGACCATCAATGTGCACTGGAATCCAGAGACTCAGAAAAACCCATCATCAATCACTGAGCCTGTTGGAGAACAACTAGAAGTACTTATTTCTCTGTATCTCAGCTGTTTCAATCTTTTCCCACATGCCTCATTCTCTCTTTTGCTCACTCACTGCAGCCACACAAAACGTCATAACATTTCAGAAAGATATTTACAATCTCATTAATCCAAGCGACCAGCATTTCCCTGTGACCTTCTCACCCTACCAGTTAGCTGTCGAGTTTCTCTATGTTATGTGCTTACAGAAATTTTTCTTAGGCTTCTGTAGCTTAAACACAGCCATTCCAATGTTCACACTTGGAAAGTTTACATTCGTCTGGAGTGGAACTGGTCTGTGGGAGCAGAATACCAGCTACCTGGCACAAATGCCTAACCCTGTAAACTATAGTTTAATCTGGCAGCACAGAGCACTTGGGAAATTTAACACATTACTGAGCTGTAAAGATAACTTTAAATTTCCATTAACTGCTGTCTTTAACTAGGCAAATTTTACAGGCGGCTACTACCATTCCTAAAGGTATTTGTACTTTTCATACTGAAATACCACAGATGAGTTTAAATATATAACCTGATAAGGGCTATTTCTTATGTTATTTGAGAAGAAAAATCCTTGCATTTGGAATCTGTGTTTCCCATTAAAAATAAAAAACAAAAACAAAACCAAATGCCAAAACAAGCCCCAGAGTTTAAATTCACTCGGCACAATAACCCCACAATATGCAATCTGAAATATGATACAAACAGATCACTCAGAGCGTGCTGCAAACATGGTTATTGCATTAGCATAGGCAGGGCATTCAGCAGAAGAAATGTCTCAAGAGAGAATAAAAGAAATAGAAACCAAAAATCCAATGTTAAACTGATTTTCTTACTAAAGCCTATAGTAATGGTGAACTTTGAAACATTTCCAGAAATAATGCAAGAGAACACGGAAAAATTTTTGCTGTGAACCAGGAATGCAGACAATCTTTTCCTGATTCAAGTGTTTGTGTATATGCATACATATCTAGGTAGATAGATTTATTGCATTTAAGTAAGAAAACTTAATTACAAGCCACTGATGGTTCTTACTGGCTCTACTTTCCATCAGGAGTCACTGCAGGTTCTACTCTTCCTGGGGACATCAGCTTAGCTCCTGTCTTGGAGCTGTCAAGCAAGCGTGGATGCAAAATTGGCGGATAGCCCTGATATACTCACTGAAGAGTGCCATCTCTTCTATCAGCTGTGTTTGTTTCTTAGGGTACAATCATTGTAGCTGCTCATTCTGATATTATAAGTTTCAGTGTGAATAAGCCATACTCAGTTTGAAGAATGACCACTCACTTCGGTTTCAGGTTCTATTTTACTGCTTAGAATATGTCAGCAATTCAAAGTCTAAACCCAGTACAGGGCCTCCTTGTCTTAACAGAGGTAGATTCTCTTGTGAAAGGACAGGCTGAAACTCCAAAAAAGTTTCAGTCTTTCAGGAGGATTTGCAAAGACAAAAGCCAGGTAAGTGCTTTGCTCTTCCTAAATACCCTCTATAAACGAGCACAAGGGAATTGAAGTGCTACTGTAGAGCATGTTATTTTATAGGTACACAACTGAGGCAGAAGAGTATTTTAAAACTACCTCTTAAAATGTTTTAAAAGTACTGAAAATATGAGCCTAGGTGAACTGGTCAAAGCAACAGAGGCAGGCTTTGCCTGAATGTGAAAATTAATGTACGTCTCCAAGTTCCACTTCAGGCTCAGAGCAGTCCTTTTCCCAGCCAATTTGTGCATTAAAGATATTCAGAAAAGCCTCCATTCACGGGAAGTAAGAGTTTCAGATGGGTAATTCTTGTAACTAAAGACTTAACAAATCCAGGGGAATGAATCATTCACCAGAAAAGAGAGGGTTAACTGCATATTCACACAGTAAAGATAGAATATCAAAGCCATCACACTTTTTTACTGTTCTGTAGTTTGCTCCATACTTTTAAAACGTATTTAAACTGAGTGACCATGTATGCAAAGGAAAACTACAGGCAGATAAGTCTCCTGGAACTGAGTGTCTGCCAAGACAAAAGTGTATGGTTTATTTTAAAAGGAGGAGTGGTTAACACTCAGAACATACTATTTCTGTTTAAGCCATGAAGGCAAAAATTAATCCTTAGAATTTTTACCTGTCATTAAAATAGAACTTTCAAGAAATAAAAATCACATTTTTTACCCTATATTGAAATTTTTAAAAAAGATAGCAATTTTTATAGAGGAAAGTTTTTAATACCAAAGGAAGCATATCTTGGAAAACCGTTTCTTGGAGAAATGAAACTCTAATACAAGGAGTTCTAACATACAGGTGTTATGTATTATAATCTATATTACAGTACTGTACTAGCCACATGAGACCAGGTACAATTAAAAGCTTCTGGACTTTGTTCAGGTTTGTGGGTTGCATTCTAATTTAATTTACAGCAAGTCTTACCTCCATAGACATGAATACCTTCACTGGCTTCAGTGAACCCCCAAACTTTATACTGGCATAAGTATGAGGTATTGAGACTCTTAATCATTTCTATTTTAACTCTCAGATGTCAGTGTGCAAGGGCAAAAGCTCTGAAAATTTTTTATAGTTACTCTTATCATGAAAAATTAAAGAAAACTGAAGACTTCATATTTCTTAAGATTTATCTCAACATGCCAAGACCAATGTGAATTTATCACTCTTTTTATAAGGTGAAAAGCAGGTTTTACTCCAGACATAAAGATAGATCAATTCAACAGAAATCAGAGAGAGCTTCAGAGAACCTAGGAAAGACAGAATCACATCAAACTCATATCGTCTGTTTTGAAAGACAACAACAGGAAAAGCACATTTGTGTAAGCTTCTCTTTTTCGAAGTAGTGTTCATTACTAAGTTGCTATATGGTTCTTAATACTGTATGGGTTCTTAATTTATGTCCGTTGGGGAATATCTTATTTATTCAAATAATTTGTTTTTAGACCACATAATGAGGAAATTTAAATTCATGCGTTTCTATTGATATGTCAAAAAAATTTTAAAAATTGCACCACTCCCTCTCTTGTCAGGGAGCAAACGCATTTACTCCAGACAACTGAGAGGGAACCATTTGGGAACCAGAGATAGTGCACAGCGAAGAGGGGAGGAGGATGGTAGCCACTAGGTGGCAATAGAAACCCCAAAAATAAACTACTACTCCTCACACTTTTAATGCTCAAGAGCAATCAATTTCAACCAAAAAAAAATTAAATTCTTATTGGTCATTAAACCCCCTACAATTTCAGTATAATTTTCTGTAAGACTAATATGAAGCAAGTGATTTATCATTGCAGTATATTAATTTCTCTTACTTCATGTCTTCTCCCAAGATCATTATTTAACGTTGTGTAGTAGAAAAAATATTCTCAATTATTATTTCAGAATTACTGGAAAGTATTGTGATAAATCAGTTTTTCTTAGTAAATTTAGCACTTTGCCGTAACTGCAGAAGTCAGATGGCTGACTAAGTTTGGAAAGCATGAAACTACTACTGACTTAGCTTCTGATAGTTTTACATATTTTTTCTCGGGTTCTAAAATCTTACAAGGGACTTAAGAAAAAAATTAGTCTTTAAATTAGATCTGAAGTTATATATCAAAAAAGGATCTTAATTAAAGAGAACATTGTTTCAAACTGGGCATAAGATTTTCTGTGCTAGAAAGTTCCTTGTTCACATATGTGCAACTCACTGCTATGATAAAAATTTCACACTGTTCATTTTCACATCTTGTGGGTTAGCAAAACTAGAAGTCACAAATTAATGCATACACATGTTATAACAGGGTTAAGATTGTGGAGGCCATATTGCAGAAAGATATGAGTATATAAATTACATGTTTCCATTTTCAAACTCTAGATTTTTCAACTCCAGCATCTCTTTAATGTTGATGTTGTATATAATTTCCAAGGTTTGTTTCTGTACAGACAATAAAACCTCCTGTAGTGAACTCCTCCTTGCCATTGTCGTGGTGGTTCGACTACTGAACATTAAAATTTTTACTCCAAAGTGTCAGGGCTGCAGGGGCAGGACAGAGTGCTGCTTTCAGTTTGGGAATGTCAATCAGTGTGCTTGATTAAGCCTGCTTTTTAATTATTTTTTTTCCCTCCCTATTTCAAGAAGGAGGTGGGAATCTGCATATGTAGTGCCACAAGACAGGAAAATAAATTCAGAGGAGACTGGTCCAATTTCTCTCTCTCCACACTATTTTCTTCCCCACTGCTCACTCATTTCCGTCTGCCCTGTCTCCCACTGCTTTACAACAATGTGATCTTGGGGTTACATTATCACATTAACAACCCCAGATGCCAGCATTTCATTTCTCCAGGGGATTGCCATACAGCAGAGAGGGAAAGAGTAATAAAACTAAAATTCAACTTGAACTAAATTTTAAAGGAAAAGACCAGAGAAGTACCTGTTCTTTAGATATTCCACTGCTGTAGGGTTTTTCTAAATGAATCTTAACAGACACATCAAATTATCACAAAAAAAACCCAAACAAACAAACACCTCAAATAACCTGCCAGGAGATATTCTGATAATTTGTTAAAGAACAAGTCCATCAGAATACAAATTCAAACATCCCAGTCTGGGAAAATGGTAAGACAAGTTCAGGCATCAATTGTTCCAAAATTTCACACATTATTTTAATCTATAAAAGGGGACAAAAAGAGTAAATTATTAACTTTTGAAAATATTGCATCCAAATCTGGTTTTTGAAAGCTCAGCCAGTTTTCTATTTACAATGTCATTTACCCGACATAGAAATACATCTTTAACATTTTTGCCTACAGCTTTGAAATACTGAGAAGCAATATAAAATTCTTAATAAAATAGGAATATATTCATAGGCATGCATTTGAACACTGTCTGACATCTGCAGACTTTCTCTTACAAATGTGACAAAAAAGAAATTTGAAGAAAATCTGGTTTAAAATTTGAAACTATTATTTGCCTGTCTGCAAATCATAGAGAATCGTACATTTTTTATTCTTTACCAGAACAATCTGAAGGTGACATATTTGCATAAGTCCTACTTTACTTAAATAACAAAATAAGGTAAAACGATGGAGTAAATAGAGGTATACCATTTTATTCCTAGATATTTAAAAAAAAATCTGAAGCATTCAGGGTGTAACTAATTTTTATTGTATCCCTCTACAGCTGGTATTAATAAGCACAATGCAAGAAGATTTTTAGCATCCTTTTTGCCACCAATTTTTTGTTTAGACCCTCTGGTTGTTCAGGTCTTGTGGTTATGGAAATATACAACATCTAGGGATGCTGGTACTAAACAAGGCAAAAAATTATTCATCAATGTTACCATACAAGTGAGGACTATAATAATAAATTGAATTTTAGAAATACTGTTTTAGTGCTAGGTTATCGAGAGAAAGAATACTAAAATGCTGTAAGAGAAAAACATACAGAAGAAACCAATGTTTTCTCAGATTTGCATCAAACAGTTTAAAAATATGCATATTTGAGAAATGGACAAGAAGCCACAAAATGAGTTCTTATAGACAAGAGCTCACTGAAGTATTCAAGTAAGCGTGTAAATTAACTTGCAGTGTTACGTATAAACAGCCTTTGTTAAGCCTGTGCACCTCTCCTCTATTTGGGAGCACACAGTAACAGGCCTTAAAGAAAAGAATCTTTTGATTGTTAAACTGAGGTAAACTAACACATTGTTAAAAATCTCTTGCAATTACGCCAAATTAACACAACTGGAAGGAGAAAGAAAAAGTGGAAAGACAGAGAGTGTTGACCTTTTATTTTATCATCTCTTTCCAAAACGCTTGTTTGTAGAGCCTATTGTCCCACTTGCTTCATTCACTTTGTTCTCTGCTGGAGTTCTTGGGGCAATATGGGTAAAGGGAAATAAATTCAAATAGTTCTTGATTACTTTGTGTTTAACCACTGTCCCAGTAGAAATTCATTTTTCCTCAGACCTGCCAGCAAAAGTTAAGGGCGGGAAACTGAGCAAAAAATAGAAAAGCAGAAGGAGCAGCTGTTCTTCAACTACCATGCAAAGATGCTCCACCTGTGTGGTAATTAGAATGATCTCAGGTGGGGAACTACCTTCCTTCTGCAGGTAGGGATGGAGTCTGGGTGATCCGGAGAGTCCCTGGCAAATTAGGAGTTTTTGTTTGAAAAGTCCAAAGTGTTTTCAAATCTAGCACATCTTCAGTGTCTGATGTTTTCAATTTCTAGCCAGGTTATGGCATTTTCTGCTAGCCCAAAGGGTGAAGAGCTTTCTAATTTGTGGAAGACTTCTTTATTTGTCTTTTCTCTGAGGAAGAAAAGCTAACGAAACTTTTTTCTGAAGGAAAATAGCCCACAGAAAATAGATACTGAAATACGAGCTCTGACCAACTCTGTAGAAAATGATCCCCAGTCCACGGGTTTTGATTACTCAAACCAAGGCAGTTTCAGAGGTATTCACCTCACCCACCCACCAACTTCTCTGCTTTGAAACAAACCTTCCTAAGAGTATAGCTCACTTTCTCCATTGCTGTTACTCATAGCCCAACGTGTTAATTGAAACTAAAAGCAAGCTAATAACCAGCTTCCACCTCTGAAGTTTGGCTGGCATCACTGGATTTCACAGAACACCCTAATATGTCCTTCTCTTCCTAATGGAAAAACTCTATTTTGGAGACCTCTCTGTTGTTAGGAGGGTTTTAAAGGGTTTCGTTTCTTTCCATTAGAAGCTGATAGTTGTCACAAAGTGGAGATGTGTTCTGGAAGGAAGGGGGTATAGGTAGTTTTCACCCCAGTCCTGCAGAGCACTTTGCCTACACCAAATGTTATTTAGTTATGGCCCTCTAATCATACAGGCTTTTGCATCTCTTGGAGTTATTTTTGGAATAATATCCTGTCTGTTTTTAAGAAGCTTTGTTATTCTCTTTTTTTGTGTGTGTGCTCAGTATAAAAAAAAAAAAATGCACTTAATACTTTATTCTGTTTATTTAAAAGTTCATTAATCTATTAAATTAAAAGTGTTTTCTCACCTAGAAACCATTCAGAGCATTTCTCCAGATATCTGTCCAATCTTTTATCCTGTCCTTTAGGGCTGGCCCAAATAAACCATATTGTTGTTATATGAAGTTGAATGAAATGACCTTTAGTTCCCATTCTTCAACTCAAATAAATTTTTTAATACCTTGACTTATATGAAAAGTAATGAAATGACAGCTTCCAAAAAATTATCCCAAACTGATTGCAAATTAAAATTATTTTCAGCTAAAGATCTTGAGTGCATTCTTTACATTGTTATTCCTAACTAATACAGTTCTTTAAATAGATGAAATTAAAGGGCATAGTTGCAACAGAAGAGCAACTAAAATATGTTGGTGTTCTTCTGTTTATGTTGGAGTGAGCAGGACTTGGGTATTTAAAAAAGTTCAGGTATGACAAAAAAGTTGTTTACATATGGAGGAAAGGAAACATTTAGAAATGGATCATGGTCAATTTAGTTAACTTCTTTAGCCATTCATTGTGGAGAGCAGCATTCTTATAATGTACTTTCCTACAACATCCATTATGAATGGTTCTACGTGGTGGTAGACTGTCCCTCATGAGGAGAAAATTTTGCAAGGGGAAAAATGTTAAAAGTTCCAGTAATACAAGTACTTTCCTTTGACCCGCTTTTCATAGTTCTGTTTCTGGTCTGATTTCCCTTTACATACCAGTCTTGCATTTTGCATCCTCATGGTCTTTGGTGCAGTCATGCTTGATTTACATCACTTGAGACCAAAGGTGGATACCTGGGTAAAATCCAGGCCATGTGGAAGCCAGCAGCAAAGCTCCCATTGACTCTGATAGGGCTAAAATTTCATCCTTTTCTGTTTAAACAAAGACTGTCGATTGCTCCATCTACCCCTCACAGGTGGGAGAAACTCTAGCACCGAATCATCAATTTCACAAGTGTTTCACAAACTCAAATAGGCTGAAATATTAAACAAGTGTAATGAAGGAAGATAAATTATTTAAAGATATAACAAGTAAGTATGGACTGAACTTTAGAAAGGTAACCTATATATATATATATATATAGGCTGGCTGTATGGGAAAACATCCTGACTATATGTTAATCAATCCTCAACAAGAATATTAAACAAGGCCATAATTTTCAGACTCAAAGTTCAAATCTAAATCCGCAATTTAGGAGCTGAGTTTTAAGACTACCTGGATTGAAAAATGTGGTTCTAATCTGAATTTATCTCTCTATGTTTTCATGTGAACTTCATAAACTAAAGAAAACTACTGATATGACTCAACTCCTTATTTACTATTTCAAAATAAATGCTGCACGACTACTCCTGTCATTTAATAAAAGAACTTTCTCAAACAACTGAATAATCACAACCTATTCTCTAAACAATAACAGGCATGCATCAGAACTTAGGAGCATAGTTCATTGCCAGGAAAATATCACAGGGAAGATAGAATAAAGGAGAATGATATTATCATTAAAAATTTACTTTTAAACTTTACTATATAAAGAAACACAACTTGAAAGCATTGTGGGACTTTTCTGGAATTATGTGTCCTGATCCTTGAGAATAAATATTATTTTAGATCTTCTTTTAAAAATATATATTTAACATATTGCCATACTACACTATATTAAAGAAATTTGCCATTTTAATAATAAAAATAACTCACATTAGTTTGAAAGTTGCAAGATGTTAGCATCAGATGGGAAACAGTTTAAAAGACAAGTGCTAAAAATAACCTTTAAAATACATTGTACGTTGGTGTTTCAAAGATGAGTGAAAGTTACACTTGGCAAGGGTGTTGGATCCTTTCATACACTGGATGTGTTTAGCTTTGGTATTTTCTTAACAAATGGTTAGTATTGGGCCCTATGTCCCTGGAGGAAAGACATCACCCCACAGTGACATGTTTCTATACAAACATACTCAAACCAAGGTCATCACTCACCTTCCTAAACCCTCAGTATCACCGGCCAACAACTTAATTTACAGAGAGAAGCTGTACGAAGTGTGGGACTAGCAGATTCCAGGGTCCAATCAAGGTCTGCCACTGAATTAAGGGAACAGATGGAGTGACTCAAGCTAGAAGAGCTTTTTTTTTTTTCCTACTTTGCCCATATATTTTCACATACATGCTTAATTCATGCTTAACCCTTTCTCATCTAGGGAAGCACATAAACTGAAAGACATGAACACCAACTCACTTTGCTGTGCTGTACCACTTCTGCACCAGACCTGATATTGTCTCTGTAAGTCGGTGCCCAGATACTACAGTGAATTCAAGCAACTTTGCCACAGTTTGAGTTCTGTCTTTCCCATTATAATTTGCAGAATAACTTCCTATAAACAAACTTGCTGGCTCAGAGTATCTTGATCTGGTCTTTAAAGGAGAACAAGATCCAAACCAGATACAGTTTAGCCATGATTTTGATTCCCCACTTTTACTTATTTGCATCTGACAGGTACATATTTGAAATCTCAAGTTTTGTGATATTGCATGTTGACAGCTATTGGTCATACTTGAAAGTGAAACTATCAATCAGAATTCTTTTAAGTTTATCAATTTTTCAAAATTGTAGCCACTGACGAAGCAAGACTAAAATATATATAAAGTACTAAAACCATATTTCTGATGTCCAAATATGACTATCACAAGTGTCTCTTCCCACAAGAAATTACATCACTTGATAATTAAAAATACACAAAATTGAAGTGGTTTGTCTTTCTTAAATTGAGTTTTACTTTCCCCTTTAATACTAGATAAAACTAAAAATCAAAGTTACAATTTGCCAATTCAATAAGAATCAATTATCTAGCTGGGTCTGTGAGTTTCAAACACTGATAATGAAAGATGGCAGACACACACCTATCTGAGTAGTTCCATTAGATATAACAGGAATAAACTCAGATTTACATTTGGGTCTTTTGCATGATCTTGACATTTAGCATATCATGACTTCTCTAAAGAGGATGATATTCTTTGCTCAATAAATATGAATGATATATAAAATCTCTTTTTATCTTCTGTCAAGAGGCTGCAATCTTTCACAATACGAAACAGAATTCTGGAAAATGGAATTCTGTAAATAAACAGGTAAATATAGTGGCCAGTTGTTATTGAATATGTAGCCCTTTGCAGGGAAGTCTGGTGGTATAGACTTACAGTGTCTGATTGCACGGAAAAGGAGGGGTTGCCATCTTTTTCTTTTATTCCCGTAACATCTGCTACTGGTCATTGTTACAGACTAGAGCTTTGATCTAATCCAGAATGGCTATTCCTATGTCTAAAACTACTTTCACAAATTAAAGCCACAGTCTTTCCCCTGTTTATCACTTTAGCATTTTTTATATAATATAGGATATAACTATAATATAATATACTGGTTTATGTTGTTGGAAATTAATTTTTTGATCTTTAATCAGCTTGAGGTACTTAACAAAAGGGCAAAATTCCTCAGTTCTATCAAATTATTAATTGTCTCAAATTGCTTTGTAGAACTATCTAGTTATGAACATTTCTTGAGAAATCAGAATTCTAACTACTGCACGTTATGAAATATCATAATTTTCATTGGCAATGGTCAGACAGTTCTCTCTTGATTTACTCAATATTGCACACTAGTAAGGAGTTATTTACCTCTCAGGAACTGTAATTCTTTGAAATGTGTTATGCATATGTAGCCCATTTTTGTACTTCTGGTGCCTGAACTAGCCATAAGCACGTGCACAATAAAAATGGACTACATGTGGACAATTACTCAGTGAAAATAAGAAAGTTATTTAGTTTGCAAAGTCAAGGAGCAAAACATTAGGAAATGCCAAGTTTACTGTTGTCTGTGTGGTGGTGATCTCAGTGGAGAAATGCGTTATTTACTGCCACAGTACAAGAAGTTGAATTCCCTTTCCCAAGCAAAAAAATATCCTCTATCTTTCAAAAGTCTTTTTGCCAAAGGCTGAAAATACATGAGGCTCCAACAGTGCCAGGAGTAGGACTCCAAAATTACTATTGCAAACTCTAAGGAAATAGCTTGTATCCTGTGGGGGGAAGGGGATAAAATCCCTGGAGTAACTTTCACTCTCTCCCTCTATAATTCATGTTGCCCTGATTTGCATTCAGTTATTTTTCAAATGCATAGAATTCGTTTTACATTAATTTTTCCTTGCTTGCATGTGTCTCACCAATTAGATCATCTGGTGCATTCTCATCCACTGAAAAATAGGTTCTCTGGAAGGACAAGAAATGAGCATCTTTTTATTCAAAATATTACTCTTTCTCAACTCTAGTGAGTGAAGAACTTTTCTAGATAGAATGCAGTTTTTCCACACGTGGTGTAGTTTCTTCTGTTCCATGTAACTAGGATTTTTCCCTCTCGATCTTTAATCCTTTATTTATAAAAAAGTCTACCCAGTTTTTACTGCATTTATTTCCTCATCTTCCTTTGCTTAGCAGTTTCCCTCTACCTTTTGCTAACTAAAATTTAGTTTAGTCATCTTTTCTTCCCCCTTTATTTCCACACCTGGCTGTAGCTAGTTGCAAGTCTAATATTCTTTATGAAGGCACCTACATAAAGAGGTTAAGCTGCATTTCTAATTTGCTCTTTATTCACCATCTGATAAGTACAGTGTGAAAATTGAAGTCAGTGGTAATGCCTGCCATGCTACACTGGGTTCCAGTTTTCTGGCAAACTGGCTCATTTTCGATTATCTTTATCAAAAAATGACGCTGACATGTACATAATATATATAAGAGAGAAATATCAATTAGACTTCTTTTGGAGTAGAATATTCTGAATTTGGTCATACGACTATCAAGAACAAAAAAGATAAGTGCTTAAGGCAAAATTGTCATTTATCATGAAAGCATACAAAATCTGAAGTATTTTTTAGTAATTTATTTTCTTGGCTTTAGAAAAGTGTCTTAACAGATATATCTGGGCACTGGAACAGGCTCCCCAGAGAAGTGGTTACAGCACCAAGCCTGACAGAGTTCAAGAAGCATTTGGACAATACTCTCAGGTACATGGTGTGACTCTTGAGGATGGTCCTTTGCAGGGGTAAGGGTTGGACTTGATGATCCTCATGGGTCCTTTCCAGCTCAGCATATTCTGTTGAGACAACAGTGCAAATCCCTTGCATATGTACTTTTTGTGTAACTGGTGACATCCACTGGCACATCAATTCACATGCACAGGCCTATGATTTATGCTCACGGTTAAGGTAGGAGCTGTGTGAAAATGCCAGCCTTGCAGTGGCACTGGTACTTGGATTAAGCACATGTAAGAAAAGCTGAAGCTCGAGATGGGCTGCTAGGCCATTCTGTCTACATCACTGTTATTTTAGATGGCACTGTATTTCACTCAACTCCTTCTGAATGGAGTACAATTTGAATTAAAGCAGCTAGTGCTTGGCTATGATACACTCCCTCAGAAGGCTGGCTGGTTTAAGTTTAGAGACAAGAAGGAAGAGAACAAGGGCAGAAAGAACCAGTTCACTTGGCAGATTTTGATACTGGACCCCCTTAAACGCCAGACCTCATTTTTAATTTTAATTTGTCTCACTTTGCCCTACACTTTCTTAAACTCATTTTGTATTTCTCTAGTATGGGAAGGATTAAAAACAGTATTTTCTCTCTGCAAAGGATCTAGTGCCATAGAATCACATTGCTTGTCAATCATTTTGGTTTGGTTTTGTTTGGGTATTTTTAATAATACAGTTTGAACATTTTAAGTTTCTCATTGTGAGAGATATTGTTTGTAATATTTTTACATACCTATTTTAATTTTTCAATGTCTTTTTTAAAAAGTGGAAAATAAGACTCATTGCAGCCTTCCATCATTAATATTCTCTCTACACATGCAAAAACTGAGTAGTTCTTTTCACCATAAAGTTATACTGGGAATAATGTTGAATTGAGCACTCATATCATCTCCCAAGTCTTTTTCAGGAACCAGTGGTTTCCAATATATAATGTCCTTTTCTGGAAATATGCCTAGTTTCTAGACTTTTCTTTTGAATTGTGAACATTCCATTGCATTTTTACTGTACAAGAAAAACAGCTTGAAGAGAGATGCTTAACAACTATGTAAAAATATCTCCAGCACGGATCTAGAGAAGAGATTCCCCCCCTTAAATTTAGGGCCTTTACTTAATTATTTAACAACTATTTGGCTATCAACTTTTAATTGGGTAATAAAAGGCCTTTGTTGTCACCTTGTGAGACTGTCAGTGGATGAAATAGGGCAACTCTGAGGTTTAAAAAAAGTAAGAAGGAAGCAGATCTAGACAATCTTATACTGCTTACTATGACCATTGCTTTTCATGGAAAACTGACTCGAAGATACAGCTAAGATCAAGAGACACTTGATTTTTTAACTTGTTACATTTCCTGAGTCCGCCTGAGGACTGTGAACAACTGAAGAAGGATCAAGTCCTGGCACAATATGTGTTCTCAGCTAGTATTGGAATCTAGCTAACAAAGGGATAAATGTTTTTCCTAGTTATGGCTTTAAAGTACGTTTATCCTGCAGCTTATACTCTGGCAGAAAAACCCATTCTTAATCTGTTTTAAAACAAATAGATTGTGTACAGCTGTCTTTATATCCAAGGCAAAATGATGATTTAATGTTGATTAAGAGAGAAGGCCTTTGAAGTGAGCAAGGCAGGAGCCCATACTATGTCTCTAGTGATCATTATCAGTCTTTCCCTGAAGGGTGACTTGGTGCCAAAAGCGCTCTCCTGAAACTGACTGAGGTGGATTCAGGAGCAAATGCTTTGTAAATTTAAAAAGACCTTCTCATTCACAGGCCTCTGATGTCTTATTCCTTTAGCTGTATTAGTATCTGAGAATAAGCAGATGCAGTCTTTTTTCACTAGCTAACTACAAAAAGGGGCAAGGTCCACTGCTCCACAGCACTTTGGGCATCACAAGAATAGCACTTGATCATGTATCCTGCAGTAAAATTAAAGTTGCTGGATTTGTTTT
>VXBA01001108.1:0-33933 GCA_013399895.1 Serilophus lunatus | reverse complement strand
TTTTTTTTTTTTTTGTATGAATAGCTGCTTTAGCTAAAGAAAAAGCATTTGGATTTAACTTTTCATAGATAAACACTTTTGTGAATAATTATATAAAAGTATAGAAAAACCACTCAAATTCTATCTCTCTCACTTGTTTGTCTCACATTACAGGCTAAACACTAGTCACGATATGTGTGTGCATTATGTGGACCTACACATAAACATTGTATATTATATACATATAAACACACGGGCTTACATTATCATCTGAAATTAAATGAGTGGCAGGTCATTCATATTTGCAACTGTCTATCCATCTGTCTACAATTTGGCTAAAAAATTCACAGCATCAGTGACAGATAAGAGCAATCCTGTGTTGTTTCATGCTGACAGTTGTAAAGAATATCATTCTCATATAGCTGAAAGGGTGTTGGAAACAGAAAGGAGGCAAGAGAGAAACTCTGTTTCTCTGATTGACCATTATAATTTACATTCATATAGGAAAAAACAAACAAACAAACAAACAAAACAACAAAAAAACCCCATCATTGCCTGTTTATTTCTTAGCATTCCATAAATAGTCATCATATACACTCTATATGAACTGTACTTACCATCAAAGGGTCCATAGCTACTATTTATAGCAACCCATTACTAACATACTTTCTCAAATACCATAGTATTAAGTAAAACTCAAACATGATTTCAAGCATACAGTCCTCTTCTGCAAGTATAACCAAGACTTTTTTTCCCACTGCTGAGAAAAAACATTTTGCTATTGACTTCAGGGGGAGGGTGGGGAAGGAAACTGATCCTTTGATGGAAAAGGGGTTTGTATAATTGTCTGTAATTTAAAAATTATGTAAATGTTGTACTGTGAGAACTGCCAGATTGACAATTCTGGGAATTTAAGTAGAGAGCAATAGCATGAGTTTCTCAACATTGCTCCATTATTGTGTCGGAAATCATGCCAGGAGGGAGATATGTCTTAAATATACATAACCAAGTGCAGAAGAGCTCTTCTAGACCCGTATTGTAAAATCTTAATTCTTCCTCAACCTCCTCCCTCCCAAATAACCAAAACCAGACAAGAGTTTGGCTGAAAATATTTTGTTTAAGGGCATTTTCATGAAAAGTTGAAATCATAAACCATTTTTCCAAAGGAAAATATTTTATATGAAATTTTCAGCTAGTCGTATCAAATTTAAAACTTTTCTTCCTATAAGATTTAATCTTGCTTCTTTTTTTTTTTTTTTTTTTTTTTTTTTTTTTTTTGTTTTTTTTTTTTTTTTAGTGTGGTTTGGTTTTTCAGGTTTCATTCCTAACCTGTAACAAAAAACATCCAAAACATGGAAAAACTTGCA
Organism: Serilophus lunatus; assembly: GCA_013399895.1. Lineage (NCBI taxonomy): Eukaryota > Metazoa > Chordata > Aves > Passeriformes > Eurylaimidae > Serilophus > Serilophus lunatus. The sequence goes on along the minus strand of VXBA01001108.1, from coordinate 32,587 downwards.
TGTTAATATGATCTTAACGTTGTCTTTCAGAACAGCTATTTTGTTAATATCTGACTATTTCATGGCTGTATAAAGTAAGGCATGGATGGTACCATACAGCATCAAAATCTATTTTGTAGCAATCTCCTGTAAAACCTGCAATTGTGAATTTGACAACTAAAGATTTTGTGAGCAGAATTGCAACGAAAGGTCAGATCATTCTCCAAGCCTACTTAATCCTTGACCTTGCTAAAACTGATGAAGGTAGCAATTAATCCCAATTACAGAGTTTAGCTTTGTGCAATGTGCAATATAAAATTTATTTAGTTAAGTTTGTCTGATAAATTGTGCCTAGATTTAGTTGTTGACTGACTAACCAGTATCTCAAGAAAGGTGCCATTATTAGATTTAGTAGAGAATTATCTGGTTTAAATACATATCCTTCTGGTTGTAGAACAACAGTCTGTAAACATGTCATTCAAAAGTGTTGGGTTTTTTTCCCTTTCTCATCAAAATATCAGGACTTTTTTAACAATCCAGTGAGAATGTTGGGTTTGACATTTTCCATTGCTTGCATGTTTCTGTTTTGTTCCAAAGGGCAATAAAAATGAATGACCTGCAGGTTTGGGTTTTGTTTCTTTTCAAAAAAAAATGACACTGCAAAACATGCATAATTTTTGGAAAATCATTAGAAAATATATTGGAACCTCCTAACGACACAGTTTTTCTACTTTTTATCTTTCTAGTAATCACAGAATTTAAAATGTTACAAAGTTATCATTTCAGCATCAAATATACTGAGGTATCTTATATAAGTCTAAGGTATAATTGACAAAACCTAACAGAAAGACCCCCCAAAAAATATTTCAAGGTATAAAAATGGGAAGTCTGCAAACCCTACGCAGTTCTGCCAAAAGACTTGTTCCTGACAAAGACGCATTTCCTGTTTACTGCCTTGATCAGTTCTCTAGCAGTTGTGTGCCTACTTATCATAGTAGTACACACAACTAGATGTTTAGTGGATTGGATCCGTAGTAGCCAGACATTTTTCTAAACTTATGTACAGACTCCTTTTGTAAACTTATGTATAATTAATTGATTTTAGTCTATTAATTTGTTTTCATGTCTGTGGCTGAGGAGCTTCTAATTCTCAAGTTTCACATTTCTTGGCTTACATAAAAAATTCTTTTGTCCAGTGTCACAATTGTTTAGAATTTCAATCCTCTTAGTTTTGAGCTAAAAATTGGTCCTATATTAAGCCTACATGGTATACAAATTAAAAATATTTACAGAGTTGATGCTTTCAACAGTAAGAACGGCATAATCACATAGAGTAAAAACCTATTCACCTCATTTCACAGCTGAAAAAAGAAAATTTGTTCATACTTGAACTAAGAATTATCAATTTTTGTCCCTAAGAAAAATATCTGAACAGATCATTGTAAATGGCATGAACAGCATCTCTGTGCTTTAGGTCTTCTGTCACTTCATTGTCCATTCTGAAGTTAGACTGAATTGATCCAATTTTTGCAATCCAAAGAATATGCCAGTATTTTTCCATCTGCAACCGAAAGAGAAGCTCATGATCTTCTAAATACTTGTGGTTTCAAGATCCCAAGACTATTCAATATTTGAAGGAATAAGGTTAATTAGATCAATTTACGGAAAATAATGCATGATCTGTTCTTTAATTGGCCAGTATAGGCTGACAACAGGGTCCCTCATAACCAGAGAATCAACTAATTCTGAATTAATTTAGAATTAGCAGAGTGTGGAAAACTCTGTGCCTTTCACCAGAGACTTCAATTTCTTTCAAGGAAGAATGACTCTGGGGATAAGGAGAATGAATGCAAACAGCACAAATAGAAATAATTATGAATCCCAAATAATTAGAATGGATGTAGGAGCACTGTCAACAGAAAGCCCAAGAGCTGACTTGGCTGTACTGTGCTTGCAGAACTACGTAATGCAATCAGAATTAAATGCCAGAGGGTTGTGTGAGGCTCCTGAGAAAGATGAAGTGTAGAATTTCATGGAAAATGGTCCTTCTTGTCCCATTCTCTGGCTAAGTGATTTTTATACCCATTTTCTCTTATTTTCTCACTTTTGTTATTTATAATGTCCTGAGGATACACCTTATTCACAGAATTTTAGGGATGACTTTGCTGCTATGTAGAAAACTGCCTAAAATATCTTGAGATATTATGCCATTAACCCCTTTAACTCTATCTGTGGTATAAATAAATAAATGTGGAAAAATAGGCTGAAGTACATTGGTTACGAATCAGTTAAAGAAAATGAGCCAAAAATAACATCTGCACCAGCAAATCTGCACTGCTTAGCATACGGTTTTAATTTAAAAATATTTACTCCTAAATTTTGAGAGCTGTGAGAGCTTTTAGAAGTGTGCTTCTCATTAAAAAGATGCTGGCAGATAGTGTAGGCCAAATATTGGCTCCGGAGCAAGAAAGGTTCAGAAGACCTAATATTAGGCCATGTTGGGTTTTTTTAGGCAGAAGTCTTCACTGAGTCCTAACAGAATTCACTTTCACAAATTTCTGTTAATAATTGAAACTCTCATTTGACCTTTGATCAGATAAATGCTTAACAATTGTATTAGATGGTACCTGGATATCACACAGTAATTAACTAGAGCTAGGCCAGTGTACTGTTTTTTATAAGGTTTTAACAAAAATCCATTGTTAAATGTTAAGAAATGTCCTTTAAATGCAGCATTAAGTATTTAAAGTTTTAGTTACTAATGCTGACAAATTAGACTGACTTGTAATTTGATTGAACAGGCCCACCCTTCCTAGAGATTCCAAATCTAAGAAGTAGCACAATTCACTCTGAAGTGAAGGGGAATGGAGCACTAAGACTGTGTGGGTCCACATCAAGGGTATAAAATACCTAATGTTTGTGTGCTGGGTTGTAGTCTGCCTGAATCACTATCCTGTTACTTTAAAATGTCTTTTTAATTAAAATAAAATACAAGAGAAGTAAAAACAAATTGACACCACTATAAAAAGATTTTTATGTCGTTGGTTAAATTCAAATATTTCTGCAACTAAACATTCCTTATTTTTTGGTGATTTTCTTTCCTTTTTGTTGTATTTAGTATTTCTACAAACTGCATAAAAAATTATTTTTAATTGTCCAGTAATAAAAGATGTCTAGCAACAGAAAGACTGCATCTGCTTCAATGGCAGACGTATAAAACCTGTGTGACAAACATGATCATTAAACAATCTGATTTTCTTGTTGGGAGGGTTTAATGCTGTTGAGTGTAGTATTAAAATGTAGAATTTGATAGTGCATCTTAAAATTTTAATGATGTGTTCATGAATATAAAACATGCTTCCATCAGTGACTTTATGACTTCTCCTCTGCATAATTAGTGGTATCTGTTTTATGAGCTTACTGTTGTTGCCTTGATCACATGAAAATGTGAAACCACCGTAATAATTTACACCATTCCAGAGCTTTAAAAATACGGACTGGGATTTCATCCTCTTTTCTCCTTCCATATACCCTTGCATTTAATATCAAGACAGAATTTTAAGTGGCCTTGGTGAAAACCGGGCAAGGAAAAAAATTCGAGAACAAGAGTTAATTTTAAACATTTGTTTTAACATTTAAATATTTATCATGTATTTGTTGTCTCAGCTTAAACTTGCAATGTTACTGTCTGTTAGAGAATATGATAAGCTTTCTACCACAAAGCTGGTAAATTTAAATGAATTTGTTCATTGAGGAATGTGCAGAATAAAATGTGACTAACTTCCAGTGAAGTTAGTTATTCAGATGATTATTACTTTATATTTGTAATCAGCTAACTTCTGAATTATCATTTACTGTACAGTTTCTCCCCTCTAGACTTCAGTAAGTGCTGGACCCGTACAAATAAGATGGCATTTAATTCATAGTAAGGAACATGGCATTATGTTTGGACATTTAGATCATATATTGGGCAACAAGAACAGCAGTTTCCTCTTTGGTTTCACATCTGTAAATCAAGGCTGATGCTGGTTAAAACAATGGTGGGTTATTGTGGCATTTAACACGGATGACTATTTAATCTTCCTCCACTTAAAGGAGATAGTGAGGGTGCGAGCAATATTTGCAGACATATATTCCAAATAAACACACATGCTCCTGGAAATTGCTCAAAACCAGAAAAGATGTCACTAACTATGCTTTGTATAAAGGCCTTCCACAGTCTTATTCTGAACTGTTGCCCTTCAGAATTTAAACAAAATTTAAACAAAAGAAATCAAAACCAAACCAAACCTAAACCCACAAAAAACCCCACAAAACAAACAAACGAACAACAACAAAAAAACCCCACACAAGTTTCAATTTTTGGTCCAAAAGGTTGAGCTTCTAAAGAGTTATGTAAATAACACTGACAAAACAAATATACAAAAGTAAAAATGAATTCCGAAAATAGAAAAAGCCTCTAATGATGTTTTGGTAATACTATTGACTATAGCACTTGAAGCTAGCTGAGTCTCATCAATTAAACAGCATCATTTTGTTATTCTTCTAGGGAGAAGACACATAGATAAAAAAATGTACTCAGTGGAAATTAACATTTCAGTGAAAATTGTGTAAAGCATGAAAAAAATTATTTTTATTCTCTCTCAGTTTAATTTTCTTTTAAAGAACATTGTTTTGGCTGTTTGTATCAGGGGAGGTTACCATTTTTGTTTGAGGGTTATAAATGGAGACACATCATTGTCATAGATTCTCTCGTAGGAGTAGCACTTCCTACTACACTTCCTATTATTTTCTGCAGTCATCCCTTTGATCAAGATAGAGTGCATTCGGTGTGTGAAAAAGAATTCATTCTACCAGAAAACCTGGACATGGGAAGAGTTTGAGCATAAGGGATTACCATGCTCAAGAAGCAATGTAACTTGATAAGCAAATGGAGTCAAAACAATCCATCCTTTCAAAAGGCTTTCCTAGGCTCACTAGGAATTGTTCACTTGAAAAAAGAAAAACAAACAAACAAACAAAACCCCACACAAAACACAATAGTCCAAACTTCTTTACAATTTGGGATGAAAATAAATATCACTGTATCAGACTATGTCAAGGAACCAAAGCTTCACTGCCCACTCAGTTATAATGCAAATAGGGATTTCAAGTCCTGCTTATCTCGCCTCTTCCCATCCAACAAGCATCAAGCACTCCCAGCTGAAACATCCTTACTTCTCACTGCCTTTCAGAGTGTCTGCCACAGAAGGGCTTATCTCACCCTGCTTTTGTACCCTACAGCATGACTAGGTAGGTGGAATTCTGATTTAAATCAGTCTCTTTTGCTATGGGAACAACTAGTTAAAGAGCTAAATTAATCTCAGTATTTGACTGTCTATGCCAGTTCCAGTTTTGCACTCCCTATTTGAATTTTACTGGACTTTCTTCTGAAGAACATTTCTTCATTGCTCAGTTTAGTGGGAGGTTATCTCTTTCCTTTGAAGGTTATATTGTGATTGGCATAGGGTCAGGAAACATCAGTCACATTGGCCTGTTACGGAAATACTTTGAAAAATAAATGTGAAAGACAAATGTTAAGTAAAGAGACTCCTTAATCAGCAACAGTTCCATAAGACTTAAGACCCAGTAGGGTATCCACAAAAGTTTTGCTTACACAGTATATTAATACATACATTTGAGAGCAAAAGGAGATTCTTTGTTGACTCTGATAGTCAAGCTTAAGATAAATGTGAGGTTCATGCACAGTCGGCAGGATGTTCACGAAGCAACAGACTAAAGAACAAACACACTATTTGGCCACTATCAAGATTTCATGTAGATTAGAAGACTTTTGTTATTCTGCAATGCCATAGGATTCTCCTAAACTCTGCCTTGCTTCCACTGAGCTTGCTAAAAGTAGTACTCTATCACTTTAGGATGACACCAGTAAGATTAACACAGTACTGCTTGAAATACGTTTTTACAATACAGAAGGGCTAGGATTTCTCATATCCTAGTATATTGTAAGATATAACAATTTTTAGTTTTCTAATTTCACACTCTTTTTGTATCTTTATATACTAAAAATAACTGAGATAGAATTTTAAGGATGCATTCAGCGTGCATTATATGCTATATAATGCAAAGTACATGTAATATTGTTTTGAAGTGTCTGAGGAATGGACCTTGCGCCTTCTGATATATAGCTCCAAATGCACTTATAATTGGATAATAATTAGAAGTATTATGAATAATTTCAAAGCTGGCTAGGATCCTATTTTTTCTGGACAAGTCCATTTCACTCTTGCTAGTAGCAAAGTGAGCAACCAGCAGAAGGGCATATATCCTTAGGATTTGAAGCTTGAGCTGTCTTTATTTGATTCAGTTGACCTTAATAGTCATCTTTGCAGGGAGTCCAATTAGCAGCTGGTTGTAACATACTGTACCATATGTGCTGGATCTCTAAGGTACAAGTAGGAGCTTAAAGATGGAGGGTCAGGCTTAACTGTCATTTTTATAAAAATTACTTTCTTCTAGGAATTTTAAAATAAAAAAATAGTAGAAAACACATTAAAATAGTGCAGCTTTTATGAGAAATGTCAATTTAAGCTGCAGCCCATGTGTTCTACTTTCAGTAGGTCAAAGTGTTATATAGTACTTCATAGATTTCAGCATTCTTCACCATATCCTCACTGTCCCCTGCTGCTATAAGGCACAGTCAGTCCAAATGCCATTATCAAGTAATCTTCCTTTATGTTGGTGTTTTGAGATGTGCATAAACTTAGGATAGGAAGTTAAACTTCTGTAAAGCACAGGTTTGTTCTCAAGTTATGATTAATTCAAAAGCAAAATGCAAAAAAGACATTCTTATTCTTCCTGCTTTCATCTACTTACTCTCTCAACCCCGTTCCAATTTATTGCCTGTCCAGCAGTGCCAATGCAACTGTTTATATTGCTGTGGCCTATGTCAGATCAGTACACTGAAATTATACAAAAGACCTCACAGGAATGGGAAGGAAGAAAGCAAAAGGGAAAGGAAAAGAAGAAAAAGAAAGAAAAAGAAAAAAAAGAAAAAGAAAAAGAAAAAGAAAAAGAAAAAGAAAAAGAAAAAGAAAAAGAAAAAGAAAAAGAAAAAGAAAAAGAAAAAGAAAAAGAAAAAGAAAAAGAAAAAGAAAAAGAAAAAAAAAGAAAAAGAAAAAGAAAAAAAAGAAAGAAAAAGAAAAAGAAAAAGAAAAAGAAAAAGAAAAAGAAAAAGAAAAAGAAAAAGAAAAAGAAAAAGAAAAAGAAAAAAAAAGAAAAAGAAAGCAGCTATTTTCCCTTCCACAGATTGTCCCTTTTTTTTTTTTAATATTTGCTAACAGAACAATAGTTTTGGACAATTATTCCTTTTGGACAATTATTCCCTTTTCCTGTAGCTACATTTTCATTTCACACTTGTAGTCAGAAATATGACTTATTTTTCTCATTGCACTTCACTATTTGGGGATTCTAATGACAAGAATAATACACTGGTGAAATTTCAGCACTATCCATGTTCAAAGTCACCAAAGTTTGTTTGCTTTAGATGTACCTTTAGAGCAGAGAGAAATGAGATACTTCCTGAGCTGCAGCTTCCATTCAAACAGCTGAGATCTCGCCCTGGGCAGGTTATAGAGGGAAATTGCTTCAGTTGGTTGTCTATCCAACTCCAACCTCTGTCATTTCTGAGTGCTCAGAACAGGCTTAGGTTTAATCTTAGATTTAAGCGAGAAACCTCTTATTCTACAGGACTTTCAGCTTTTTCAGAAGGGACATATGGAATTTATTTGTGCCAAGAAAGATTTTACAAGTTCCAAAAAGAAAGTTTTGTACCAGGATAGAGATAACTTATTTATTTATGGTTAAAACCACTAATGTACTAATTTTGATTCTGGTCCCCCTTATCCTTTCCCCCCACTCTTTCAGCAGGTTGTTAAGGTTCACAACATCTAGCAGCAGGGGACTGCTGGAGTGAATGTAGCTCCATACATGCACAGCTCTTAACTTGAGTGAGATTTGCCCCGTACAACTGCACGGTGTACAAGGGCAAGAAATGAAATATCTCATCCTAAATCCACTAAATTAGTTGTATCTGTAAATAGTTACACTGGCAAACTGAACTTTTCAACACATACTTAGAGAGCAACTTTAAGAGAGCAACTGAATTTAGAGTGAGTAAATCAAAGACCCTGGCAGCATGTGGATCTCAATGCAAGGCAAGGCTGCAACTCCCTGCAGGAGTCATGCCACAGCACTGGGGCTCCAAAAGCAAGTCCTGGAAAGCCTGAATAAAGCCTGACCTGCCAGGTAAAGATATGTGCCATGTCTGAAGGCTGGAGGCATTGGAAGAAGGCAAATACAAAAAACTTCCAGCCTAAGTATGTGATCAGTCACCTTAAAAAAATGCAACTGTCTTCATCAGAAACTTATACTGGGCAAAAAATTAACATAATTTAGAAATCCAGCCTTGTACAAAATTAGAGGAATGAAGAGAAGATATATCCCTGCCTTCTATAGTATCTTCCTGAATAATAGGTTGTTTCTGAATTGTGTTCAGGACTGATGTAACATGAGGAAAGAAGCAGGGTTTTGGTTGTAATGTAACTGTCTGAGAAAAATGTAATAGACATATACATTTCTCCTCTGTGTGATGCTTTATGAATAGATAGGGATAATAGGACTTTGACACAGATTCCTGAAAAAACAACAGAGAGTCTAGACTAACTGTAAATTTTTTCTATCCTTATAAAGCTTTTTTTTTTAAAAAAAATCATCACTGCTCGGCTCCATGAAGAAAGAAATATGCAGACAAATGATTGAAGATAATTTGACTCTAGATGAATCAAGAGAGGTTTGGAGTAATTTACGACAATATTTCATAAAATAGCCATATATACACCCATACATATCCCTTTCAGATTCTTTCTGTTGTCAAGGGGTTTGAATAGCATCAAGTCATATGTAGAAACGTGCTGAGAACTGTGCGCGTGAATGTAAAGAGAAACTGAGGCATGGGGCAAAACTCGCTCTTTTAACAATGCTTGTATTCCTGCCTTTTTAATAATTGCTAATAAAGAAGACATTAATAGCAGTATTTACAGTCCTGTTGTCAGAATATGAGTCCTTTGCAAACTTAAAAACACTAGTTTCTGTGTAAAAAAAAATATCATAGTACTGACTGGAAGATTAGGGTCAACATTTTCTAGATGTTCATTTCTTCCAAGGGTAAACTTGGCTCCAGATCTGCAAACCGTGGTAAAGATTCTACTTTCTGGTATCTGTATCTGTGGAGTATTTCATTCTATGGAGTATTCCATTCTCAAAATAGCCTCAAGTGATTTTAATTTGCTCATCTTTATTTTCCTTTTAAGCAGTCATCAATTCAGCAGTTATTCTCTGAATAAACTGCTTCAAACAAATGGTTACAAAACCACTTTGCAGCTGAAATTGGAGGAAGGGGAAGAACAGACAACACTGGCAACCTAGTAACCTTATATTCAAGTCAGTTTTGATTTAAAATGCATTTAAAATGTAGTTGCAGCACAAACTCTATGGTGTTTGCAAGGCGACCAATCCTAGCTTTGCTGACTTAAATTCCAAGACACTGAGAAAAGTAAATATCTGATTTTAAACACTACTTAAACCCATAGAGAAGTCATCCGTGCCAAAATATATGTCAAAAAATGTGATTCATAACACAAGAAAATTGACAATTTCTACTAAAACCCTAATTTTATGGTGTATCGATATACATATTCTGATTAATCTGGCTTGAAGGCCTCAAAGATCATTCAATGCCAGGATATTCAGACCTTCCCAATAAGCAAATAGGCAACATTTATCTGAGGCGACCCTTAAAAAGGTTTGCAACAACCTGAGCTCACCTCACTGTTAGAAGAAACCAGATGAGTTTCCTCACTTGTAGTCAAGGAGAAAATTCAGTCACTGGCTGAACTCTTACAATTTCCAGATGTCTATTGACACACTACCCAATCCTTTTCTTGTCATTTAACCTCTCTGCCTGAAAAACTAGGAAAAACAATTTAACATATAGGAAAATCTAACACTACATTTTGTTGCTTGTTCAAACAGTGTAATATAAATACATTATATAATAATATATATACACTATTCTTGCATATATACATACACACACTCATATATATACATCACTTTCAGGGGAGTGGCTGTTTAAATAAAGCAGACTGTACTCCTCTTTATTCTAGTCTTTTTCACATCATTAAAATAAACAATTTAAATCATTGTCACTAACATTTTTAAACAAAATGCTGTGAATAGGATTATGAGAAATGACCCCAGCACTTACTGATGAACATTAAAAATTGAGGCCTTCTATGTTCCACAATATGGTAAGAAAATATGTAGAGAAAATTATTCATCTGTTTCTCAGGTTTCTAAGTGTCTGATGCTCGGAAGACAAATGATAATAGGACTTGATTTCTTGTGTTCTTAACCAAACTTCTCTAGTTTGTCATTCATATGAATTGGTTAAAGTGAACCAGTCTGTCTTGACTTGTACAGAAAGAAATAGAAAGCTGATTTAAAAAAACAACTGTACTTAACTTTCTTAACATTATGGGACAAATTCTCCATCAGTTACACACATGCAACTTCTATCAGTTTCTGAGGAAGCATATGGTTCTAAGCACAGCTCTTATATTTTAATTGTTGCCAAACACACATGCGCGCGCACATACACACACAGTTCTGTGCTTTCCCTTAGTTCAAAGCTAGAAATGAGATGGTTTTGAGATTTCCAACATTTTCCTGCTCTGACTCAGGGCAAAACCTTGAAATCTCATAAATTTTCATCAGTAGGCATTCCAAACAAAAGCTTGGCTTGAGTTAATAAAAACATTTTGGTAGGGGCTTTATTATTTTTAGATATTGCTATTTCTCCTAAAATGAGACATAAAAAAAAAAAAAGTCTATTTTGAATTTTCCCTGGTGTTTTTTGTTTATTTCTTTTAACAGACATAAGCTGGGCCAGATAGTTTCTGTGGTTTTTATTTGGATGCCTTAGCACTTCCTTCTTGCAATTCCTTCTAAAGAAGCTTCCGATCAGCTGTTACTCCTCTGTTACATAAAGCTTAAAACTCAGAACCAGCATTTTTCATGTGGCAAGGATTAAAGCCAGTTTCTCCATCGGGGCTGGGAACAGAGAAATGTTTAGCAGGCAGAGAGGTGGTGCAGTGTGGTGACTGGAGCAGTAGAAGGTCTGTAGTCATCATTCTCTTCCTTATTCTTCAGTAAACTGGATGCACAATCCTCAGAAGATTGCATGATTTTAATGCCCCAAGGTCAGCTCAGGATGCTACAAATGTTTTGCTGAAAAAAGGATTCCTGTTGTGTGCGTAACCTTCACTAGAAAAACTGTTCCTTTGCTTGTGTAATTTATTACAGTCCACGGTTAAAGAGTGTAGTTCTCAGGGATTATACTTTTTCTGAAAAAAATTACCTGGGCAGAAATCTGTAATGAGGACAGAAGTCTCCTCCCTTTTCAAGCATGATGGGAATGAGAATTTGGAAAACCATTTGCATATTGTGGTATCTGTGCTGCTGCATAATCAATACCATGTTTCTCGGCAGCAACAGAATACGAGTGGCTGATTTTCCAAAGTGACGACCGTTGTCACTTGCTGACGACTGTGATGTGAGAAGTGGCTGAACAGTGATTTAGGATATCAAGCTGCTCAAACATGCTACTGTAAGAGACAGAAATACATAGCTGCTTACTTGAGTTTGGTTTGCATGGATCTCTGGCAGACCGAAGGTGGAGACTGTGGGGATGGCTGCCTGGTTTTTCATCATGTTAGTAAGACCTCCAGATCAGTTACGCTTATTTTGTGATGTTTTGCTGGTTCTTATTCTTTTGAGGAAATACAGGCTTAAGCCACAGAATCTGGGCTCTTCCATACCTCTTCAAATACAGCACTTAGAAAAGTTTCCAGTAAAAGAATGAGTGTTGTCAACTAGCTAGCACAGATCATTGGAGAAATCCCTCAACTCTGTATAGGCAGAATAATTACACACAACTGCATTCGGAAATCCTATGGAAAATGTGGTCCAGTGGCCTGGCATGGTTACAGCACAATTTAGCAAGTATGTTAGAACAAATTACTTCTTTTAACCATAAGCCATTCTGTTTCACGCTTTTAATGAAGGCCTCTGCCACACACTAGAATACTTCTCACCTCATTACTACTCATAAAAAGCAATGATCCATTCAAAGGCTCCTCATATCTCCCATATGAGATGTAAAAGAGACCACTCTTTCTCAATCTGGCACAAAAGAGAAGAACGGCTTCTTACTTCAGCCTTTGATGTTGATCATTAGGATGTTTACTAGATAAAAGAACTGAAAAATTTATCTGTGTAACTTCACTGCTGTCGTGTGTTAGTGTTCTGCCTCCTGGCCCCTGGCTCCCTATTTATAAATGTAAATCTCTTGTTGCTGTTTAGAGAAGGAAAAGGGTTTCAAGATTTCTCCTGAGCAATTATTTTGCTGTGTATATATATATATGTGTGTGTGTTTGTTTTTTATAAAAGGTATACAACAAAAGAGAAGAAAAGAGTAGAGAGACAAATATCCAATGAACTAAAAGAATATAATGAGGCAGTAAAACAGAAACTAGGAACTGAATAAAACTAAATGCAACATTCTCTCTGATAAGCAAGTTTTAAAAAATCATATGTTAATTTAAGCTAGCTATTACACAGATACATGCACACATATCACACACGCACTGCATGTAGTTATGTTCATTTAAAAGTACAAACTTCTACCATGGAAATGCAAAATTTCAAAATACGCAGTGCTGCAAAAAGCATTTTCGTAAGGAGGAATGTGCTTATTTGTTAATAAGTCGGTATATATTGCTTTATTTTTGCTCCTTTTTGAAATAGCCCAAAAAGGACTTTATTCTACTTCATTCATGTTACTATTCCAGTATATTTTAGCAAACCACTTTGTGACAAATTCTGCATTACGTACTCCAGCTTCATGACTGCAATGACTAGCTCACAGGCATTGCAGTCAGTAACACAAGGTGGCCTAAGGTCTTCCCTGACAACTTGCTGGGGTTTTAGCCATTCTCCCTAATGGGTGGGGCAATGTCTAGAAGAGAATTGGAGCATACCTGTATGATACTCAGGTGTGCTGTTCCTATTCTGTCAGTGGAGATAACTTAATCACAAATCAAATGTCACCACAATTCTTTGTTTAATTGCTTTCTAATTCTGTCAAAGGGAACTGGGTTGCTTTGAGAGTTTTTAATTAATAAGGTTCTTCTTATTGGGATTATGTCCACTGAATCAAATCAGAACAGCGAACTTTAAAATTTCACCCACAAATGTGAAAAACTGAACTATCTAAGGGCTTGGCAAGGTGGGCCATGTCTTAGACATATAGTGTAGCCATGGACAGGTGGTTTGTGCATCCGTGAGATGCACATAGAAACAAAAGGGTTTGTCTCCACCAGACAGTGAAGATCTAGAAACAAAAAAGCCTAAGTCCTACCGTTCTTGTTAAAGCCAGCAGTTTGTTTAACTTGGTATCCTGTCCCAGACAATAGTGTATGATGCTTAAAAGTAACACTCAAGCTACTTCACGAAAAGTAATACCTTAAGTAACAACCAGCCTGTAGGAAAGGTTTCCCTCCTAATCTCAAGCAGCCAGTTATGCCAGGAAGCCTGGGTATTTTAAATCCCTCATATCTTATCCTAGGTAAGTATGAATGTTTTATTATCTGTATAAATGTCTAATCATATTTAAGTTCTGGAAAGCTTATCTTCAAAGTTATAGCAGCATTAACTGATCATCCCTTAAAAGGGGAGTTGGGTAAGTATGCTGTTGCCATCTCTCCCTTTTCTTAAATATACAAAAAGTAAAGTATGGAGTGCCTCAGCTCTGTGCCCAAGCCAAACAATGACTGAATATAAAAGCTGGAGTTAAAATACTGGAGTTCGTGATTCATAGCACTCCACGCATGCAATAAGCTGTAATGTTCATATGCATATTACACTTAACGAGGAAATGTGAAGGCAATATTTTCTTGATTATTTTCCATTTATCAACAACTTTATAGTAATTTATTTGAAATATCAGGCTATGATATTTTGGCATCTTTCTTTAGAGGTAGCCCAGACAGATTGCATTAAGTCTGTATTATTCAAACTTCTCAATATCTTCCTGCATGCATAAATTTGACTGTTGTTTATAAATACCATTCAGATATAATTCACAGCTTCTGTTAACTTAAGCTGATGATTGTAAAATCTGTCCAAAAACATCAGAGAACCGTTTGATATGCCAAAAATGCTTCTCAATGCCAAATACACTTGTGGCATTCACATCTGCACTTGAAAAATCTACATTTATTTCATAACACAGAGGTAAGAATGACAAAGGCACAAACATCATAACCTTCACCCATTTCAACCGCAACTGCCATTCACTGATAAAATTTTAAAACTCTCCCAAAGCCAGTACAGACAACTGCCAACGCTCCTCTCTGCTTTTGCTATCAGACTGCAGTAAATTCTTAGATCGGGGTAGGCTGATGAAAAATACCTAGGGGAAAAAAATATTCAAAAATTCCTTTTGAACTTCACCATAGCTCAGTTGTATAGGTTCCTGAGAACAAGAACTTTTCATACTTGCTTCAAAAACAGTACATTTAAGTCTCAGCCTATCTTTTTTATAGCTGCCATGCATATTATTTTGTAACAAAGAAACCTGTCAGCTGTATTGGACTGTTTATTACTTTGACAACTTGATTTTGACTTTTTCTGCATGATTTGCCAAGATTAGCTTTTATTTACAGGGCTTTATGTTCTAAGATGAGGTGAAAGTAAGAACACCAAATATATCTTTTTCCTTGACATCTCCAATAATTTTACCTGGTCAAATGTTCGGATACATAGAGCTGCAGTAAAAATGCATGATTAGTACACTCCCCTGTGGACTATGAACAGAAAGCATGTGTTGGGCTTACACACAGACAGTGATTTACTCACAGTCACATATGAAGGTATTTGCTGTGTCCCTCCAGTGTCTTTAGTACCCTTTTCTCATTAAAGAAAGGAGATACCAGCAGATAACAAAAAAGTCTGTTTTGCAAACTACAGGTCTGACTTTCGAAGCAAGCATACTGACTAAAGTACTAGAGCACAATTTTCAAAGGCGACCTTGCAAGACTGAAATATGCTGTTTATTTGTGACCCTTGGTATACAAAATATCATAGTGATGGATTTTGTAGTAGCAGATAAAGTATTAGCAGAAATAATTCTGTTATCTATTTTCAGTAATGGGTTTGGGGTTCCCTGTATGCCATAAAATTATATTAGCTATAGAACTATCAGCATGAAGTATATCTTAACAAACACTTACTAGAAACTCCAGATTCCATAAAAATACACTGAGTAAATTCAGGGTTAAACCCCACAGTGACTATAAGATAACTATTTAATTAATCTCATCCTATAATGGCATAAATAGCAAATTTTTATAATGATTTTTTTTATTTTAAAATATATGTGCTGAAATGATCTTTTGCATCAGATGCCTATTCATCATAAAACTGCTCACTCTCATTTAGCATCCAGAAAGTGGAATAACATAGCCATTTGAATGAATGCAGCTTTTTCTGAAATGCTCCTTTTAATGAGTTTCATCAAATTCATGGTTTTACTTTAGTCTTATGAGCTTTCCAGCTTGGCACACAGCTGAGAGGTTTCTGTGAAAAGCCTGTGGGATGTAGGAGGGGATGTGAGTCTCTCAGTAGGTGGCACCCTTCTCTCTGCCTCAGAGGAGACGGAACTCAGCCCTGCTGTTGCCCATCAGCTCCAGACACGGAAAAATAGCCAGCAAACCACATAAGCAAGGCTGTTGTGACTTTTCAGCAAAGGGATTGTTCCTGAGGCTGGTGCTAAAGGTATGTCCCACACGAATTCTGCAAACACTGTGAGAAATCCCAAAGTCCACAAAGCTTTGATGGAGATCAGGGTGACTGCTCACAGTGCAGGAAGTTAATCACATAGATCAGCCCTTGCTAGAGGCCCCTTTAGGGCAGAAAATGGTCTGATTACGGTATAAAGAATGCAGCATGTAACGTATACTGCAACGAGGATGTATTTCTCATTCAATTATACAGCTCTATTCATTAAAGGCTACTATGTACTGCAGATTGAAGAAGATGGTAATACAGCAGCTTGTTCACTGCATCTCACTGAATAGTTAGGGTTTATTAATATTCAAAGGAAATCTTCTACTAATCATTGTATTACTGAAGATTTGAAATTAGAATCTGTTTAAGCAAAGACATATTTAGAAATAAAATGTGAAATTTATTATAACTTGTTTCTGCTGGTTTTATTGCACTCTACATATGCCAGTCACAGGTTTTTTATCTAAGACACTGTATAGCTAAAGCCTTCCTGACAGAGGTATATAAAATAATCAATAGTTTGTGATCATCTGGTTTTAATAATAAGTGCCACAACAGGTTATATGTAAGGTAAGCGTATTTTCAAAATAAAAAAGGAGCACTTTTGTGGCAGTATTTTCTACAATTATGAAATGTCTCAAGGGCTCTGTGTTCTGGCTTCTTTCTTTGATCTATCTGCTTAGGTCAGAAAAACTTCACCTGGAGCAGATCAAAGAAGCCTGAGCAATGCCTCTTCCTCCTGAACCTCTCTCTCCTTCACTTCTCTCTGCTCTGTGGTACTGGAAATCACANAAAAAAAAAAAAAAAGAATATAAGATGGCCCTCTCACATTGGCCATTTCTCCAGTAATCTCAAGTACGGAATTTTATGTCTTCATCAAACAAGATCATCAGACCACTAGGTTCACTCACATTGCAGGGCTGTCACTCAACAGATTACGATAGGCTTTGGACAGTGAATGCCAAGGAACTTACATGCTCCCTGCATCTACCATTCTGCATCATTAGCAAGGAAAAGCAGTGGAGTTAGATGGAATCACCCACATGCATAAGATTAGGCACATGAAGTGAACAGTGACAAACAGGAATATAGCAAATACATAACGTCTGTTCAAAGATTTAGCTGATAGGAACATGGGGCAAAAATAGGGATGTGGATGGGGGGTATGCCATCATTAAAAAACAAGCATCAAACAAAAATAAACTGTGTGAATGAAAATGGGAAATCTGAAATTTTAAGCAATTGAAAGAGCTCAAATATCAGAACTTAAAATCCCAACACTGTATCCATTGAATAGACCATGATACTTAGTTATTTTAGGAAAAAAAATCATAAAATATTTTGAATTTTTCCAATTAAACAACCTAAGTGATAAGAAAGGTTTTCTAATATAAACATTCTATCAGAAACCAAATCAAATATATTTTGGAGAGAGGAATACAAAACTCTCGAAGCAGAAGAAATTTTATTTTAATGATTACAACAACTAACATAGCTAGAAGACAATAGATGTGCTAAAAATATCTCTTCTAGAAAATATTTTAAATAATACTTTCAAATATAAAAGAACAGCCATGCTAGCATATTTTAACATTTGCTATTTTGACCGCTCAATAAAATAGAAGTCTATTTAAATGAAAAAAAAAACCCAATACTGTCAATATGCTTCAGACCTGTGAAAACCATAGAAAATTTTATAATACAACTTTAAAATGGCTTTGCTCTGGTCTGTTATCTGATAGCTTGACTGCTGGTGATAGATACCAGGTATGTCCTGCTGGCAATTCCCCAGTTTCAAGGGAGCATCAATGTGATATGGCAATATGGGTCAGATGTGACTGCTGGGCCAGCAGTGAAGCAGTTAACCATGAGAGAGGGGAATTTCTTGCAGGAATAGGAACTGTTAAAAGGTTTGCCACAACTTTAGAGAGGAGAACGCAAAGAAATGGACATTGCTTTAGCTCAGCCAGTGGTGAAGGAAGCTTTCTTCACGCTGGCAATGGATTTCATTTCTGCATATCATTTGCAAAGCATCCTTTAGTAATGATATAAAGAGAATCCATAAGCAATATTTAATGTGTATAAGTCATGTAAAACACTGATTTAAAATCACTTTGCCTTTCTTTTACATTACATTTTAAACTTCAGAATGCATACACATTTTAAAAGCTCTCTCACCATTACACCTATGTGAAGTCACTGGACCAAACCTTATTCCTATTTGTACTGGTGTAAATACTGGGAAGATACAATATATTCAAATCCACAATTTGGTACAGCCTACCTCAGTAGCCATTTTCTCTAAACTGATATTGTGAGATTAAGCCTCATTAAGCTTGTAGCTTTGTAACAACTGCCAGGAAGACACAAGCTGCAAGTACAAGAATAAAACTGCATGTTCTGTAGTGATATAAAACCCATTCCCAGGTGTTACTTCTTTAAAAATGAAGAGGACATCTCTGGCCTGGGAGGTTTAGACTCCTTGGGAAGTCAGACAGGTGGTACTTGGGCTATAGATGAGACAGGTGAAATACTTAAAAATACTGAGAACGGTATCTATATAAGGGAACTCAGGCTCATTTCTCCTGCAAAAATCCCTGAGGCTCACTGTTTATAGTAACTTTTTTTCTGTAAGAATTGTTCCTTTTTCTCTAGAAGTCCTCCCAAAGAACAAAAGCTGTAGTGTTTCTTAGAAGAAATTTAATAGACAATATTTTGACATCTATGGAAAATGTACCACTGACATGAAACTTCCTTTCCATGTAAGAAATAATATTTAAACCAAGATATGATTGGATTATTTTGACTCTGAGAAAAACCTAGTAAGAGAGACAGAAAAAAGGTGTTCTATAGTGATCATACAAAAACATTTCCACTGCGATAATTTTGTTACAAATCTCTTTTTCACTTATTTCTGATCCTGAAAGGAAACTTCATTGCTCCACTTGATTGTTACAGTTAAATAATGTTTTCCCCTATTCTTCTGGACCTCAAGAAGATTTTCCCTACCACTGGTATTAGTTTCTTTTACCAAAGCAGGATAGAGAGATAGCAGATGTCTGAACACTTTTATATTGCATATGCAAACCTAATAGTAGAGAATATTTCTTGCATACATTTATTCAATTCAAATTTATATACATGCAATTAGAAATTGTGAGATAACTCATGATTTAGTTGTTACCTCTGGTCTTTAAAATTCCAAAGTTTCTGTTACAGGAACATTGTTCTTATTGCACCAAGAAACAAGCATAGAATATACTTGAGTGTTACAGAGAATAAGGATGGCATCCAGAACACCTCCCTGCCAGGGAAGATTGTCTCATCCTGGTGCATAGCTGGGCTCCTTCTTGCTCTGATTTCATCAGTCCTGCAATTCTAGGTCTTTGGTGACCCAAGCTCACCTGGAAATTATCAGGCTGCTCTCCAGACAAATGAGATGGGGACTTGAATGTTCTCAGGCTTGGGATGGATGACAATCCAGTTCTGTCTCTCAGCAGGCACTCTAACCACTCAGCTGAAGATAACAAAGGGATTTAAGTACTTTCTCTATTGTTAAGGTGGTTCTGTTTTCTAAACTTAAATAATTGGCAAGACATGAAATAATTTCCAGAAGCTGAATTGCAAGCCACTTCTTGGGCATTTCCCATTGTCTGGCTCCAGCACTGGTTTACCTGCATGCATTGAGCCATTATGACTATAAAGAGATGCTTTTGTGAATTTGGAATAAGGAACCTGCTTCTCACACATTTTGAGAAGCTCAAGTTTTATATGCAACATGGTGACACTGCTACTTCAGAAATATAATGAGCTTTTTCCTTGATATATACCAGCTAAATTTCCAGGGGACGTCTGTGCCACTTTGAGGAATGAATCCTTACGTGAGATGACCAGAGAAAGCACTCATGAAGTCTGTTTTCTGATAAAAAGAAAACCCAAAGATGATTTTTGCAGTTTCTTTGGACTGACGACTGATATGTTACCAGGCAGAGTCTTATTTTCACACGAGAAAGTATTGATAAAGTTCAATAGTACCACAACAACTCAAACGTTTAGATACAAGTATGCAGAGTTAGAGAAGCCTTAGCTCTAGATGTTTCACTTTGGACTTCATGTTTTATCTGCTGATTGACAGAAAGAAGCAAGCAGGAGTTCACATCACTTCCAGCCTTAATTACTCATGAATGCAAGGAGACTATCTATGATTCCCTCTGTGAATCTACTGCTGCCATTGTGCATTATACAATAAACTGTTTACATAACAGCCTTTTGTTACAGGTTTTAAATCTTCTCAGGCTGCCAGTGTGAGGCAGAGGCTGCCAGCTGGCAGACATAGAGGTGCTTGTGCTCCAACTGTTGGAGGTAATTAACAGCCCAAACTGTCAGAAGGTGACAGCCGGCAGAAAGTTCCTGCCCTGGGGTCACAGCTGTATTCCAGCAACTTGCTTCTTGATTTACCAGTAAAACTAATAACGCAAATAATTTTGGTATTAAATTATCAAACAAGGGGGACTGAGCCCAAGTTATATTTTCAGTCCCCAGATTAACTGACAAAGAAAATTAGCATTAATATCTTGAAGCAAATAAGTAAGAAGAAACACTATGTGGAAAAAAAAATGCAAAAAACTAGTTCACTAAAAATTTGGTGGGCATAAATATTAGGACGTCTGCAAACCACACTACTGTCAGTTTTATATTTTCCTCATATTATAGAAAATTAAGGGAATATTTAGCATTAAGAATCTGGGCAATGATTATCAGCCACAAACTCTTAATCAGTGTATCTTTTATCTTTATGATATCCTACAGCTGTCTTCATCCACTGTAAGGCAGTGTAAACTGGCCTGTGGGAAACTATAACTATCAATGTTAGCTGGATGTTTGGCTAAGATGTTAATTTGTAAAGAACTCTCAGTCACAAGAAATATAAATTCCTCAGCTTTATATTGGTTCTTACAGTGGTTTATTCTGTGATCCCAGGGAGCTTTGAGATATTTTCCTTTATTGTTGAATAACAATCAGCAAAGTAACACAGTAACATTTTCTTACAGTCCCTTCACACACACATTTGACAACTAAGTTTTAGCTGTGCTGTCCCTTCCTACTCTACTTTGACATATGAATAATGATGAATTAGGCTCTTCCTGTTTATGAATTGCTTTGATATGCAAGAGAAATAAGTAATACTAATAAATTTTTTAAAAAAACCACTCATAAACATTCTAACAGTAAACTAGAAACAAGTAGAAACTTCAGAAGCAGCCAGAAATGCTAGCAGACAGTGCACATTAGAATAGACAAAATGAGAAGCTAAAGTACTGCTTTAGCTTGCTGTTAAATGTCTATGTCAAAACTGTGAGTATCTTGTGCTTTGGAGTCTTGTCTCCTTCACTGTAAAGACTGGAAGGCGCGGCAGTTCCCTCATTGCTGGTGCGAGTTTCCTGGTGCACACTCAGATTGTGCTCCAGTCTTAGGTCAGGCAATTGCCGGTGCTCACATCTCAGCCCAGGGATGGCAATGGGCATCCAGATCCTGGCATTCAAGATGCCTATAGAAAGCTCCTGAATATGTGCTGCAAAGTTTTCTGAGAAGCACTCCACACTTCTCTTAACTTTCAGGAGGATGGGAAATAAAGAAGGATTTTGTGACATTTCAGTGCATTGACCTTTTCCAGAAAGTACAAGTTGATGTGGATTTGCCCTGAATTGTTAGGACCATTGAAAGATCACTCTTGGATGTTTTTCTAACATTTATAACATTCAATATCCTTTTAAATTAATGGGGGATTTCCCATTAATAGGAATGGAAACAAGAAGAAACCCTCAGTGAATATTAACCAGTAAAAATAAAAATTCAATCTGGGCAATGTTACCTTAACAGCTGAGTTTTCAGTCCACATCTTCATCCATTTTGAAAGACTTTAAGGAAAAACCCTATAGGGCAACTTTCATTTCTAACTTTGTTACCCAGCCTTGGCAGTGTATTTCAGGAAGAAGAATAATTACTAAAAAATGAAAGAAAAGTAAGGATTTTTAAATTAAAGAAAAAATATAGACATCTCTACTTAGAAAGCCTGAATTGAATGTAAGTTCCCTTCAGCTGAAGATCTGTGAGTGTGGCTCTCAGTCCACATAGGAGCCTTTACAGAGCAACACAGGGTAACCCACTAATAGTAATAGGAGAGATACTTGCAGTCCAAAAAGCCAATGAACAAATGTAAGAGGCCCTTTTAAATTCCTTCAAGCTAAAGAAGACAAAAAAATCTAAAACCAAAAAATAACAACTGTTTATAAAAACTTCTTCAAATAGATGAGCAATACCCAATCTCTCAAGTTTTTCACCATATTCTATCCATCCATAGATTCCCCTTATTTAAGTTCAAAATTTACTTCCTAACTTGTCTGAGTACAATTTTTTTTTCCAAAAGTATTCTGTGTGACATATTCTTTAGTGGAAACATTCTTCCTTTCCTATTTCCTGAAAATAATACTAACATTTCATATTACTCGCTGTTTTCACATTTATATTCTTCCAATTCATCACTCCTTTTCCCTCCATTTTGGTGCACATTTTGGTGGCATGAGGACACATAACTGTACAGGCAGCAGATGTCTCATGTCAAATTAAGCCGATAAGAGCCTTATTACTTAATATTACCTGTATCCTCAATTTGCTTCTCTTATATGCTGCAGTCATAACTCCTTTCCAAACAGCTGATTTCAGAACTGACCCTCATAGATTGTTACCCAGAGGTTCTGAGCATGTGGTTCGTCTCCTCAAAAATAAATTTTATAAGCAATGAATTATCCTGGTAGTCAACAGGGATGAAAAGCCAACAGTACCCTTAAAAGTGCTAGATAATAGCAAGATGGGCAAAACAGTTAAAAACTTTTGATTTGTGGTTCACAAAAAGTAGTGATCTGAGATTACAAATTGTATGATCAGCATTGATAATAACAGCATTAAACTTCAGCCCGCAGTGAATTATGTAGGACTACACAAAGATATTTAAATGGTGAAGTAAACTTAGAATCATTAGAAATTATTAGAATAATTAGAAATTAGGCAACTTGCAGAGATCAAGGTTCTGGAGCACCAAAAAGGTAATCATGCTGCTTATTCCTAGAAGTGGACAAAGAGAAAGCCAAACAACCGTGGAAGAGCTAGCTTGACTTTAGATGATTGAAAAACTAATAAAGCACCTATTTCTAAGTGCTTAAAAGACTAACTAGCAAAAATTAACATCAAAAAATAATGTACTGTATCTTCCCTTCATTAAAACAGTCAACAATATGTTGCTTTGCATAAATATTGATCAAGCTGGAAAAAATAACCTTTTTCCTTATACCACTGTAACAAGGATGCAAAAGAGACTGTAAAACAGAACGTTGAAAGGCTGTATCAACTACGGATCTTCTGAAATCTGTCTGGAGTCTGGTACTGTGCAGTCATTTCATTAATGCTCTGGATAGTAAAACAGACAGTAAGTTTATTTAATTCTTATATGATAGTGAGCTTGGAGGAGTACAGGCATTTTGGAGGACAAGGTTAGAATTCAAAATAAGCAAGACAAATGGGAGAAAGCAGCTATAATAAATAGAAAGCTATTCAGTCAAGGCAAATAAAATATTTAAGTATGAACAATCAGCTTCACAAATACTCTATGAGAAATGTCTTGCCTAGATAGCAGTCCTACAGAAAAGGATCTGGATGTTATAGTGTATCACATGAGTCATAAGTGTCTTACCATTTCAATAAAGCAAATACCACAATCATGAGAGCAGTAGGTACAGTACCTTGTTTTGCAATTGTTCTGTCAAGATTCAAAAAAGCTCAGCACAGAACAAAAATAAAAAAGATCAAACATCAAGTAAATTTCAATTTCAAGAACAACAGCTAAAAAGGATTCTTTTAGAGAAAAAAAAAAGAANGAAAGAAAGAAAGAAAGAAAGAAAGAAAGAAAGAAAGAAAGAAAGAAAGAAAGAAAGAAAGAAAGAAAGACTAAGAAGAAATATGACTTAATTACATAAAAGATTGCTACAAAGTATAAATTACTTCCCATACATACTATAAGAAGGAAAAAAAGTAATTGGATTAATTTTAAGCAAGAGTATTTAAGTTGGAACTTTCTGTTATCTTTCTGTTGAGACAGTGGAATACATGAGAAGGTGGAATCTTAGTTTCTGGAGTTTTTAAAGAACAGACTAGGCCAGCTTCTGTCAGGGGAATCTTAGTTTTAGTTTACTTTAGAAATACATTGGAGGCCAGACTAGATACCTCTGAGCATCTCTCCTAGCCTCACTTTTTATGAAGGTATGACTGTTCAATGCATATAGTAAAAACAAGCAGTCGTATGAATTCCTACTGGATTTTCAAGAAATGTGTAAGAGCAAATTATGCACAGTTCTAGATTACTAAAAGGGATTGCTCGTCCAAAGACCTTGAATTCTGTAAAATGTAAAAAAAAGCAGCCAGGACAAATTTATAGGGCCAAGCCATAATCCCATCACAGTCAGCAGCAAAACTCTCATTGATTTTCGAGGGACCAACACTTGGATAGTCTTTTTTTTAAGATCTGTCATTACATAATGCAAATTATATCACATGTCCATTGTTATTAAACTCATATATGTATATACAAATATTTCACATTGATACCTTGTTGTCAGGTTTTCATTTTGGTAGAATTCAGTGTGGTCAGTTTAACAAACCAAAATGCTACTAGTCAAGTAAATCTATCTACAAGAAATATTTATGAAGATGCCTGAAATCTGAATTCCCTATTGCCTGTATTTCTTTACAAAGTTTTATAAATGAGGAAATAGCACCAAAGACCTATTAGTAATAGTTATTTCCTAATTGCAGTGGGAAGCATCCTGCATGTTTAAATAAATATTGTTAACTCTGACCTCTTGGTTTGCCAGGACTGATAAGACAATTGTTTGACCTATATGAAGCACATACAGTATGCATGGACTGAAAGCAGCAGGAAAACAGGAAACAATAAATCAGAAATTAGAGCACTGATTGCTGTAGCTAATTACATCAGACTTCTGCTTAATTTCTCACTCTGTCATTGTAACCTGATTTTCTTGCCAACAGACTTTGCGAATTGCTGGTGTCACGTACATACAGCATATAATAATCTTTAGTTACTGTGATTGACAAATGAATGAGAAGGAGAATATAGTTTATTATGGAAGAATAAACTGTGACACACACCAGATACCTGCTCAGATGCTTTTTTAATTCACTTACCTAGATATGCTGCATGATACATTTTGCCAGGACCACAGGTTTGGCATCACAACATGATAATTGAATTTGTGTCATGGTTTGATAATGCTGGACAAAGAAGGAAAAATAAGGCTATAAAAGGAGAGAAATGGCATAGATTGATTTCCACAGCAACAGAGATAAAGTGGTAACAAGAAAATTTAAATCAATTCTGAAAATATTATGCTCAGAATTAGGCATATTAATCAGCACATCATTTATTCTTGATGTTATTTTCCTCATACTACACATCAGATAACTCTGTGTCCTTATTATTATCTCTTTTTACATTACTCCAATAATATTTTTCTTTGTTCTGTTTCATCACTGCCATCAGCATCTTCAGCTGACATAAATTACACAGACTGTAACTCTACTATAGCTAAAAATGTTTGGAAGAACATAAAAATTAATTTGTAGGTGTCTAAATGACAATCTGGCCCTTCTGATCCAAGTAGAAGTTATTAGCACTCTTTTTAATACACTGTCTTTCTGCATGTATACTTTTCTTTAGACTAACAGCTTGCTGAAATTGTTTCAAGAGATCAGGCCACACTATGTCCCAGGTAGTCATCAAAGGGGAGAAGTGCAGTTTTCTCTTTCCTCAGTGTTTGTTGGACTCCCATCAGCATGAATACAAGGCTAGTAGAGCCAAACAGACACACTGGAGAAGTACCAGAAGGATTAATATTGTATCATCACTTCCTTTAACAGCCTGTGCCTTGTGCATTATTTATTCTGACACTGCCTGTATGATTTAGCAAAGCAACATCTGGGAAAAAAAAAAAAAAAGAGAACTTCAGGATAATATAGTGTTTTATTCATGCTGTATACTCATATATCATATCCCTTACTGTTATTTTGATTACTACAAATTTTCTTCTTTACAATAATTTCCATGTCTGCCTCATCCTACTCCTCTGAGATTTCTACTTGTGACTTTGTAAGGGTCAAGGCCTCGAAATCAGCCAAAAATCCATCATACTGATGTTTTTAGCAACACATTTGCAGAGCTCTTCCATTCTCTTCCCGGAGGGCCACCATATCACCTCAACTGACTGCCATGGTGTAAGTAGTTAATATAGATCTTCGATGCGTGTCAGGTTGTAGGACTCAAAGTATTCTCTTTTTCCTTGCCTGGGAAAAAAAAAATGCCCTTAAAATTGCCCTTTCTCACAAATATCCTATACTACAGCAATGGCACCAGGGTCCTTTAGTGCTCCCTTTCAGAGTCAGTTTCTGCACAACTATACATCCATTAATCATTATGTACATTATGTGTTTCTATATGCAATTACATATTCATATTGGATTCCTACGGCAACAAGACTGTTGCTGTATCACTACAGATAAAACAGTAATTCTATACACACTCTTAGTTGTGGTGGGCCACATTAAAACATTTTATGTTTTTATGGGAGGCAACTGAGAGCACGGGGGTACCCACTGGTCTTCAGCAATGTAAGAATCATGCTGGGGAGCTGCTCCATCTAGCAGCACAATAACCTTAGAAGATACTAACAGTGTAAAAGAATCCTTGTAAAAATTCCTGTTACTTTCTGATTTCACTCATGTTATCTTGTTGAATTCCTTGCCTTGTTTTGGAGGCAGCCAGTTCATCCATCTCCATATAGAAGACAAGCACAGTCTTGTTTGTAGCATTGTTATCAAGGACTAATGCATGGATAAAGCAAACAAACAAATGCTAATGCAAAGCTATTTTAACTGCAGCATTAGAGGTAGGAAACCTGATGATTAACTCTCATTATGCATGACAGCTAATGGGACTAATAACACATCTGAAGCGTATTCTTAAATCTATGTGGTACAACCAAGGGGTTTCTGTAAATAAGTGGATCCATACCCCCTCTCCCTTGGTTCTGTTGTATCCTAGTTAAGAAAATTTAAGTACAGCAAAATCCTGCTCCTTATTCAGTGGATCAATGGAAGGTACAGAGTGAAAAACTTTGAGAAAATAGAGAACTTCCTTGTAATGAAGTGCCTGCACAGAGTTGCCTAAAAGACAAACAGGGGAAAAGCTTTTAAACTAATTACACAGAACTACAAACATCACACTTATATGATTATCTTTCTCTAGAATAAAATAATCCTGCAGAATACAGCAGAAATCCAGTTCACTATTTTTTCTCATAGCCAATAAGTATAGTTTTCTCTTGAAATTAGATTTAGCAACATTTCAGTTGCATTTCAAAACTAAAAAGTTAAGGAAAACTGAGGAATTCATATCTTTGCTGTATTTTTCTGGTTTCTGTGTGTTAGCTCTCACCTGTTTGCCTCTGACTGTGGATTTTGACCATTAAAACACAAAAATCTGCAATCTGCCCCTCTGCATCAGACTCTGTACAGAAGTCCTATAACAAGACCACCCCTTCACAGGTAAGGAAAGCCATTAAATCCTGTGAATTTTCACAGTGGATAAGCCTAGATTAATTTGACCCAGGTGTTTGTCTATTACTGTTCATGGGAACACTTGCAGTGTCCTCTAGCTGTTTCTCCTGTGGTGGTCCAGCCTTAGTACTCTCCTGACTCTAATCTAAACCATGTAAAAGTACCAGCTGGCTTAGGACTTTGTAGGCAGATTCTTGTTATGCAGTTTGTGTCACTTTGATGTATTCTCTTGCTTTACATATGAATAATTGTAAAAGTAGGAGGAAAACATGAAGAGCCATGTGCTGGAATTAAGTTTCAAATGTCAATCTCATATTCAGTTTTACAAAAGAAAGTTCTTGAATTTATGCTACACATGCAAAGGGAAGTGTCATTATGAGCAGTGCAAAAATTTAGAGGCAAATCTGCCCTCATTTGCACCGATGCAACCCTTGCTGAATTGAGCTTATTTGAGCAGAAGAGAGGTCTGAATCTGTCCTGTTAGTCTTTATTTGCATCTAACACATTCATGTTGATTTATATTTTATTTTAAAACCAACAATTAAATGACCACTAATGGCTAAGTAATTGGATGCTGAGTTAGTATGTGTAAGAACGTGAGAAATCTGAGTTATTGTACTAGAAGATGCCCATAATTTAAGCTGAGGTATTTTATAAAAAATCTCCATTATTTCAGCACAATTTACTAGGCTGCAATAGTGAGAAGAGTAACTTTTGCAGTTCATTAACAGGTAAAAATTTGAACTACCCCACAGTCCCAAAAGCTGAGCAACTGAAAAACATCTGTAATATTAATCATAGCTCAAATATAGTACACAGGTAAAAGGTGTTCTCACATGCTTAGCCCACTGGAAACACACTAATACATGGGGAAGATTGAGAGATGTAACCATGTGGGTAGCAAAATTTTTCATAAGGGTAAGATTAACCTACAAGGCCTGACTATCCTTTCACAGCACTACAGATTGACAGCTAATAGAATTAGGCTGGTTTTAAACATGCATAACTGAATTGGGCCCTGGATAATCAGTAAGTTGGCATATAACAGACCATTTCTGTTTGTTATAAATAACCCTGTAGAAACCCAGGGATGTATCTGGAAACTCATGTTGCTATGCCTGAAAATTGTAATTAGGCATAAACTGAAAGAAAAAACAATATTTTGAATCATTTAAAGCTGAGCTTTCTACGTCTGTCAGATGCATAGCAAAAAAAGGCTGCTTATGTTCGTGTATAATTCTGTAGTTGTACTTAAGGTTATTTCTGAAGATGCAAGACATACTATCAAGACTCATATTTTTAGCTAAATTTGATACCATACTAACATTAATATAGATGGTGCAGATCAGAATTACTGAAATCCACAAGGTGAACTATCTCCGTTATCACAGACTCAAGCTGACACTGTCAGAATGGTAAAATTTAGACAATAACTTTAAACACAAAATTAGTAATCAAGATGTGAATAACGCTTCACTTAAACCAATTAATGATGAGAGCTACAATTATCTCTAGACTGTTATATGAATTTAAATGTATAAAATTATTTACAAACAATGGAGTTGCTGAATACAAATGGGTTTCAGAACTGCATAGATCAGCCTCTGACTTCACAGATTCATTTAGTCCCATCTTTGAGCAGTTCTGAGGAGCCATATTTCAGGAAATATTAAAGAAAATTAGTAATTTTTAATATATGTGCTTGATTTTATTTTAATTTAAACTGTTGGAAAAAGCAATCTTTTCTATCTGGTCTGAAATACTAGTTCCAGAAGACGTTTGTATTCCAAATTTATACCATCCCTTAAGTGGGATGCATCATCCTGCCTTGAAGATAAGATTCCAGGCATTGCTCAGATACTTGGACATAATTTATTGTAGCCACACAAAAGTCAGATCTAAATCCTTTTGGACCATGATGCCACAAAACAACAGTTCAAAGTTCAAAGAGGGAGGCCGACAGAGGCAATTAAGTTATCACTATTGGGATAACTGTAACCCTTCCTGTGCTTTTAGTGCTTCTGGGATCCTGAAGATCATGAAATGTTAAAAATGTAAAAAAAAAAATTCAGAAAAAGAGCATTCTCCTCAACATTACCCACATTTTCATTGCATAAATCACAGCAGTTGGAATAAAATACATCCAGTGAATGATTTCCTGCCACTAAGGAAAAAAATCCAAAATCTTGTTTCCTGATGACTACAAACTTCTCTTGACAAAACTCCAGTGCCAAATGTGGTTTCCATTTACTGTTTTGGGATTTATTTGTCTATGCCAAAGTTCAGGTGTGCCAGCTCTTTGTAATAAGCCATTTGGATGAAAGCTTGCTAGCTCAAAGGATTCTGATGTATTTTATTGCTGCCTTTTAAGATTATTGTTCAGAAATACCAACTCTAATTTTGAAATCAATTAGCCATGCAGTCTGATGAGGTGTTGGCCCAGCTCAGGTTCACACCCGCTGTCCACAGATTATTGTTAAGTTGAGTCAGGTCCTTAGTGCTGTTCTGCATTCCAGGCATCTGGTGTACACATGTTTGATGTCCTCACAAAATGACGCTGATGGCTTAAATGGCAAGGCTCTAATGAAGAAAGCCTAGCAAGTTTGCTGCTGTTTGCCAGAAAACATGACTTTTACAGAGCAGTGTAAAAGCCTCTTTTTCCCTTGTTTAACTCTTCAATGTCAAAAGAATATAAATCTTCCTTGCAGAGCAGAGATTCAACAAAGGGGGCAAGAAAGGGACCTTAAAGTCCACTATAGGCATGTAGAAGGAAAATCCCTCTTTAGTTCTTCACCTTCCCACCACCCGCATGCATGGCCTGCACAGCCATGCGCACAAAAGTGCTATTTCCAGGGTGAAGGGCATCTGCCTGCACTGGCCAATCAGCTACCCAGAGGGCAACAATTTAGCAGAGCCAAAAAGAGAGGCACTCAAGCTTCTTCAAGTGAGAGGGAAGGGAATCATAGAATCTTAGAATGGCTTATGTTTGAAGGGACCTCAAAGATCATCTTGGTCCACCCCTACTATCATAAGCAAGGATGACTTTCACTAGTCCAGGTGGCTGAAATCATCCAAAGTGGTTTACACTGGTTTTGCCATTGCAAAATATATCATGGTAACACAAACAAAGAATGAGTGTGTAAGGTTATTTTCCATTCCATATTTTCAGCCTAGGATGTTTTTCTTCGTTTTATCCAGTTTTGTGCATGAGACCTAAGAATACAACCCCAGGGGCATAGATACAAACTGAAACCTCTAAGACTAGTCTATCTTGAATGATAGATGCTAAACTAGCAGTCTCATAATTTAAAAAGAATTTATAAGTATTGCATTATGGCTTCAGAGTTGGAACCATTTATCACAGTCATCCTTCTGTCCAACCAGTCTGCAATATTTCAGAGAATCTTAAGTACATGCAGCCTCAATTTGATCTAACTTTCTTCATTTTTCAAAACTCAAAGTGTATTGGTTGTTACTTATGTTAATTGTCATGCTCAGGTGGTCATTTAGAATCATTGTCCTCTATACTAAATAAAATAAAAGAGGTACATATAAACAATTAATCTAGCTGAAAACAATCAGGTGTGAAAATTCAGTTCTTATCTGATCATGGTCAATAGTCTCCTGAACTCATGCTGAAGGAAAGATTACTGTCTGTGTAGTCCAGACATGGCCATACAGAATATCAATAATCAATACACAGGAATTAGGTTCTTTCCATCTCTGATGTCCTTCCTAATAAGAATGTTAAAAAAATGTATGTGATGAGAAGGAAATAGGGAAAAGGAAGAAAGCCCAGAAGAGCAAGAATGAGAGTTGGTTTGGAGGGCAATTTAGGGAGATGGGGTAAAAATCATCCATAACTGATGAGATTTTTTTCTTTCCTTAAGTCCTTGACAATTGAGCATGTCAAAAGAGTCATGGACACAAAGGTCTGTAGAGCCCAGTATACCTCCACCAACGGTGGTCACATAGGTATATAAGTAACAATACAGAACATTCTGATAAAATCTCTCAACTTTTAACAATTGCTAAGGAGATTTCTGCATGTTTAAAAGTCACTGATGGATCCATCTTTCAGGAATTGGTCTAGTACTGTTTGATTCCAAATAGTCTTGTATTTTACCTTCCACAGAACTCTCTGGCTAACAACTCCATACCACAGTACTGCGACCATCACTTAGTTATGTGGGGAGAGAAAAGAGGCCTTCTCTTGACAATGTTTTCATGTGCTGAGTTCTTCTTCTTCAAAAAGAAAACAAATTTATATTTATTTCTTCCACATAGTTCTTGATTTTGTCATACCTCCTCTATATAGACCATTGTCCTTTTACTCAACATTTATGTAGTAGTTATTCTATACTTTTAATCAACACTTGCCAGCCTTTATTTTGTAGATAGTTCTGTTTTATAACTGTGGCAAAGTGATGAACAGACTCTGTGCAACAGATTCCTTTCTAACATGTATTCACAACATTCTGGAAAGCAGAGCCTGCAGGATCAAAAGTTTCAAAAATCTTGCCTCCAGACCAGGCAGATTTGGCATCATGCTGTATACCATAAAAAAAAAATCTTTTCTTTAGCATCCCAGAAGGTATATTAAGGGAAGTTCTGTTATCTAAAATCCCATAAAATTATAGATGATGGAAGGGGAAAATGAAGTTCTGTCAAAAAGCCATTTCTTTTAAATTATTAAATAACTTTCATTTTCATTGGTCCAAAAAAACGAGGTGTGTAAATGAAAGCAGTTTGGCTGCTCCTGAGTCAACCCCGGAATAGTTTAATCAGTCTATCCAGCTTCTGTTAGGTCTATCAAACGTTGGCCTTTTTGATTAAGTTTACTAAGATGCTTTGATATTTTATTAGAAATATATCCTATCTGACAATAAATCCATTTAGTTTTCTGTTAGTGAGGCATATAGTTCAGATATAGGTCATCATCATGGCTAGGCTT
>VXBA01001106.1:415012-509723 GCA_013399895.1 Serilophus lunatus | reverse complement strand
GCCCGACGGCTCCCAGCCCCCGGGGGGCCCGCTGGCAGCGCCGCCCACGCCGGGCACGCCGCGCAACAGCCGCGAGGTGGACGCCGAGCTGGACGAGGACGCCGGGCCGGAGTCCCCCCGCGACAACTTCACCGAGGACTCCGGGGAATGCTCTTCCTACGCCGACCACCCCATCAAGGTGGAGTGCCCTTCCTTCGCCATCCCCGTGCCGCCGAGCGACGGTGAGTAGCCGGCGGGCTCTCGGCGCCCGCTGTCCTCCCTTCACCCCGCGGGCTCTCGCAGCCCGACTGTCGTAGCTTCTCCATAGCTAGCGCTCTTCTGGTGGCTTCTGCCTTACCCTCCTTCTTGCCTGCCCTGTCCTCTGCGCTCCGAAATCCGCCCGTGCCTCCCCCTTGCCCCGATGCACCTTGCGCGTCCCCTTTAGGCAGCGGGCTGCTGCGGGTGCTGGACATGCTGCACACCGGGTAGGGGGAGATGCTGCCGACAGGGACCCTAGGGAGTTTTATCGGTATTTGTCAAAGAAAAACCGATGAAAAAGCAGCGAAGATATTATCGAGACAAAAGTGTCAGGTAGCAATGTACACGAAAATAAGCATCCTTCTCGCTGAAGGATTTTCCCGTTCCCTGTGGACTGTGTGCAGTTTTGCTAATCGGTATTAAAACGATGATGACGATAATACCTGAAAAATCTGCTTATTGTTGCAGATGGGCTAGAAAACTAGGAGAGAGCTTTTACGTAATTAATTGCACGGGTTGTTTCAGAAATCCTGCTGCGAACTTTAGTGGCCTTGTAGACAGCAGCAGCACTTGGATATAAAGCCTATCCTTTCCCTGCTCAATCTTTACCCTCCGCTCCGCATTTGTATTGTGGAGATGCGGGAAAAGTGTTACTTGTTTGTTTTAAATCTAGATTAATGCAGGTTTTAATACAAACATGAACCTGTCTTCTGAAGTTGACATCACTGAGGAATCAGCCAATTGGTTGACGGTTTAACCAACCTTCTTTTTACACAAAAACTCCATCAAAGAGTTGTTTACATTAATGTTCTTTTGAAATGCAAATCTCGAATGCCAACAGACTGAAACTCAATTTAGATTAATGTAATTACCTGCAATGCACAAATGAGGCTATACTATTTAATAGCCTTCACTTAAACCTTTTTAGAAGATCAAAAAGATTCCTATTGTTGAAGTTTAGTACTACAACAATTAAAAGATGCCTCTATATGATTTTCGTGTTACCTTTGCCACTTTCTAGAAGATTGTGGTTTTGATTTAGTGCTTTGAAATAAAAACATCTGAAATATTTACAGTCCATATTAAAAAAGTGTAACAACTTTGGGTGCATGAGGTGCAAACCTCATAGGGAGATTTTTTTGCTGCTTTCTTCTTAGAAAACTATTTTTCATCAGACAAATAATTATTTCTTTCCTTGCTTTAGGCTTTAAGGAAGTCAGTGCTCCAACTATTACTCCACCTCTCAATCAGCCCAAAAGATCAAAAAAGCGCCATACAAATTTAACATTGGATAAAATGATGGAAAAATTCCTGCAGCAGAGCATGGATACAGATGAGAAATTTTACAGATTTGAAGAGCAGAGGCTCAAAATTGAGGACAAGCGTCGGGAAGCTGAGCATGCTCGAGAACTCCAGATGTTACAGATGTTGGGACAGATGCTGGCAGGAATTTCTTCTACAGTATCACAAAGGTCACAGTCTGTACCAACAAGTCCACCTCGGAGAGCAAACCATCGTTCCTATGCGGATAACTTTAACTATAATGCTATGGCAGCAACACTTTCTCCACCGATAGGTACTTCCTTCTACAGCATAAATAAAAGCTAGAGGTTTTTTTAATACTTCTGTGTGAAAGCACTGGTAGTAAGCAGCTTTTGAAAATAAAAGCTAATTGGAATAATTTAATATTGTGGTGAAGGTGTCTCTCTGATATGAAATGAAGTGAAATCGTCATTCATTCCATCGTATTGATTATTGACAAGTACAATACAAGTACATTAGTAGTAACAAATTTTAATGAGCCAGATCGTACCTTTTGAACCCTGTAAACATTGGGAATTTCTTTCCTTGTTCACATCTCTGTAAAGTGAATAGGAGGAGTTTTTGTATAAAAGGCACACAGCTCAGTTGTGAAAGCTGCTAGAAACATTAGGTACTTCGTGGCAGAAGTTTTGCTGCTGTTCTGCTTGAAGTTGTCGAGCATAACCTCGTGTGTGAAGTTAAGGCTGTGCATATGTTTTTTCAGGGCTGGGGAAAAAGTGGAGTTTTGCCTACACTGAAGTAAGTCAGTTGTTAAAATCTAGCTTCTTTAAAATAAATGTCTTTGCTACAAAATTTTGAATCTTATCAATTAATTAAACATATATTATTGTAGTAGGTATAATAGAAGATGAAAATATTTTCTTATGTTTTTCTTCTACACCAGCTCATTTATAAATTCTTCGGGCATCTGAATTTACTTCAAAGGAAAAGGCAAAGCAGTAGCTCAGGAATTGGTGTTTATGCACAGACTTTTCCTTCTATACCTTATGTGTGGGCCAGAAGCTGATAGCAGCAATCATTAACAGACTGACTTCCTGGGATCTGTGGGTCTTTGGCATTTATCTTTATCATAGTCTTTGTGTGTGGAGCTAGACTGCATGGGCAGGAGGAAATCAAGGGTGCTCTATCAGTGCTGGAACTAGAGTCAGGTTGGGGCTTGGTGGTTTGTAGCTGCCATGTGGAAATGAAACAAATCTTAGTCTGTTCTAATTCTGAGTTTTACACTGCTTGGAAGAAAAAGTGTACTTTGAAAAGGTAAAAAACAAAAAAAAACCCAGTCTCAGTGTTGGACTGCCATTCCAGTCGTAACAGGCCTTCCCCGAGTCCTGAGAGGATCTTGGAGCTGTTTCAGGTCTACATTAGATACTGCATTTCCCTGTAAAATGAATGGGAGACTGGGTGGTTAGGTCTGTTGTAGGTTTAGGTTGGCAGAACTGGTTGTTTCTTCTTGAGTGAATAGTTGGTCTGTACTATTTCTTGGTGGCAGCAATCTTTCATAGATAAATTGTGGCATACAAAGGGATTCAGTGTTTTAAATGTTTTCACTTTCAAATCAAAAGGAAAATTGGAGTGCTTTAGAAAAGCCCGTAGGAAGTCATTTAAGGTTCTAGACTGGGGTGATGGGAGCTATAGGGTCTCATCATTACTTCTGGAAGGTTTTTCCTGAAAGCTTAATTATCTGTAGCAACTTGAAACTAAAGTTCAATTTTTCTTGCTGGATTTCATCACGTAGGTTACAGTCATATTGCACTATGCAAAAATGCTTTCCATTTATTTAATTGTAGAAAGAGCAACTGGAGATTGGAATCTTGTAATTGGCGAAGGTGTAACAAAGCGTTTGTACTAAACTGTGAATGTAATGCTTCAGACAAGAAGTCTTTTAAGGTCTTAAGATTTCTGTTGTTTATAGTTAAATATTCCTTTGTAATTCTGTAGGGAGAGTAGGGCTCTATTAAGAATTGTTTTTTGTATAATTCTCTGTTTTCTCACCATTTGTTATGCACTCACTTCATACTTATATATAAACAAAAAACAGCAACAAAGAAACAGACTTACTAACAACATTGCACTTTAAGGGCTACAAGCTTTATTAGATTCTCGTGTGGTTGAATACAGTGCATGTATGAAGTGTGATTTAAAGAAAATAATCTGCCCTATTTCCAGAGGAGATGAGCATTTTGTTCTCCCCTGGGTCACTGCAATGCTATTTTGGCTGTAATCCAGTAAACCTGTAAAACAGGTTGTGGTTTGTTTTGGGTTTTTTTTTTAATTCTATTTTCATTCCTTCCCTTTTTTTCCACCTTTTTTGTTTGTCTCAGTGGGAGTGGGATGCCTGTATTATAGAAGAATTTTAAAAGCAAAAGATCAGCCAAGGTTATTGAACACAAAAGCATTTTATTACTGGAGATTAGCATGTCTGGTTTAGGTTCAGGTACTGTGGAAGATGGAGAAAAAGATGGTTTTTGCTGATAGCACACAGATGTGGAGTTTTCTTGTTTATTACATTTTTCTCCATTAGTATGCCCAAAATATCTGAAACAGTTTTTCTTCTTTACTTTTTTTTTTTTTAACTTTGTATTTTTCCTCCTCTGTATTTTGGAGTTGGAGGTGGGGTGACTTAGTTTTATACAGGTGAAAATAAGGACTCTCATGGGAGTTATTTTGTACATGATTATGTTATACTGTGTAGGAGTTCCCTGGAAGGTTTTTAGATGATATGTAAAAAGAAAGTAAGCATGGCTACAATCTAGGAGACTAATATTAGCGTTCAAATAAGCTGCTCTTCTGAGCAGAATTGTTCAGTTAATGAGGAGCTTTGGTGAAATATAAGAACTTGCTCTTTTAGTGTTATTTGCTTCAATTTATAAACACGCCATTGATAGGAGTACTGCTCTTCACGTTTGGCCCATGTTGGGTAAATGTTTTAATTCTCTCTAGTTGTAATTGTGGAAGTACTTTTTTCTTCTAAATTTTTGTAGCCTTTTAGAACTGTAATTTGAATATTTAGCCTTCTGTGTGTGCAGTTATTTTAGTTTGTGGCTTGACGTGTAGTTTTGCATCAGAGATCTGGAGTTGTAGCTGAAAATTATCTTTGTGTGATATTTGTGATGTTTGCATCTAGTGTGTTGGATTATAGTTTTGCAGAAAGACTTTCATTATGCTTTGTAGGCACCTACCAAAATAAAAAAGCAGTGAGATAGGCCCAGATTCTGCTAAGAGGTGGAAATCTTTAAGGGGAAGCAAATTATAAGGTAGGGTGTATATTTAAAATTTGGTTTTAGTTGCTTTGTGCTTGCTGTGTGTCTGGATGTGTTTAGTCCTTACCTATATATTTCAGTTGAGCTTAATTATGGAAGTGATTTCAGGCTGAACTAAGGTGATATTTCTAGTTACAAAGTGTTCATATAACTGTTCTAGGCGGTTGTTTCTTTCTGTACCTGAGCCCTAAGTTAGGACTGTGAACAGTCAGAACATTCTCTGCATTAGACCCTAAATTCATTTTTAAAATTGTCACCTGCCCTAGTTACTCACTCTTTTAAAGGCCTGTAAGTAACAAAGAATTTGTTTTTTAGAAGTATGTCACTTTGTAAATCTTTGTGCGATTTTATTAGTGTTCATAAGCGCTTAAAAGAAATGCTTGGTAGTAGTTTGAGAAAGAATGTGCTTTAACACTTATTTTCTTCTTTTCAGTTATAGAGAGATCTTTTTCACTGCACAGAACACACTCTCTAAAGGATATGGAGAATATTTTTCAACTGGTGCGCAATGTTATCCCTCCTCTAACAGGGAAAAAGCATAAAGGTCAAGATGGTCGTATAGGCATTATTGGAGGATGTCGAGAGTAAGTTAAAAAGAAGTTTTATTTTTAATTCTGAGGGAGTTTGGATGTGTCATAAATACTTGCAGAACCCATTCAAACTCACCTTACACTTACAGGACGAGTGTTTTCCAGGGAGCTTTACTAGTCCATCATCATGACCATGCATACTTAGGAAAGAACACGTTCTCTTATGCATGTGTTGCAAAATTTTGGTACTGAATGTGATTGAAACTTAAAATGCTGTTTGTTTCTGTGTCTACCTTCTCTTTCTTGACCACCAAACTCTCTGCTTTCAGTGTTAGGCTTCCCATTGCATGAAGAAGTTATAGAATAAGTAGACTAGAGAAAGACAGTGGCACATCTGATTTTTCAGGGTTTTTTTGAATATATTTTGGTACCTTGGGAACTGGGTCTCTTAAATCAGGAGTAGAATATTTTCTTACTGTGCACTTTTAATAAATTGTGGTGTTTACTAGGTTCTGTCCATACTTTGTTTTATGTACTGGAGTAATAGAAATAGCATCTTTCACGGGGGAAAAAAAAAGATTTGCAGCATAAATCAGTAAAGTACTGTAATGACCTGGAAATAAAACAGGCACTATATTCTTAGCCAAAGTACTTTGAATGAGCCAATATACCTTCTTGTTTTTCATTTTCCCCTTTTGAAATAGAGACAACATCTTTCTCCTGTGAGAGAGATCTGCTGTTGGACATCTGCCATTAATGAACCATCTATAAAAAGCAAAAAGGTGCTGTCTTATAGCTGGATTGAATAGCCAGGGGTTAGAACCTGATGGCCATAGGTTCTTACCTCTTGCCTAACATAAGCACCTCTGAAGGGTGATTCTGTTCATATCTCTCTCTCCAGTCTTCACAAAGAGAATTTAGGGCAACTGGAATCCCAGTTTAGGCACTTTAGTTAAGCATCTAAAACCAGATGGGATTGATCCAGGTCACAGATGCCAGATTTAGCTTGAGAGCAGTGTTTGGCTCTTGTTTTGTTTGCCTCTAAACTTTTAGCTGGTTTACCTATGAAAATTTTGCTGGTTTGTGGTATGATCTTTGTAAATATTTCTATGAAAGATCAGGTGACTAAGGTGAAATTCTGTGCCAGGGTTTGAGATTGGCTTCAGTATTGCAGGATTTTTTTCTGTCTTCTACAGCAAACAGAAAGGAAAGTGATTTTAAAAATTAGCTCTTGAATTTGGGGTTTCTTTATGGCAGGCTGATTTCAAAATGACTGCTTTTCCTAACCCAAATTTTATTTCATTCTAGATACACTGGAGCACCGTATTTTGCTGCAATTACAGCTCTCAAAGTGGTACGTGTTCTTCTGTGCCAGTCCAAAATTAAGTTTTCATCATTTCCTTTGGCTAGGTGCCATTTTTTTAAAAGCATTCTTTCTGTTCTGCGCATGAACTTTGAGTTCTGAAAGGTCTCCTCTTGAGCACAGATTTGTAGGAACACTTTGTAAATATGTAAGCTGAAGTTAGAAATATGTCAAAAAATTGACAATTTTATAACTTGGGCAGGAAATTTCAAAACTTGATGAAATATTTTCTCTAAAAGTGAACAATAAAATAACTTTAGGTTATTGTTTAATGTTATGTTTTCAGTGCTGGACCTGATAAATGCATTGAATGAAGTAACTGTCTTTCAAAACTTTAAATGATAGCCTAGGAGGATTCTTGTGTCCTGTGAGTCTAAAGATTGTTGGTTGAATTTAATGTAATTTTTAATGTCACATTTTATCTGCATTCTGGTCTTAAGCAGAAGTATTTTCTAAGCTTTTTTTCTCTAGAAGCATGAATTTCTTTATTTTATTGACAAATTAACAGGCTGAACATATTTAATGCTGACAGCACTAATACAGTAGTGATTGTTCAAATGTAAAAAATCACACATAATAAATCTGATTTTTGCTATGCCATATATATAGTGTGTTAGTATTTTCAGTTCACCGTGTATGTTTTTCATTTTGAAGATTTCTTTCAATAAGTAGGTAGCCAACCCAGATATTCCCAACTACTTCTTCCCCAGAATGCAGCTTCTCAAAAATTAAAATTGAAGTTATGTTATTTATTATAAGATACCAAAGCCATCCAATTTTCTGTTGACTATATGCAAATACAGTGGCATACTAGAGGTTCCTTGTTGAAGGCCTCAGTAAATTCTGCACATGGTCTCAGATCTTCACATCTGCACATAAAGAGTCATAGGATCAAATTCAGCATTGCTAACTAGTTTGAAATGTTAAATTTATAGTAGTAAAGCAGAGGAGACACTTCTTTAGCCTTTGGAAATTTCACAATGTGCAACATGAGATCAGGTTTTCTGGTCACTGCTTACATAATTTTTATATGTATTCCTGATTTTTTGATTTGATAACAACAGCTTGAGACTCAACTCTTCAGCTTTAATGTTTATTTAACTTAAGGAGTGTTGTTGAAATTGTGCCAGCCTTTATCTTGTATGAATTTAGCCCATTGAGTGAAAATGGTAGGAGTGGAAATGTACTCATAGATTGCCACAGCTGTATTTTGCAAATATATTACATTAGTATTATGGCTCTCTAATGTAGCTTGTCTCACGTTCCTCTGTGTTCTTTTACCTTTCTTCTTATTGTAAATGTGGCATTTTAGTCTTTGTTCATCTGCAAGTGAGAAACGTTTCTCAAGTGAGTAAAAATTCAAGATTTGTTTTTCCAGTCATCCTATCATTGAGAAACAGAAAAAAACCCCTGGAAATCAGATTTAAAACAAAATTCTCCAGAACATTTTATAGTAGTCTAAGCCAAAATAGAAAAAATAGTAATGTTTACTTTAACTTTTGAGAAGTAAG
Source organism: Serilophus lunatus (assembly GCA_013399895.1). Classification (NCBI taxonomy): domain Eukaryota; kingdom Metazoa; phylum Chordata; class Aves; order Passeriformes; family Eurylaimidae; genus Serilophus; species Serilophus lunatus. The sequence continues at coordinate 501,502 of VXBA01001106.1, read as the reverse complement.
GGTTCCATTAGACTATTCGTTGAATAAACTTTGGAATGATGAAGTTATTATTTAGCATAAGTTTGATAATACTGTTTGCAAATTTTCTTTTTTAGGGTGCAGATTTATCCCATGTGTTTTGTACCAAAGATGCAGCAACAGTAATCAAATCATATAGTCCAGAGCTGATTGTACATCCAGTTCTGTAAGTGACTTACATTTTGTTTAAATGATCTGATCAGGCTTACTAGTTTGAACATTTCAGTATGATAATTGATTAGTTTGTGTTACTTCTTTTTCTGAGTTACTAGATGGGTGAGCTCTGGATCACAAAAACTCCGGGGTTTGTCCCTTCATTAAAGTTAGATATTTAATATAGAACAATCTGTTGTAAATTCTCTTTCGTGACTATCAAAATACAATTTTTAGAAAGCAAAGTTCTTGCTTTCTGCTACTTGCTGACACGTGTTCTGTGGTTGTAATGCATTTAACTGTGAACAGTAGCAAAGTCCAGAATGAGGAAACGTTACAAGTCAGCATTTTGAAATCTGCATTTGAAAGACAAGAGGAGTGTATTCTCTTGCTTCTTCAGTCCTAACGGTATTTAACAGTAATGAGTCTTTTTTTCCCCTCTCACTACTGTGTATGTAGACACCTATGCAAAATGACTGGGCAAGAGAGATGCAGATTCTCTTTTTTTTTTCATGAGTATCCTGCTTTAGATACACACGTGTTCTTGGGAATAAGCGAATGTTCCAAAATTATATAAGATTCAGTGTTTATTAACAAGAAGATGAACAGTTTAATAGGCAACTCTCCTCTTAATTGGGAAAACCAGCGTGTGCTTCTCTGAATTTGTATTCCAAAATGTGTTACTGAATGATGAATTTTCACAGGATAAATTTGTTGCAATTAGATGTTATGGTGGTTTACAATGAGCATTGCAAATGAGAATTAAGATGTGTGCCTCAGGTATATGCCCCTGAGCTTAGCTTGCACTAGTGCCTGTCAAAGTCTGTTGGTGCACATAGCAAAACTGTGATGGAGGTGGAATAGCATAATTTAAAATCGTGTTTGTTGCTGTCAAGAAGGATTTATGACAGTAGAAATATTTTGGTGCCTGAGAGGAAGAATATGATCTTCCTTAAGGGGATGCCTGTGGTAAGAAGCCGTAAGTTTATTGCATTCTAAAGGCAACTTTCATTCCTGTTGCTGTAGAAAGATGTGCTTAGGAAGAAGGCAGTTAAACAGGGTTGTGTTTTGTTGGTTGCTTTTTCCCCACTCCACCCCCCTCCAGAGACAGAAGAAACCTGTGACTTTATGGATATTAGGCGAGATAAAAATGGTGTTTGAAAGCACAGGGTAGGGGTTTTACCGGTACGACTGTGTTTGCCTCTGGAAACTAAAAGGCACGTCTTCAGCTGATGTTCTGTCTGATGTCAAATGTTAACAAATGCAGTAGAGAATCCTAACGGCAGTCTTGTCATTTAACATGGGTTGTCTCAATGCATGGCACTCGGGGTTCGGCATATAGTTGTTTTGAATGTTAACGAGTTGATCTTGCCTCAGGAAAGGCATTTTTTGTGTGCACAGGGGTTCTTGGTGTCTGGTAATGGAAAAGGTTAATAGAAGAAATAGAAGCAGCATAGAGAAAAAGGGAGGTGACAATAGTGTAAATGGTAAACTTTCATAGAGGACCAGATTGTGCCTGCTAAGTAAGAGTGGGATGTTTTTATACACAGATTCTCAGTGTCTTTTATGGAATTCAGATCTCAATGAAAGCAGTGATCTTTCTAGTTGCAAAGAGAGCTTTTGATTTTAAACTTCAGCTCTGTCTCTAAATTCCTCCAGATGTGCAAAGTACAGTGAATCTATATATACATATATCTTTTATGCATATATCTTTGTAATTTAATATTTAATACTTTTATTAATACTCTGATTAATTTCACTCAGACAGCTGGACTAATTGCATGATTCAGTGGGTCTGTAGATATTGTTTACTTGACATTCAAAATGAAAAGAATGCAAATATCTGAGTGTTCCGATTTTACTTGTTAGATTTTCTCATATTTTTATCTCTTCTGCTTCATTTGAGGGAAGGAGAAAATGGCTAGAAAGGGAAAAAGTCTTGACTGACTCTATTGAGCCCAGATTCTATTTAAATTTACACTAACAGCCTATTTTTCTTGTAAGGTCCTTTGTCTTCAGTGTCACACTTTTCATATGATCTTTTATATGTTGTGGAGCCATTGGCGTTCCTCAGGCACAGCCGGCTGCTCTTGATTCAGAGCCTGATCTCTCAAACAGTCTTTGTACTTTCTCCCAGGCCGCACTTCACGCATGGAAGAACCTCCGGGTAAAGCCCACCAAGCAGCTATGTCATTGTTTTCTTTTGTGTCTCTCCTTAAAACTTTGCTTTGTTATGATTTCTCCATGACCCTTCAGAGTAACTAGGTAGCTGTTGTGCCATTCTGTTATTATGCTAATCATAATTATAGCCCAGTGTACTCAACTCACTGTTTGAACAGCTTGGCATTGTGCCAGAGTCCAGCTGCCATTTTGTTCTGCCAGGAGTCTGACATTTTATCATCTCTGCAATTCAGCTGCCACTACCTTTCTCTGCTACCTTCACCTCACAGGGGATCACCTCAAGGGAAGAACATGCTCTTTTTTTGCCCCCTCTAAATGCGTGGGCTTTTCTGGCTCATTAGAGCTGCTGTTGCAGCTCTTTGCCAGCATGACTAGTGAGGGTGTATGAGATCTAGAAGTTGGTGCAGAGTGTTTCAAGTCCTTGACAAATGTCTGTGACATCAAGGATGCCAGGAGTGTTGTGTGAGAATGATTGAGTAGGATTGCACAGGAGGGTTATGAAAATGAACATCCATCTTGCAGCATTGCCAGGGCAATTCCATGTGACCCTAGCTGTAGACTATCCTGGGATTCCTTTTGGTATAATATGCCATGCTGGGGATGCCCATAATGCAACTTTCTCTGTGTTTCTTGATTTCATTCCCTGTGAGAAAGCTGGGACTACACATGGCAGCCTGGGATCTGGAAAGACAAATTTTCAGCACCTGGCTCTGTGTGTGCTCCCCACCTGAGCAGAATAATGATGACTTCGTGTCTAGGGGCTGTGAATAGTCAATATTATCAGTAGTTTTTTATTTAGAGATTCTGTCACATGCATTATAGCCTCTTCCACAGTGACCTGGTAGTATTAAAAACTAACCAGTTAACCAGTTCCAATATTTTTGCTGCGCGACTTTTTGCTTTCATGAGGAGAAGTGGAAAGTGTATATTGCAGAAGTTGGGCCTTTTGAATAGCGGAGTATATACTGAGTCTTGGTGACAACTGCCTTCCTTGGTCTTGTCACCGCTACTCTCAGTTTGTGCTACATTTTTTCTGTTTTCTCCGCTAATGTGCTCCTACTGTAAATGCTGCACGAGTACAGATAAGAGAAAACTTAGCTTTGTTTTCATTTTATTAAGTTTTATTGCAGGTGTTTTCTGTGTGGATTTTTACTGCAGATGTGTGTGTACTTCATTAGCGTTGAGAACTTTGTAAAGAAGAGTTTTCAGCAGCTTTTCTGTATTTCCCTTGTCAATTCCTTGTTTCAAGTCAGGTTGAATAGTCTTTTTGGATACTTGTGTTGGGTTAGTTTATCCTGTCTTGATGGGCAGGTGATCACAGAGCTAAATGAGCCTTATGAAGCCAGCAGGTTATATTTTAAGAGAAGAGAGAATAAATCCATTGTGCTAGATTCCCCTCTTGCAAGGAATTTTTCATAATGAGTTGCACAGATATTTTCTTCTCTATAGGCCAGGAGAGATACAGATTCTACTGAGTAGCCCTTTTGTAGCCTCATTATCTGACAATTTGTAAAGTCAATATACTCCTTGATCCCACGAGTTTTATCAGAGAAGTAGAATAAGACATCAGGGCCCAAAGAAGTCAGGTAATTTTTCCATTATCCACAAAAAAAGTCACTCTTGAACTAGGTGTGGATTTAGAACTAATACCTTAGTATCAGCTGGTTGTGCATGGACTAGGAAAAACTGCCAGAATTCCTGTAGTTAATTTCAGAGTTTAAGTTTCAAATTTTGAAAAAGATTATTCTTTTGAGTTCAAAATAAAAATAATTGGGGAGAAAATTCTCGTGAAGCTGAACTATGTGTTGAGGCCAATCACCATTAATGAAGAAGCTTAATGAAGGTAGGTTTTCTGGAACATAATTTAACTAGGTTTACTGAATTTTGTCTGTGTTTTGACAATTTGAAAAGGTCATGAAAGTGAGTCCTGGATAGTGTGCTCCTGATAAGTTATTTGAGCACTTTTAACCAGTGCCAAGCCTCTTAAAGAAAGCCTAGGAACAATCAAGTTTTTTGACCCTTTATAATTCATTATGTGGAGAGGAGATTCAAAAACGTTGTTCCGTTGTGGGAGGAAGCTCACACCTTTTGGCCATTAGCTAAGGATAGCTATTAAACACAACTTTGTGTAATGGAGGGACTAATCTCTCTTTTGGATCAGGCTGCTGGAATAAGTGTGGGAGTTCTTGTCTCCAAGGAAAGTCAAGGAGAAAGCAGAGATTGCTGCAATTATCAAAAAGATGCCTCCCAAGTGACTTGGCTGCTGGATCCATATTATACCTGCAGAGAAGATGAAGGAAGGCATAAACTTTGTGATCTTTCTCCAAAGCCTCATTTAGAGAACAGTCTAGCTAGGAATCACATGAGAAAGTTTTTGTATTTTTTCCTTAAGTACTTAGGGAAAGATAAAGGTCAGTTTCTGTGTGCTGACTCAGAGAATTTATATACTGAAACTGTTTCCAGGCCCCTTGTGCAATGCAATGGCCAAAACTTGCTTATAGACCCTTCTCCTGTGTCCAGCTTTCTGGGCAAAAACCTGCTGCAGAATGTGTTGCAGAATGAATAAAATCTAGGAGGTGTATTCACCCCCATACTATAGTCCTTTTCCTCCTTATTGTTGTAGAGGTCCCATGTGATGCTGACAGAGGTTTTGTCACCTCCTGAAAACGTCAGAAGTAGCCAAAGGTTTTTAGCATCGCTGCAGGGTATGCTGCTGTTCTTGCCGTTTCCTGATATGTCGGAGATGTACTCCAGTTAGATCCTGGCCAAATTCATCCTTCTGAATCCTTCCCATACTGCTGTGATTTGAAACCAGGATTAAATTTCTTTGGGGTTCAGACTTTCTTCAGTGTTCAGTCTTTTTTGAGTTTGAGTGAAGGCAGGTGTTGCAATGATGCCTTGAAGGGTATGCTTAATATTTTGGAGAATTCACTTTAGCTTGGTGTCTGGATAACTTGGAATATTAAGGGCCAGAAGAACCTGTGTTCCAGTGTGTCTGAATTCTTGTGTAAAGATAAGTGGGGTATAAGACAAAACATAGAGTTAGGCTTCCAGGCCTACTAGAGGCTGGACATAGGTGGGGTTAAGTAATAAGGGACAATTCTATTGGACGTTTGGGGAGCACAGAAGTCAGATGGACTTTAGTTGGATGGGCACTCCAAGTAATATAAAAATGGGGAGATTGTTATGATTTTTCTCTTTGGATCACCGGGCATGACCAGTAAAGCTGCTTTTCCCCTTCACTCCTTGTTTCTCAATTTTTTTTTATCTGTAACCTTAAGGCATCACCTGGGGTTTGATTTTGCATGATTTCTTCAGTTACTGTTTGGAGGTTTTAGGGTCTCATTCTTCCCCCCACCCTGATGACAATAAGCAAAACAGATATTTAGACTGTGACTTGTTCTGTGTTCTCACATGCCCACAGCCAGTTGGAAGCACTCATTCAGCTGTCATCTGTGCCTTAGTAGTTGATAAAAACTTAGTATGCATTAGTACGATAAAAACTTGTCACTGTTATTTACTGGTTTTGTCATTTAAAAAAAAGTGTGTTAGTTTTTCTAAGGACATTTTAAGGGTGTTTCTTTCTGCAGGAAATTACATTGTCATCTTCATTCTATCTTTTAAAGTCACAGGTTTGATTAATTGCAGTCCATTTGAAGAATATTCAACAGATTTAACTTACTGAGTCAGTTCACAGGAAGGTCAAGACATTTGGTTATCATTATTCTTTTGGGGAGGATTTTCATAATACACATTGATAATGTGATTGAGATGAAAACAGGTGGCAACTGCTTCAAGTATTCCAGTATGTCTAAATGCAGGCCATAAAAGGATTGTGTTGGTAGCTCTCGTGTGTTGACAGTGCTTTTGTCATGTCTATGTGAGAATCTGAGTCAGGAATAGCTTCTCCTTTGTGGCTCTGTCACAGAATGCAAGAGCCTCTGCTCTGCTTAAGAGAGTGATCCCATTTGTATAATGCATTTGGATCATCATTAAAGAGGCTCTTGTTAGCTCTGATACCTGTAGTGTGTGACCACCCTGTTCCTGATGAAACAGAACATCTGATGCCTCAGTGAGAATCTGGTGTCCAAAGAGCAGCTGTGGAAAACATTTTCAGTTTTGTTGTTGTCATGAAAAACCCCACCAAACAGCAATATGTCAAAAATGGCTTTTTTTTTTCTAAATGTGTACCTCAATAGGTCATTGAAGGTAGAATATGGAACGGAGTAATTAAAGATTCTGGTCAGAGCAGTCTCCTGTCAATGACCTTGTGACATCCATGCTTCTCCTGGATAATGGGTTGCTATTTCTGATGCTGTGTTTTTAATATTCAGAAGAAGCCTACCAGGTTCACTTCTGCTGGCTAAATTAACTTAGTGGCTGCAAAGGAAGACCTAATTTGGACAGAATTCAATCCCTCTTTTATTGAGGTCTCTGTTTTTCTTTCATTCTCTTCTCTGTCATTTAATCAAATTGTAGCTGAAAAATATGTATCATCTATTGAGTATTTACAGATTTTACACTATTCAAAGATATTTAAACAGCCTGGTAGGTGAAAATAGCCATTTTGTTTTCTAAACTTTTGTGGGGGACATTTTAATATGCTAATCTTAGTTTAATAAATATATCTCTTTTTGTTCTCTGATTGCATCCAGCCAACTTCATGCCACCGTGTTGTCACTGAGATTTGTTCTACCTGATTGAGGTGAAAAACACATGAGCTGATAATAGGTTCAATGAGCTTCCCTAGAATATGTTATTATTTCTACTTCTGTTCATGAGACCGAAAGAGGCTGCCTGAAGCCCTTAGGCTTCTGAAAATTTGGCATTAATTTACAAGAAGGATGATTGAAACATTGTCAAATAGAGCTAGTCTTGGAATAGACAATTAGTTTCATTTTATCCTCAACATTTTTTTGCATTGTTTGGGTTTGATATAACTCCTTTGACCTAACATCTTTAGGACAATCTTATTTTGCCGATTTCCAGCAAAGACCTCACCCAAGGTTTACCTCCATAGTTAACAATTAGCTTTCTGAGATAACTACATGAATTCTAGAGCTACACTTTATGTCCAGTCTTTCACTCTTTTGATTTGTTGTATAACACGTTGAGTTCCAAGTGTCAGCAGGTCTGACATTTAATTCACATTAATTATAATTACCTGTAGTGTTTAGACAAAGAAAACTGAAACTCTTTCATCCTCAGATCAGAGACTTTTTCTCAGCTTTGAAGATAAGTCTCTAGGTTTGCTTTTGAAACTGCTCAGTTAAAGTGGCTGCGCCTGAGTGCGTGTAAACAGACTTCTGCAGTGGTACATTTTAATGCATTTTGAGTTGCCTCAGTCACACCAAGTATGCACAGATAACGAGCAGAATTTGAATAATATACTCACCAGTGGGTAGCCATATAGTTTATTGGGTGATGACAGTCTTGTTCTTCTCCGGCAAGAGGTGCCACTGATTGGTGTTCTGTGATGTCCAGGCCACAGCTCTGATTTTTAGGTGGTTCCAGCTCTGCCTAAAACACATGTGAAGAGCTGTAGTCCTGCTGACGCCTTAAGGGCGACAGATAGAAAACTGAAAAACACGGAGTGAAGGGGAGAAGCAGGCAATGCCTGGTGATCCAAAGAGAGAAATCATAACAATCTCCCTATTTTTATAACATTTAGAGTGCCCATCCCCCATACTATCCAACTAAAGTCCATCTGACTTCTATGTTCCCCCAATATACAGCAGAATTGTCTCTTATTACTTAACCAACCCCACCTATGTCCAGCCTCTAGTAGGCCTGGAAACCTAACTGTGTGTTTTGTCTTATACCCCACTTATCTTTACACAAGAATGCAAACACACTGGAACACAGGCTCTTCTGGCCCTTAATATTCCAAGTTATCCAGACACCTAGCTAAAGTGAATTCTCCAAAATATTAAGCATACCATTTAAGGCATCACTTCTGCCTCCTGTTTGTGCTGTCATTCATGCTTATATACTGTTTCTGTAGCTCCTGCAGTACCCTTGCTGACTTTGCTTCACATTTTCTTGTTTCCATGTAAAATTTGACAAGGCTGCGCCTTATCACTTGTTCCTTTCCCTCCTCTAGAAAGCAATGACAGTAAATGTCATTCATCCTGAATGAGGAAAGCTGCTCTGTTTAGAGCTTTCTGTAATAATTTGTAGCTATTGCTTGGTGGCTTTTGATCATTTGGTAAAAGCCAGTCGATGAATAAAATGCAGTGCAGAGCAAAATTTTGGGGTTTTTTGGAAGGATGGGAGTGATGTTTCAGGCCCTAGCTGTCAAGCGTCCTCTCACTCTGGGCAGTGACTAGCCTAGAGCAGACTTTCAAGCAGATGGCACCTGTTAGATATGTGTTACAAACTGCTCTAGAAGACGTTTATAAACTCTGGGTGATATTAAGGTTGTAGCCTCCATCTTTTTTTCAGGTTGGGTGTTTGTTGGTTGGTTGTTGGTTTTGGAAAGGCTATTACATCAAGCTTACCTTAAGATGAAAATATACAGAACTTGTTTTATGACAGTTTTTATTATGTGACAGTGAAATACAGAAGAGTCCTGAAGACCAAAAAGCTTAACTTAAAGTTTTTTTTCTACATTAGCTCTTCACCTCAGGGCTGCTCTCAGTGACTTCTCCCAGTCTGTACTGATACCTAGGATTGCCCTGACATAGGTGCAGCAGCTTGCACTTACTGAACTTCGTGAATTAATGTGGCAAAAGTTACCTAAAGCTACTGATCATTTGCGGGGAAAATTTGTCCTCATCATTTTAGAGACTCAGGGCTCTTCAATTTGAAGAATCTGTGTCTATTTTGCCATGGAAAGTACTTTTCTCAATACATTCTGGAAGCAAAGAAAGGAGCAAAAAGATAAGCATACAAGATGCTGAACACCATGCCTTGGCCCTATCTACACGTCAGCTTCAGGGGTGGCAAATGATAAATCCGTTGTGTCTGTCTTCCCAGGAGACCACAGACTTCTCAGCCTCCGCTGAGCCAAGCTTTGTCTCTCTGCCCTTACCTCTCAGTAAGAGCCAGGGAAAGCTGATCAGACCCCATCTGTGCAGTCCTTTTTCACCCTCCGTATGATTGCTTGTTTGTTTAGATCTGACTAATGAACAAGGCTTAAAGTTGATTCAATGATTGTTGATGTTAACTTTAGACTCTTTCCTACCTGCCCAACTTCACAGATACAAGTTACAGAAGCTCTGTCAGCTTTTCTAATTATTCTGGTGTCTTGCAGTTGTTATGTGTTTATCCTGCAATAGTTCTGCAATAGTATGCAGTCAGAGCTTTTTTGATTGCTTCGCAGACAAGCTAAGATTTGAGGAAGCTTTTGGGGGCTGGAGGGAGTTGCTTAGTTGCTTGATTTAACAATAGTGAACTGTCATAGTCCGTTTTTTCATCAGAACGGCATCTGATAACATGTCTCATAATACGTAGTGATTAGCTGAAAGTTAAGTAGCTGTTTGAAGATCTGTTTGTTCACTACTGTGGTTTGTCACTAGAAGCTTTAATTGCGCACATCTGCAAAATAGTACTGTAGTTTACTCTCCACATTTACAGATGTTCCTGCTTGGATTCAGCTTCCCAAATTATTCCTGTTGTGTATGTCCATAGTGTAGAGTCTGTATTTTTAAATTAAGGGAAAGCCAGACAGTTTCCCAATCTTTTACTTTATCACCTTCCAAAAAAATTTGCTTTATTTTGGGAAATCCTAGACTTTCATTTAATCAAAGCCTCTCTCAAAGGTTTTTACTTTCTTTTCAGAAACTCAAGTGCTGTTTTCTCCTGACCTTATATGAGATTTTCTGACTCCTCTTTATATTAATATTGGCTTTATGCTTCTGAGTGATAGTATTGCATTTGTGATTTCTTTTTGGAAAACTATCAAGTTGAGTGTAGTATGGCTCTGCACCTCTAAAGGCAATACTGATTCTTGCCTGCTTAATCCATTTCTATCAAAGTCTGAAGACTGCATCCCTTTTGATCAAGGGGACACCTTCTTCATACCTCATACCCTTCTAGACAGGGGTTGGGTTTTTTTAAAACCAGTGCTAATTTCAGTTGTTGTTTTGAAGTCTTGGGTAGTGGAGGTGATAATTAAATGAAGAAGTTGGAGATCAGGTTGGTAACAAGGCAGAGAAACAGACATGAAGTGACGAGGAACGTTGCGTAGCACACAGTAAACCACTGAGGACCCAGTGGTGTTCGGTGCTGGTGCCTCCAAAGTCTTTAGGGTTTTTTGTCTGGTTTTCATACACAGGCAAACAAGAATAAGCAATGGCTTTTTCTGTAGTAGTAAACTAAAGATTGCCAAGGAATATTTATTCCTCAGTATCTGAACATGATTATCTGTACAGGCCCGTTATCTAAATGATCCTTAGCAAGAATTTTGGCCTATGTCATCTAGTCTTTCCCAACCACTTTTTCCATTGAACTGTGCCCAACAGGCAGGTTAAGCTTTGCATGCTCCGAAGCCTGAGGGTGTAGAGGGCAGCTGACCTCAGCGTGAGAGGTCTTCTGGGCATGTTTAATCATTGTGTATAGACTATAGCTGTTAAGACCTAGAAGAGTATCTGTCTTTGCGCTAAATCCTGCGCTCAGAACATTCAAGGTGACACCCTTTCCCGAAGAAAGTTACTCATTGATCATTCGTACCCTGTAAGCTTTAAAATGTTACTAATTTGATGTCTGTGTCTGCATAAACTGTAAGATAACACCACAGCCCTTCCGTTTTCAGAGCAGGGATATTTGTAAGGCATCTCTAGCTGCATAGCCACAGCTGTTGTGAACATCCAGTATCTGGAACTGAAGTTGGCATGATGCTTCCATGAAGAAGTATTTGTTCTGCTTTCTTTATGAAGAGTCAAAATCCATCAGTTTCTTTACAGCATGATTTTACAGCTGATTTTGCAATGTAGTAGTCATTATCACCATTTTTAATCTCTTGACCCTTCACATCTTGGGTTGCTTCTTGATGTAAAATTGCAAAGGAGTTGAATGTAATGTCTGTAAAATGCTTTGAAGATGAAAAGCTCCACAGTAGGTTTTTATTACTACCAGAGGCAAAGTGAGCAGGAGTGGCTTAATGCTGGACTGTTCATTTCCCAAGAGATGGCTTTGTTTTGAAAAGTGCACATTATCAATTGATTTGTAGACAAAATTACCTTATTTCAATCCTGAATATAAATAAATTGACAAACTTTCTACCATTACCTTATTTGAATGAGATATTTGTAGAAGAACAGAGCATTTATGGGGCTACCTATGCCCCTGTTCTTAGCTTATGTTTACTGAAGCATTTTTTAAAATATATTTGGCTTCTACTATCCAAAAGTATTTTGAATCAAATCCATTCACACATCCTCATATATATAGCTGTATTTTTATCACTACATGATATATAGATATATTTATTTGAGAAATAGATATGCTTGATATATTTATATTGCTTTCAAAGATAAAATAAGTTCAGCCTGTGAATCAAAGAGAGTGGTGTGCATTCAGAAATGGTGATGTTTTATTAGCGTTTGGTTTACAGGCAGTTTTTCACATGTTCGACCTACCACATATTAAAGAGCTATCTTTTTTTTTTTAATAGTGTTTTAAATATTTCTTGAATCATTTTTATTTCTAGCCTGTATCTGCCTCATAAACCGATAGGTGATTGCACAGAGAGAAATAAAAAATACAAAGTGAGCTGTTTGGCAATTCTCAAGCTACTACTGTTTCCTTGCGAGTTAGAGAAGGGATGGAGCTGCATCGTTTAAATGGAAATTCAGCTCGCTAAACCAGGGGACTGCTTCAGGGACACCAAAGTCCTCACGTGGTTCCTTGTCTCCCTTGACCTTGCAGCGGGTCATCTCTTCCACCCAGCAGCCTTGTTTTGACAGAGCTGTTTTGTGGTGTCAGCACAGGGCGCCTTTGGGGAGCCCGCGCTGCCGCAGCCGGGATTTCTGGAGCAGCTATTGTCCGTGGAGGGGCTGCTGGGCTGTGGCCAGGCGGGAGGCACTGCATCCCTGCGGCCTTGAGCAGCCTGCCTCGCTCCCTGCAGCTGCAAAGGCTTGAGGCTCCTGCCTGGCACTTGCAGAAATCATTGTGGAATTTGCTGATTCTGCCAGATGCAAGCTAAACACTTTTTCCCAAGTGATGTGTCCCATCAGTACAGCTGTTGTTTATGAAAAGCGTGCAGTGGCTTTCATCCGTAATAATGCAGCTTTGTTGAAGTATTGCAAGCTTAAAATATTCTGACCAATACTGTGTAGTAGTACCTCAGCCAACAGGGAGCTTTATTCCCTATGCTTCAGTTAAAATGCTCATTTATTGTTGTCATTAATGTCAGAGGTGGGAAGGAAGGGAGGCTAAATTTCCCCTGTGTACTGTCAGTAAGGATTAACTACAAATGTTGGGCAGTGCTTTCAAAATATTCTGACCTATTTACACAACAAAACTGATCAGAACAAAATAAACAGTTCTGGTCAGTGGCTGAATGCTGCATTGTGGCAGCTATATTTGGCAGCAGATTTTCTCATCTTTTTTCTGATGTAGACAAAAACCTGAATGCAACAGAAGTCTTAAGTAGTACAAGCAGATAATACCCTTACTGAATAGCTTGTTTCTCCTGTTGCCTTTTGGGGAAAGGGGACAATTTGGCTGTAATTTGGTTGGAACAAATTCCGTCAAGCCACAGTATATACCTGTGAGATGGTGGATCTCTCTCCAAGGTATAATATCTGCAGAGAAGCATTAAATAGGAATTGTGACAGACTAAAAATTGGTTTCTGGACAGTGTTTTATTTTTTTATTTTGTAACAACCGTAGTTATGCAGTTTTGTCTTACATCTTGAAATCAGTTTTTGAGAATGCTAAAATAAAGCCTTTTAAAACTTATCCTTTTTTTACACTCCCATTTTAGTGATAGTCCCAATGCTGTCCATGAGGTGGAAAAGTGGCTACCACGACTGCATTCGGTTGTCATAGGACCTGGCTTAGGTAGAGATGAAGTTCTACTTGAGAACGCTAAGGTAATGTGCATACTGATACTTTATCCTATGTCTTTCTGTTGAATTGTATTAACTACTTTCCTGTATTTTATATCATTACACAGATGTTCTTAATAGGGTTGATAAATAACAAATTTAATAAAATACTGTTGAATGAAAATTGCAGTTACTATTCATGGACTTCATTAGTGTACTTTAAACATCACTCAGAATTTTAGGCACCCATATGGTTGTTTTGATTTGCTTTTGTTCTGCTTGTGAAAGTCACTTATTAAGAAATATATGTTGGCACATGTAGGTAAGCTATGCTATAAGTACATAAATATGGATTTGAGTTCCTCATTTTTGGAACCATATTTGACAGCCTTTATCAAATGTGCTAAAGAACAGGGACTGTGTCCCCTTGGAATAAAAAATAATACTAATTGTAAAACATTGCAGTTTTCTACTGTGGATTGTAGGGAAATGTCAGAGGTAATCCTACTTTCTGTCAAGCTTTAGTGGAGAGCTGAAAATGGGAACTTAAATAATTTTGTTCTTTAAGACATACTTAGGACTGTCTTCCAGATGATGCTTTGTATTACTGTCAGCACATCTGTGTATGTTTGAAGTCTATCTTTCAGTCCAATGTCAATCTAATTTTTTACAATTCGGTGTTACTGAATTAATCAGTGGTGCTAACAAGTGGAATTAATACAATTTATGGAAATGTTGACAGTTGCACAGTGAAATTGCAAAACAGAGGAGGCAAGAGACTGGAAACCACACTATCCAAGTGGTTTAGAATACCTTGAGAACTGGGGAGGGTGGTTTTGCTAGGGTTTTGTTAGAGAAAGTTGCTATTGGAGTTTTCCCCTTCTTTAATTCTCCTGCTTCCTTTTTGGAAGGAAAATATATATATTTTGATATAAAGGTGCAAAAGTAATAAAGATTAGAAAATAAAGAAAAAATAAGTGTATTACACCTGATGAAGAAATCAAATTCTAAATGAACAATTTAAACAGATTTTATTATTTTTTAAAACAATTTTCTCCTACAGAAAAAAAAACATGGACCAATGATTTTTCTATTTTCTTTGCTTTAAAAAACAAACCTTAAGTTTGTCTTCTCTTCCTAAAAGAAAACAACTTTAAACAACAACAACAAAACGGATTTATTTATAATATCTAAGATCTCTAAGATAAGCTTCTTTCATATCAGAATTCCATCTGGGGTTTATGTGCTTATCTGTATTCCAGAAGTATCTGGAAGATTTCTCGATTGTGTTTTTTTCCTCATTGCTAAAAATAATTTTGCTCTCTTAGTGAATTACAAGCATACTTTTACTTCAGCCTGGCTCTCCTGTGTAAGCTAGCTTAGAGTTAAAGAAACAAACCTAGCCAATGAAGACAAGGCATTTGGAAGTTACTTCATGCTAAAATCTCAGGCTACAATTCATATGAGCTGAGGATCTGCCCTTAGTAATTTCAATTCACATTAAAGCTCAAGTTCTTTGTCTTCACTGTAGTTATGTAAGTGTTCATTAGTTACCCAGTGTTCTGGGTTTTGACATGTAACTGGGGACAAGTGAACCCTGGTTGCCTGCTTGAGGATGATTGGTGCTTCTATGTGCTGAGAGAAGGCTGAGTTTCCCTTTTACTTCGACAGTGAACTTTAAGCTTCAATTAAAAAAATTCAGAGGTTATATCATTGCTATTCTAAACTTTTATAGGAGGTTGACTCGATATATAATTTTCTGGTTTCCCTTTAGGCCACATGTGTCATATGAACACAGGCCTGGGAATTAGGTGAGTATCTGCTTTCTGATCAGGGTTTTGTATCAGAGTGGTAGTGATGGTGGGAGAGAGCTTCCCCTCTTCCCCCTTCTGCACCATTAGGAGTGTTAATTCATAGTGGTCTGTTACCCCTCTGATGCTGTTTTTATGTCAGTTCTTGTCAGTATTGTTTCAGCACATTGCTAATGAATGTGCTTCTCCAAACAGTCATATGTTTGGGCTGCTTCTTCTGAGCATTGAAAAATTAAGAAATTAACTAGAGCAGGAGCCTGCAGTTTCTGGTAGGTGGCCCAGGGACAGCATTTTATTATGGAATAGCCTGAATACTTGTTGTTCAGATGGTCTATCATCTCCAGATCAAAGAATGCTTTGCTTCCTCAGCATCTTTAGTATGTCACCTGCCTCCTTCATTCTTAAATGCCTGCAGTGTGTGCACTGTGGTGTTTGAGCTCCTTTGAACAGTTTGATTAAAAATGATCAGTTTCCTTTGATTCTTCTTTGAGTGCACAGGGATATTCTTTGAATATATACTTACTGGCTTCCTGTGATTTTCTGTTTTCTGGCTGCAATTCCATTTCCAAGTCCTTTTACAAGGAGCCACTCTGCAAGTTAGATCCCTCTTGCACATGCCACTTGTGTGTGTCTGTGCCAGAACCCTCACATGCTGTTACTCAGTTGTTTGGGTGAGGACTGATGCTTGGTCAGAGCTTTCTAGCCTTGGGTTTGAAGGACCAGGAGCTGCAGCTTCAGAAAATTCTCCTAAAGAAAGCATTTGTTGTATCCTACTAGCTATGCAGCTGGATTCCTTGCAGATGTTGCAATTATAGTCTCGGCCTGATTAGACCTTCCAACTGGAGCAAATAAGCAGTCCAAGCTGTTTCTCTTGAAGAGAAAGGAGCAAAAACATGTTTCTGCTCCACTTCTCAGCTTTGCATCATGCAGATGGAAGCATCTCTACTCCACATACTACTTCAAACTTCTGAAATGCTGTTACCATATCTAGTGTGGAACTTGGCCAATATATTGGCTTCCTTGTAGGAAACATCAGGCCATCTGTTTTTCCTTTTCAGTGTCCATGATTGATTCTGCCCAGAGATAACAGTATGTTATTTCCCTGCGTTCACCTCGGTTGTAGTGCTGCTGCTGGTGTTTTAGACTGTTGAGAAAGAGTTTAGCTGCCACATGGAAGCAAGGCCAATGTCCTTATGACTGTCCTCTGCTTAGAAGCAGCATATTTCCAGAGCTATTGGATAGTCTCTTTTTCTCAGACAACAGCAATATTATGCCTCTCTCATATCTACCTATCGTAGCGTTCTTTATCCAGCTGTTCCAGGGATGTTTGCACCTCTGGTCTTACTCTGATCTGATTTTCCTTGCAGCTGAGCCTTGGAATTAGAGAAACTTGTACCATCTAGAGCTGTTCCTCAGGTGTGTGGGAGAACCATATTCCTCTCATGCAGGGTGATGAGTGCAGCTCCTGAAAGCACTTTGGAAAAATTATATTCCCTGCATAGCCTTCTGGGAGATGTTGCCTGATGCTCAAGGGTATTCAGCATTCTGCTGCCACCTAACAGTTAGGCAGTTACAGGCCGATGTATGTTTTTATCAGTTTCCATCCTCTTGTCATCTCCTTTCCCTTATTTGTTCTGTGTCTGTGGTCAAATGAACTGGCCTAGGATTGTTGATGGAATAGTAGTTACTGTCAGGATCAGGCAGAGAGAAGCATTCATCCTTATGAAGAGCTCTGTTCCTTAACAGAAAACTGACATTGGAATCTTTATTGTCTATCACTGGATTCCTTGCCTATCTCCCTGAAGTGGTAGCAATGAATCCTCCAGGCTTGCTGTGTTTTGCTTTGCAGCAGTAAAGTTAGATGGCTGTTTTCAGCAGCACAAGCTTGCTTCTCTCTAGTAATAGAGAGGTAATGATTAATAGCGAGAATGGCTCTGTGTAATTCTGGTTACACAATAAAATCGACTGATTTCTCAAACCGCATGCTTGTTCCTCTTGCTCAATTCTCAGTCTTTGTTTTAGCTCCAAGAACATGTGAGGAATACCAACCTGGGTTTTTCTTTTGACTGAGGCTCTGTGTAGGTACCATTTGTGCTTATTGCTGTTGCTGTTTCTCTTCTCTTCTCTCAACTTCCTCGCCCTGCAGTGCTGCCCTCAGCCAGTCATTTGCCCTTAAATATCTCTTTCTCTTGGGATATAAATTTCAGAAATATCATTTTCCAACCCTAGTGACATCATTTATCATCTGAAGGTTGTGTTGGAAGGTTGTCTTGGCTGTAGTTAACATCTACGTGGTGAGAGAGTTTTGGTTGTCATCAAGTGGGCCCAGAGAGAACCCTTTTGAAATTTTCAGGTAGATGGATTCTTGGTTCCACCTCAACTGAGGCATCAGCCTTTCTGTGTTTAGTTAGTTGGACTTATTTCCCCCTTTCAAGCCTCATGCTTTCAGGATTTAGGCAATGCTTTGCAGCCTTAATAAATTGTGAGAATGGGACCAGGTGCTTCACTGTCTGCACTAGGTTTTTGCAAGCCCAAGAGGTCTACAGACCCTGTAGGTCACCTGTCGTCACAGCAGCCTGTTAAAGCTACATCTCCCACTAAGAAGCATTTTCTTGATAACTGAGCAGCCCTCCCATTCCATTAGTACCAACTGTAAGGCACATGAGAAGCATCCCAAGCTAGTGCTGCAGGTGACAGATTAGTAGTATTGTCTGTGGTACCCACCACCGTGAACAAATATGAAACAACAGGATTTATTACTCTTTGGAATCACTGGTCATGGTAACTCAAATTAGCAGAAGAATTATTTTCCAGGAACTTAATTGTGACATGCAAATGCTTCCTGCCCTGTTTATACCCTCTGGAGGTTCTTGCTGTGAGGATTCAGGAATTCATAGGGAACTAAAGTAGCGGCAAGGACATGCCACTTTCTCTTCTCAGCACTTATCTAGGAGGAGGTGAGGTAGGTGGAATTCTGTGCCTGTGGTACTGCAGAGGCAAAACCCAGAGGGGATGTATGCACTTGCTGTGAGAACGTGTGTGCAAACTGTTCCTCCGAGCCTTCACCCAACCTCCAGTATTGATGGAGATACCACAAGTAGTATCCAGCAAAAACCTAATCTCTTACTAGCCAAGCTTCACTGTTTTCAAAAGGCCTGATGAGAGTCAGAATTTGCAGATGTCTTTGTCTAAGATGAGGCACTTCCTGGGATAGGATGCAGTCCATCCTTTGTGATGGTGTTACAGGTGTGGATAAAGCTTGGAAACACCAACTCTGAGCATAGCAATCCTCTTGGTTATGCCAAGAACTATTGCTGCTTGTGCTAAGAACTGTTAGTATTCTTTGGCTTCCTTACAGATGTCTTGATTAGAAAAAGAGTGTTTGAATATATGTTAACAGGACCTTGAATACAGGTTTTTACGGCTTGCAAAGAGAATTTATTCTCTAATATATGTAATGGATCTTGATGAAAGTCATTCACAGTAAAGTGGGATGTTTATTTGCTTTCTGTGTGTAGGTTTATATCAGTTTTTAACTTGATGTTGTAAACAAAATGCTGGAATTGGATACCTTTTCAACTCTGAGCATCATCTAGCTAGAAACTCTAAAAAGGAATCTGCAGTGATAAATTACAGAGTTCATATTAAGTTTATGTTTATTTACGACAAAATGCCAACAGCTGACCATGAATATCTTAAGCCAAATCTAACATTAATGTAATCAACTGTAAATTGGAAACCTTGTAGAGTTGGCATTGTGAGTGCAAACATTCAGTGGATCAAAGCATGAGAAAAATGACTGATTTTATTTATTCTGATTTAAATTTTTATACTTTGGGTTGCAATAAACAGGATTAGTGCTTAAAGTGGATTTGGATGTGTTTAGGGCTGGAAATGCATAAATGCAGCTTCTCAAGTGGTGTCTGGTTGACCATAATTTGGGAACATAATCAAAAAGGAGTGTGCTGGGCTTTTGCCTAACTAGGACAGTATTTCAGAGGATTCTGCTTTGTTTTCTCGTGTTCATTGTGTTCAGGTATTACTTTGGATTATGTCACTTCTTTAAGAGTTTAGCATATGATTGAAGCTGATACTAAGAAACTGTTAGCTGCTGTTTTCCTCCACGTTTGAAAGCAAGTGATCTAATTTGAATTAAAAAAAATCTACAAGTAAATAATTTTCATATCTTTTTTTTTTAATGTAGAGTAGAACAGTTTTGATTAACTGCCATCTGCAGTGTCTTCAGCTTTGTTAGTTGTAACAACAGCGTTCAGCATTTCCAAATGCACTTAATGAGCCTGATCATATAGCAGGGTACTCTTTAGAGTCCTTACCAATCTCTGCCTGGCTTAAATGAAATATTTTGCTGTGCACTTGAAAATCCGTTTTAGAAAACAGAGCCTAGCATGAGGTACTACAGTTAAAAGACAAAAGACCAACTTAAATTGAATGGAGCATAAACCATGAGATTAAAGAAGCTATTTGTTTCAGAGAGAGGAAATTCATCTCTGTTAGGTGTCTCTTCATTCAAGAGTGGTGGTCATTCATTGTGTGAGGTTTGAGAGCTTAGTGATTAATGAACAAGTGATAGTTACGCATAAGAAATACATAAGTAAAACTCAGGCAGTAAGGCTAGTTGAGGGTGATTTATATCCATATCTTGTCCCCAGAGAGAAATTGTCTTTGCTGAATTTTGGAAGGAGGATGAGTTCTTGGATTGGTTTATAGGAAATAATGAAAGCAAATTTAAGAGTTAACTGCATGTTTTCACCAGTGAGTAAATAAAACCCTAAAACCAGTTACCGAAATCACGTCTCTGATGTGAAGAACCTCAACCAGTAGAACTCCATTCTTAATGTTTTTTAAACTTCTTGCACCAAACAGAGTGTGTTTATAGAAGCTTCACCCCCCCCGTCAACCCTGACCGTAGCCTTGAGCACAGCTTGTGCTTGGGATATTTTCCTACCTCTAGCTGTGCAAGATTACAAACTTCTGCTTGCCAAGCCCATTTTCCAAGCATCTCTGCCACAGAGCTGCATCCTGACCTCTATTGCAGCTGAGCCCCTGCTAACTCTGCGTTTATCCAGACTTGAAGCAAGCAAGGCAGAAATGCTTCCTTGGGCTTTCAGTGCCCTAGGAATTGATTTGCAGTGGGTTGGGGTGGAACTTATTTTTTCCTCCCAGTGACCTTGGGGAGGTGGGTGTGCAGAAATGCTTCCAGCTGCAGCATTTACACAGAAATTTTGGCTACTTCTTTCCTTTTTTCTCTCTGTTCCAGACAAAACCATGGATTCACAATTGCTGGATGAGAACAGGATTTATATGGATTATATAAGCAATTATAGGTGGCATTTCAACAGCAGTTTCTGATCGTAACTTTCAGTATGTTAGAGGGTTCTTTGTAAAAGGGGCTGCCATTCCTTTTTGATTATTTAAGGTTGTGTGAGACATAGCCAGTGCCAGGTTATGTGTGTCTCTACCAAACCAGAGTGTGTAATTACATACTTGGCAT
The DNA here is from genome assembly GCA_013399895.1 of Serilophus lunatus. Lineage (NCBI taxonomy): Eukaryota > Metazoa > Chordata > Aves > Passeriformes > Eurylaimidae > Serilophus > Serilophus lunatus. Next base: position 480,833 of record VXBA01001106.1, on the reverse strand, counting down.
TTGCAGGTTGCAGTGGAGTGCACTTTCACTGGGCTGATGGCAAAGTTGTACTGCTTCCTAAAGTGTTTGGATGTCATCATGGCTAATGCTCTCCATTATTATGGCATGTTAAGGCTTGATCTTCTATTTTGAGAATATGAGTTAAGAATTTTGCCAAGAGTAGTGCCAAGACTTTGAAGAGACTGAGGAAATGCAGTGTTCATTGCTGGCAACAGTAAAGCCATCTTTCCTTTGCAAGGTAGAAAGATAATGTGAAAATGAATTACTGTTGTGGTATAGATGTTGCTTTATATATGCTGCTATTGTGGTTTTCTGTTAATTTCATTAAAATTCAATCTTTTATTAAAATGACTGGCTCCAATTTCCCGATTCTTCCCTTTTCAAACACCAAATTCCAAAGCTTTGTGTAGCTGAACCAGTTCCTCAGGAAAAATGCAAGTAGTGATAAAATTACTGATACATTAAAAGTCACTGCAGGCATTCTGCTGCTAATCCACATCTAATCAAAAAGGCTGAAAAAGATATCTAAGTTGGATGTGGGCAAAACTACATAATTGTCTTTTCCACGGAGCTGTGGAGAACAAGCTTGTATGCTGTTACATGTGGACAGAGTAAATAAGGATGTGTGTTATTGCTGGTTCATGGACTTGGATGGAAAAGTCCAGACGGACTTCAGAGTTTGTTTCCAAGAGGCTGTGGGTACTTGCTGTGAGTGCACCACCTGCCCTTTGTTCCTGGTTCCTCAGGGTGGCTGCTCTTAGTAAGACTTCCATGACTGATAAGATATCCTTTGATTGTACTTAGGAGCTCCGTAAGAATTTTTTCCTCCCTCACATGTTCCCCTCCATTCTCCCTCTAGCTGTTTCTTTATAACCAATGTGTCACACTGGTTCATCTCAGCCCTAATAATTGTGGAGGTGTGCAGGAGTCCCGGGCGTCCACATTAGTACAGTGCAGGTGAACTTTGTGTTTCATAGCACAGCTGCAGCCTATCAAATGTTTAAATTGAATCATGCTTTCCTGCATTTCTGTGCTCTCTTTCAGCAGTAGCCTGTCCGTTTGTTCCTTACAGCTTCTTTGTCCTGCAGTCTTTTCCAGCCTGAATAATTTTGCCTTTGTATGTGTGTTGTTCAGGTGTCAGTGTTCGGGGGTTTTGTTTCAGTTTTTTTGGGCGGGAGGATGGGGGTTGGTGTGCTCTGATTTTGTTTTGGTGGATTTATTTTTTGTGTTTGGTGTTGTCTTTTTAAAGATTGGAATTTGGTTTGGGGAATCAGTTTTAAAATTCCCATATTAAAGTTGGGACAGACCACACAGACTTCTGCTAAAATGAATCTGCTGCATTTCACGAAATAGTTTCCATGATAATAAAAGAATTAATGAAAATACATAAATTCTTCATCCTTACTTTGTAAATTTTTCTAATTACAGAACCTTCACCCAGGTAGACCAGTGATTTCTGCTGAGATACTACTTCTTTTTCAGTTCGTACTGAACAGGTTGCTTGCATACAAGTCCATGTTTTTTTAAGGAAATCGTGTATTTCAAGAGCAGAGTAGGAGTATTTTGGGCATTCCTAAATGTCAGGTATTGGATGCTGCTAACAAATTATAACACTGTAAGAGGATGTTCTGTACAGCATCTTCATGAGATATGTGAATCCCATCTAATTTCATCTTTGGCTTAATGAGAATAGAAGCTTCAAATTTGGTCTTGAGTTTTTGAGAGGAAGCTCCTGTTACACATTTGGTCTAGCATGAGTCCTTCAGTCTTCTAATGCGGTTCATCACTGATTTTGATAAGAGTGGGGTAACACCTCTTTTGCTTTTCTCATGCAAATGTAGAATCACCATTTCAGAGGGCTGCCAAGTATTTAGATAACTCATACAAAGCAGAATATCTGTAGCAAGACATTGCCCAAATACCCAGTATTAGGACTCTCTACATGAAAGGTAAGAGACTGAATTTTGGGCCTGGCTTTGAATTGTAGTGAAAGGATCCAGATTTCAGTCTTAGATATCTTAGCTAACCAGTGTGGCTGTAGGTCATAAGGTTGGACGACAACAGTGTATCATCCTCTCCTCCTCGTGTTTGTGGTCTCTGCTTTGTGACTAGTACTGAGGTTGCTCTGTGAGTCCAGTCCTTCATTTTTGAATGTCCTTGAATGCTTACAAACCAACTGGAGGAAGCACTCCTACCTTGGATTACACCACACTGAACTGTCACTGTTGTAGTGCACAGAAGGATTGTCCACTGGATATGCTGGGGCTAGAATCTTCAAAATCTTAATATTCAACATGCCGTTTGAAGGGAGGGGCTGATGTCTTGGGTTTGTCCTTGATATCTGTATGTGTTGCTGTTCATTTATCATTGATGTTTGGATTTCAGCTTTTGTCTTAGTAACATTTCATAGTGTTTTTAGTCAGCAATATTCTCTTCCAAATCCTTTCCTGTATAAATAGTTGTTACATTGGATAAAACTGAACAGATGGTTTCTGCTCATACGTAGAATTCTATCAGAAACCATTAACTAGGTTTTGGTGTGAAAGTAGAGTTGGTCTGAGCTGTATTAATTGTGCAATTAATAGTGAAGGTTCTTCTGTATCTGCAAGTATTAACCAGAAAAGTCCTTGCCAAATATCAAGTTACAAATACAGCTCAAAATTGATTTTTGCTTCCAGGAACAAAAATATTCTGCATAGAGGATGTTGACATTATTGCCGTAAACTCTTAATGAATTTTTTTTTTTAAATACGGTATCTGCAGTAATAAGAGTTTAAAAGTAGGCCTCATCTCACCTAATTCTTGGTGTATAAAAATAAAAAAGTGAAATGTCTCTGTAGCCTGTATCATAGCTGAGGAGAGACAGGTATGTTGTTGGCCACTCATCCCACCCTAAGTGTGGTATCTAAGCTGCATGGGATAAACTGCTCTCCAGTGGTGAGCCATTTGACCTTTTTAAATGGCAGCAGGTGATACAGGTCTTGTTCACACTCAACAGGAAACAGAGGTTCTCCCCTGATAGTTACATCCTTTGAACATGTGGCTGTCCTATGGGAGTTCCCTTATCTTTGTTACCGTTCTGTTGTGGTTTCCAAAATACCCCTTCACTCCCTAGAACTTCCTCTCTGAGGTTCCTTGTCTGTCTCCAAGCAGTCTTTGTCTGGGTTTCAAGAAGGAAGAGGAAAGGAAAATGATTGGGGTAGAGTTTTGTTTGTTGGTTGATTGTTTGTTTTTTTTTGTTGTGGGTTTTTTTGTTTGAGTTTTTGTTTGGATTTTTGAGGGATTTTTAATCAAAAAGGAGCTTTTTAAATGAGACAAAAGACTTTGTATCCCCTGATTGTTTGTTTTATCAGGAGAGAAAGAAAAGGCAAAGATCATTCAGTATGTTAGATTAGAAACTGGTACCTCAGAGACTTGGTACAAAATAAAAGTTGCTTGATCAGGAGATTTTACTTAGCAAGGTGAAATTTCTCTTGTGTAGAGGTCAGATTTTTCAGGATTGTGGAGGGTGTGCTAGAGGTAGGAACACAAAACATTATTAGGAAAAAATGCCTCATTTCTTTGGCATGTACCAGTGATCTGCTTTCCAGATGCTATTTACCTGTACATATACTGTCATGCTTTGTAACTTCCACTTTTTTAATCTTATACATACATTCTTTTGGTAGACAATGGATCTTCAGGATTCTTTATTTGGTCTGGTGTGTATGTGTGAGAGAGAGAGAAAAATTCTAACTAGTAGAAAGATTACAATTATAAGGAAACATGAAAAGGGGACAAAGAGTAACAGCAACTTCCAAACCTTAACTATTTCGGGAGCAGGACTTGGGCAAAATTCGTTCCCCAGATTGCTTATAATGCATTTAAAACAATAGTTTGGAAGAACTTCTGAGATCTAGTGTCTTCCTTCATACTTTCCTATGGAATCTGTTGTAGAAGTCTTTTTTAGTTTTAGAAAATGAAGTGTCATGAAAGACTGGTTGACATATACTAGAATAAACTGGTGATTCATATTAGCGGGAAGTGGAGCAGTAATCATTTTAAGTGTACTGAAGGAGTTCGGTAAAGCTGCTAATGTACAAAAATGCTCTAATTGCAACCAGTTAGAAAACAAGGTTGCAGTAAGTGGTATTCGTATCTTCAAAAATTGTGGGAGGGTGATCTTGCTGAGCTCTGGGCCTCTGTGCCGTAGGGTATCTAATCAAAGAGCTTAGTATGGTTCAAAAATAATTGGGTTGTTGGATGTATAACATTCATTTATACAAGGGAAATTTAAACAGCAAAGCATATAAACCTGGTTGCTAGATCTACAGCCTTATTTTATTGCTACAAAGTGAGTCAAGTTAAACATAATTAATGAACTTAACCTAGCAGTGGCAAAGCAGTGCAGCTTCTGTGAAGGAAAACTGAGCTGTGCTCATCTGTGTGAATTAACATTAATGAATTAAGAAATTACTCTCTCATACATTTCTTAAAAGCTTTGAAAGTGCTTTTTGGTATGCCACAGCTAATTCTAGGTGTGTTTTAAGATGCCATCCTCATACAGTTGTTAAATACACTTATTCATAAATTTGAATAATTTAGTAGCAACTGAACAGGAGAAGTTGTATAAAACTTCCGAGTGGTTCAAAATTATTTAAGTAGCTGAATATAAGAGAAGACTGTGGTGTTCCCTAGGAATCTCTAAAGAAGGTGGGCATCTGGCAGTCTGACACACAGCCCAAGCTGAGAGCTGTGCAAGTGTATGTGTGAAAGATCTTCATTCTGTTGTAACTTCTAGTGTGGCTGCAGCTGTGTATTGAGACAAGTCCTCAGCCTTGGAGCAGTGTGTTTGTTGTGTTTCAGTCTCATGCTTCCAAAGTGCAAATAAGGCACAAACAAAGAAAATGGAAGGGAAGTATTTCTTCTAGTATTGGAAAAATCAGAATCAGGTAGTAATAAGTTTATGAGGGTATGCAAATGTCATATTTTAAAATAGATAACCATTAATAATTCAACAATAATTAATAATTTAATTATTTAATTAATAATAATTTACAGGAACCAAAGTGGGCAGTGTTTATTTTGGCCACAATACAAGAACAGAGAGACGTTCAATACCCTGAACATTAATTAAAACTGCTTCCTTGTCCCTTCCATCATGTCTTGCTAACCTGTGAAGCTCGATGCCATATGATATCTAATCTGAAGAGCGTAATAACATTCAAAAATAATTAGGCTTTCGTATAGATACCATCCTCTGTTATCTTATTGAGGCAAAAGATAAACTCTCAAGCTTCAAAGATGAGCTGGTAATGACCAACACTGAAAAAACCTGACTGTTGGCCATTGCTCATTAAAAAGCTTGAGGATCAGTCGTTGCTGCTGCTGGGTTGGGAGAGAGAACAGAAGGGCAGATAGTCTGCTAGGAGATACCACTTGCTGGAAAAAAAACCCCATTTTTACAAATGGTCTGTTATCTGGGCCTCCTGGTTTTTCTTTCAAAGCATAAAACCTCCAGGAGGTGAAATGACATCATACATACTGCTTAGATGTATTGTTTTTCATAAATACTGCAATGGGGCTATCATCAGAAGAGCAGCCAAAATTAGTATTACAGTTACTGGTAGATTTCTGTCATTTCTGTCATCTTTCATCAGTACTCATTGGGATTTCTCTGGGGCTTTTTAATTGGAGTTGTATGTTTACTCTGTGTGACTAAAGTTGGTATCACATGCCTCCTACAGCAGGGAGAATGAGATTGCCTGCTTGTTTGCATATTGTGGTGGGTTGACCCTGGCAGGATGCCAAGTGCCCACTAAAACTTCTCTATTACTCCTCTCTTCAGCTGAACAGGAGGGAGAAAATACAACAAAAGGCTGGTGGGTCAAGATAAAGATGGGGAGATTACTCACTGATTACCATGATTAGGCAAAACAGGCTCAGCTTGGAGAAGTTAGTTGAATTTTATTATAAATCAAATCAGAGTAAGATAATGAGAAATAAAACCAAATGGTAAAAACACCTTTCCTCCACCCTTCCCTCTTTCCCAAGCTTAGCTTAACTCCAAAATTCTCTATCTCCAGCCTCTCAGTGGTGCAGGAGGACAGGGTTTGGGGGCTCTGGTCAGTGCATCACACATTGTCTCTGCCCCTTCCTCCTCAGCGGGAAGACTCCACACTCTTCCCCTGTTCCAGCGTGGGCTCTCTCCCATGGTAGACAGTCCTCCACACTCTTCTCCAGTGAACTTCCCATGGAGTGCAGTTCTTCACAAACTGCTCCAGTGTGAGTCTTTCCCATGGAGTGCAGCCCTCCAGGAACAGACTGCTCCAGTGTAGGGTCTTTTCTCCATTGGGCCACAGGTTCTGCCAGAAGCCTGCTCCAATGCAGGCTTTCCATTAGGGCACAGCCTCCTTTGGGCATCCACCTGCTGTGGCATGGGATCCTTCACATGCTGCAGGTGGATGTATCTGCTCCACCATTGACCTCTATGGGCTGCAGGGACACAGCCTGTCTCACACGGGCTGCACTCTGGACTGCAGGGGAATCTGCTCCAAAGCCTGGAGTACCTCCACCCCCTCCTTCTTCACTGACCTGAGTGTCTGCAGGGCTGTAGCTCTCACATATTCTCACTCCTCTTGTCTGTGGCTGCAATTGCTTCAGCACAATAACTTTTCCACTGTGTTAAATATGTTATCTGAGAGGCTCTGTCGCTGTCACCAGTGGGCCTGGCCTTGGCCAGCAGCAGGTCCGTCCTGGGGCCAGCTGGTTTTGGCTTTGAGATATGGGGGAAGCTTCTGGCAGCTTCTCAGAGAGGCTACCCCTGTAGCCTCCCCCACCCCCTAAAACTTTACCCCTCAAACCCAAAACACATATCAGCTCTATGGACATTTATACTCAAACCAGGGAAAGAACATTGTGACTGTAAAATTACCAGTTGATAAGAAAATGTTTTACATTAGTTTGCAGATTATTAAAGATTTTTTCTATAATTTTGGAAAAATAACTTACATGGTCAAGTTTATTGTATGAATTTGGTTTGGATCTTACAAGATTTAAATTAGCAAGCATCTTAAAGTTATCTGCATTTTTTGCAGGGTATTATAGAGAAATCGAAAGTGAAAGGAATTCCTATCATTATTGATGCAGTAAGTATTTTCTTGATTTCAGTCAGTAGTCTGACATTTAAGAAGCTATTCAGTAAATGTTCTTACTGTGTTTTGCAGGATGGACTGTGGCTCATTTCCCAGCAGCCTTCTCTTATACAAGGCTACCAGCGAGCTATTCTTACTCCAAACTATATGGAGTTCAGTAGACTATATGAAGCCATGGTAAGCTGTTTTCCATTTTTATATTTAAGTATGTGCAACTTTAGTCTTTTAATCCTAAAAAATAAATAACTTAGTACTGGCTTAAGTATTATCTGCTGTTTTTGATATGTGACAGAAGCACTATCCAGGTTTTTATTCCATGGGATAATTGCCACAACAATGCATATTCTTAAACAGACCTCTTTTTTGAAGAAGACCATTCTCATGCATTTTTAGCATTGCAGTGGGTGTAGAAAAAAAGTGGAAAGACTGATGATGCTGCCTCTTTTTTTTTCCCCATGCAAATGCTGAAGTAGAGTCTGTTAGAATATGTTGTTCTAGTAGCAAAATATGTACTGTGTATGGAATTCTTGTGTTGTAGCTTAGAGACCCCGTAGACAGTAGTGATCATCATGGATGTGTATTAAGACTCAGCCAAGCCATGGGAAATTTGACAGTTGTTCAAAAGGGAGAAAGAGATCTTATTTCAGATGGAGAGAAAGGTAAGTGAAGACTTTTGCTTTTACTAATGTGATTGTTCTGTTTTGTTTGCTTTAAGTCGTAGTCCAGTGGTTGGACTATATAGCAATCGTTTGTATTCCCCTGCAGATTGAAATAGAAGGATGGCTGCCTATGCAGACCACCTTTAGATGATTTGTGTAAATTGATATTTAAAGAGTGCAACTCAACTTATTTTCTAAAAAAACCTTGCTGATTTTATTTTTCATTTAAATGGCTGTAACTTTGTTTTATGTAACTTAATATAAACTAATGTTTTATATTACACAGGTATTGAGAAATTTGTCACTTACTAATATGGTTAAAATGCACTTAATAAAATTAGCTGCCTGCCTGATGCTTTTTATACTGATCATTTACTGTTATCAGTATAAAATTAATTCACGAGTGCCTTCATTGCGTTTTGACTGCATGGTCTTATTTCACATACATAACAAGCAGCAGCTCTGCTTCTAATTACTTGAAATGCTAATCTCTGATAAATGTTTATGCTGCTTCAGAACTGTTTTGTATATACAGTCAATTTTTTCATCATTGAGAGCCATGGGAGTCTTCTATAACAGAAAAACAGATGTAACGTGACAACTGGTTTGTGCAGAGCCACCTTCCACTAGTGCAGATACTGTAGCAGGCTGTGAAACAACTGGTACCTGGAAGCAATGTAGTTACACCTACATAATAAAGGACTTTGGTCATGGAGTACCCAAGTTGCCCACAGGAAGTCTGCTGTCATATTTGCACCCATTGCAGACTTGATTGGTAACCTTGGACAGTCAGGGCAGGCTTAAGGGAAGATGAACCCTGCCAGAGGATAAAAGGTCTTCACTTCTTTATGCCAGCTAGAGAGCTTTAGAGTGCTGTAGTTGTCTTCTATCTCTGCTTTTCTGTCAACAGTGTTCTTTTTATACAGGAATATTGCTTTTTTAATGAACGTTGGGAAAACTGGTGAGCATTTTAGATTGAGCACATTATCTAGTGTATCTCTTTTCTCTTTTGAGCTGTATTCTTGAGATAAGTGTACCCCCACAATTGCTGGAGAGAGAGGACACTGTCTGCAATGTCTCTTGTCATGTAAGACTCAAAAAACCAGGAAACAACTGAAACTCTTTAGAGTTTCAATTTTGAATATTCACATGTGGCACAAGTTCAGTGTATGTCTTGTGTGGTTTGAGGGGTTTTTATTGGCTTTATTTTTTTACCCCACCTTGTTCTTTGTCTCAGTGTTCTGATATTTTTTTCTATTAGTGAAGTGACTCTTGATTTGGAATAAAACAAGTTCTGTGCCTTTATAGCAGTTGGTTGATGTCCAGCTATAGGCTGCTTTCTTGTTCTTAACTTGTTGTTATCACTGATGTTTTGTCTTTCCTGGATTCCAGACATTACAGACAGCATTGCTGAGCTTACTGTAAGAAAGCATTTGCCAGGTATAATGTCTGTTACAAATACTGTTTTTAGAGTTTATGTGACATGGAAGAAGATTCCTGAGAATTTTGCAGAAATTATAGACTTAGGCTTTCTTTTAACAAGAATATTCTTTGGTCTGGTCTGTTGGTCATTTTTTTAAAAGCTTCTCAAATGCAAAATTACCTTAAGAAAGGAGATTCTACTGTGTGCTTTGTGCATGACATGGAGTATGTTGTCATGTCATTGACCTTGAATTCTCTCCCACGGTTTTTGCTCTTAACTTTTTCCAATCTGTCTCTTCTTTTGATCTGATGTAATTTTTTTTCAGCTAAGACAACAGGCATCATGATTCCCGAGTGAGGGAAATCCAGATCATTGGATCAGGCCAATGTTCTCTGAGCACAAACATTATGAAAAGACATGTGTACTCATCTTTATTTATCATACAGTCATCCAGTTGTGGTGCTTGAGGCCTACCTATTTTCCTGCTTGAACTGCTGTGCTTAGCATACTGACGTTGTAGTTTCCATATATCACTTTTAAACTTTCTCCTTTGGGAATATACTGCATGCATGCTTTCTGGAGGGGAAAAAAAAAAAAGAGGGGGGGTGAGGGGGGAAAAAGTAAGTCACAGTACTGTCCAGGAAAACCAGAAACTGAGACATTCCAGACTTAACTATGTAACTTCAGTGTTTTATGCTTGGCTGTTGTGGAAGGAAGACTTTTGGAGGATGCCAAATTTTGCAGTAGGGAAGATTGGCTTGGTGAGTACTTTGTAGCTTAGAGTGATTGTAGTGGTTATTTTTCACAGTACTTCTATTCATGAGTCTGTTCTATGCATGTAGGAAATTCAGCAGATATCTGACTTCTGTTAGCTGGAGACAAAAAAGGTTACCAGGTGATTTGGTATAAGCTCGAAGTACATGTGTTGGTGAAGGATTAGTGTCAGCAACTTGCTTTGTAATCTAAGCAGAGAAGCTCAATAAATTCTATTTGGAAGCTGAAGATCAATAATTTCAAAGTAAGGCAGATTTTATTAATAGATAAATTAGCTATTACAGTAACATATCTGGGACTTTGGTTGATTGCCAAACTGTGCAGCGTCTGGACATACTTGAGGTTTGTTTTGGCAGATCAGATTAGTTGGTAAAGGTGGTCCCTTAGGGCCTCAAAGTCAGTATTGAATCACATACATGGCCTCTGTGAAAGCAGTAGCAGTCCTCCACTATAAAGGAGGTGTTTCTAAAATTTGTCTTCATTTCAGTTATGAGCTGCCAACTGCCCTGTAAACGTAATCACAAAGATTTTAAATTAAGTTTTATATACTCTTTTTCTCTTTCCTTTTGCAATTTCACATTATAGCTTGGTCTACAGTTGTTGATTTCCTGCTCTACAAAGATGAGCTTCACCATGCTCTTGGTAGGTGATATCAGTGCCATCACTGACCAGGGTAGGAATGAGTACTCAACCTGGGGGTAAAAGGTAAGTCAGCTTTTATTTGCTATGGCACAGCTCTCTGAGGTTATCCTTTTATTATTCTTTGGAGAACTGGTCAATAATAAAGTGTGGTTATACCAGACTTGGTTCCTAACATGTTTAAAATCTGGTTATGTCCTTGAAGCAGAGGATTTTGATTTTTAAATGTTATAATGAGTTTTTCTATATTTCCCCAGCTGTGCTTAGCCCTCCTCCCTTCCAAAAGGCAGGCTTTATGGGGAACCATCCTGCTGCCGCCTGTGACTATTTTTGCCTGAAAACGGTAGCCAAATATAGTTTCCCTCCAGTTGCCCAGCTGTGACTATGGTCAAGAGAAGCAAAGAAGCATGCAAGAGGGAATATTGAGTACTGACTATGGGATAAAAAGCCAACTCTTGCCCTAAGTCCCCAAGCAGTACTTCTAATTTCTGCCATTCATCTCCTTATGCAGCTGGAAGGGAATGTGTTAAGTGCTTGCCACTCCCAGGCTCACTCACAGCTGCTAAGCAAATGTTGCCTGGGTTTTTAACTGAGAGGCAGCACCTTTGTCTCCAGTCCTGCTTCTGCAGAGTGAGCAAAACGGGGAGGTCATGGTTGCTGTCAATCCTACCACTGTGCACTCTATTGCATGTGCAGCCCAGCCTGCTGTGTTCCTGGCACTGCTCACCTGTCCTCATGTCCATCCCCTGGCTCCTGTGACTGTATCCAGGAAAACGAACGTAAAATTTGGGTCATTTTCTTTTAACTTAAATTGCCTGTTACCTCGCTTTCAAGGACTTACCTGAGTTTTAAAAGTGGGATTAGAGAATATAAAAGTATAAGCACCCTTTATATAAAAGCCAACTTACATTTTCCACATCAGATGAGTTCTTTCTCCAGCCAAAGTCATTAAAATTGGTTTCCCTGTCTGTATCCACTCTGGGACATGTTTTTGTGAGTCCACAATCTCCAGCTGTGTGCTTTTGTGAACTAACTTGCAAAAGGAAAAAGAGAAATTTCTTACAAGTATAAGTGTCTGCTAGGTCAAAGATTGCTAAGATTTTTTACTCAAAATCTGATAATCTAAACCTGCATTTGATGGAGCAAAATGACCCTTGATACCCATGTTATTTTGCATAGAAAGAGGAAAACTTGAGATTTTTAATTAAACTAGAGTTTGTTGTGTGGAGTGGCTGATCCAATCCAGTTGGGTCATATCAGAAGTCAGAATGGGCTTATGTTACATACATGAATTCCTGAGCACATCAGGGTGAGTGTAAGACTCCTTCTATGTAAGAGGAAAACAAACAAAAATCTTGTTCAGGACATCTGAGAGTCGAGAGTTAAATTTTAATCTCCAGGCTGCCTTTCAGTCTGCAGTCCCAGTAAATGTGATGTCTCACAGGCTCTTTAGTCTTCTTTACCATCATCTGTACTATGTGTTTATCCTTAACTAGCTATCCCATAATTCACATGCTGTGTTCTAAATACAAACATAAAAGAAATGGATCTCTGGAGGTTTTTTCTGTACTGTGTGAACATAGTAAATCAGGAGCAAGCAGACATACGTGACTTTTTATTGTTTTCTAACTGTGATGTGTCTAGGAGCTGGCATTGTAAATGCTGCTGCCTGTGTACAGCTGTATCAAAATTTGTGCTTCCCAGTTAACTTGTAGTGCTTGATCTCAGCAAAACTACTACATTCTAATTTTTTTCCGTCAAAGAGAGGACAGCTATTTTCAGTTACATAACAGACTGGTTTGTGTTGGGTTTGTTTTTTTTTAATTAAGCATACAATACCCATAAAATGGGTCATTATTCTGGGCTTTGATATGCTAACAGAGTTTGGGCTGGGAGTTCTTTCATCTTAGAAGTTAGCAGTGGTACTGTGCGACCCTGTGGTCTGAATGCTTTCCCAAATACTAATGTGTATCCTGTCTTCAAGGAGTGCTGAGAAGGGACTGATGGTATTTTATGGCCTGAAATATATTAAACATAGAGCTACTAAATGACTTGGCCATAGTTACCCAGAAAGTCTGAGACAAGATTTTGAATTCTTTGGAGCCTAGAACTCTTGAATTTCTACTTTCCAATATTCTGTTCGTATGACAGCCTTCAAATTTTTGTCTCTATTGAATTCATATTTCAGTACAGATTATTTCCATGGATTTAGGTACATGAGAAATCCATGTGACTGTATTTGAGGGACGTACTGTATTTGCTGCCTGAAGCTCTGGCAATATTTATGCTGTGTTTACTTGATGGGACTGCGAAACTATTGAATAGGACTGTGGTTGTTCTGACTCTAGCAGATCTCCTTGCCATACTTGATGCAGGCATTTCTTCAGTGATGACATTTTTATTTCATCTAGTGTTTTCTTATGATAGTATGTTTGTGCTGCATGTAGAAGTGCTAGGGAGCTGGGTCATTGTTTTCATCGTTTTTTTGGCGAAGTTGCTTAACTTTCATTAAAAAACTGTTACTTATGCTGAGGCAGGTTTTTTTGATTCATCACCCTATGAAAGAATGGTGGCCCAGACCTACCAGGAAGCAAAACAAGACAACCTGCCCAGCAGCCACGTTGGCCAGCATTAATTGTGTTTCTCTCTTACGATCTGTCAGTTGAACTATAGCTGAACCTCTCCATTAATTTGATCAGATTGGTGTCAGACTGATTGACCTTAAGTGGCCCTAGTTGCTGCCTTTCAAAATCGACACATTGTGGTGATTTTAATCTTTGATATTTCCTTGTTGTCCCACACCCAATCATCTTGGTCTCCTCAGATATTCCAAGAATCATATTTTCTGGGTTTTTTGATGTGTATGTCCATCCCTAGTTCCATGTGCTACAGCCTCACTGAGCAACGGACCAAAAAAAAGCTTCATCCCCATTGTAAATACATTGTTCTGCATATCTCCAGGGAACAGAACTGCCCACCTTCTCAGCATCCTTGCTGCCTGTTCAGTCATGTCCGTTTAATCGAGGTCTTGTAACATTGCCACCGGTTGTCACTGCTCAGTGCAACGTAATGGCATCACCCCCGTGGTCCTTAAAGAGCTGCTGGAGCTGTCTGCACAGCACAGACATTTAGTGGGGGAAGTTGCACTGAGGGAGTGGGAAGACAGCAGTTTTATTTTGTTTTTCTCAGAGAACGCTGGGAAAAGCATCCAGAAGACTTTGTCCTATGTCGATTTGGCAGTATGGCAGTTTGTCTTGATGGTAGTGTGGGATTCCTTCTTTTATCTTAAAAGCTTTTAATAGAGACTGTAATTCAGAGGAGTTTTTAAGTCCTTTTCCCATTGCTTTTTGTAGTGTTCATCATCTTTTTATTTTGAGATGTTTTTTGATCAGCTGACCTTCTGCACAAGAATTGTCTGAGTATTATACCTTTCCCTCCTCATTCAAGTGAATTTCCTGTAGTTCTGCTTCTTTGAAGGTATGCCATGGATTTGTTTTCCAGCATCTCTGTGCAGAGTACAAAGGTCTGCTTTTGTTGTTGCCTGTAAGATAGTCTGCACATATTTGAGACTTACTTTTTTAAAACCACATACAAAAGACCACTTTTTTCTTCTTTTTTTTTTTAGTACCAGAGTATTATAATTGGCCTAGTTTGAGGAGATCTTGCTTTCCTGTACAGCTGAAAAATGACTGGAAGGTTGTGGGGCTACAGAATAGTGGCAGATGGTGACATACAGCTAATAAGCAGGGGCTTGTGCTCAGCTGTCAGTCAGAAGGCCCCAAAGCTTTTGAACAGAGGATTTCCATCCTGCCTCCTGCCAGGAGTTCAAGCCCTCAAAGTGAAAATCCTATGAGATAGCGTCTTCAAAGAAGCAGAATTAGAGGTAATTTCTCCAAAGCACTGTATTTAAAATAAAAATAAGAATAAACCACGCCACCTAAAAGGGCATACCTTCTTCAGATAGCTAACTCAGAAGGGCGTTTCACTTGTGAAATTTGACATTAGCTACTGCTCATTGAGAAACACATCCAGAATTTTAATTTGAGAGGGGGAGGGGGAAGGGGGAGAAGAGTGATTGGGAAAATGAACTGCTGGCAACGCTGCAGTGGTGTCTGCTGTGTTCGTGGTGACTAATGAATCTTTGCCCTCTCAGTGGCAGCAAACACGCACAACTGCCTGGCCTTACAAGCCTGGCAATTACTGCTGGAAAAATTGGTAGGAAATGGAAGTGAAGTACAATTCTTTGCTGTTCTGTGTAACATAAAGCAGAAATGAACTATGTTAATAGACTGGAAGGGGTTTATTGGCATTATGTAGCCTTTTACTGCTTGCTATTTACAAAGGTTTATCTGCTAGTCTTTCCGTTTTGTGCAGATTTTTCCCAGTAGTTTGTAGCAGAAAAATTCCGTTTAAAAATATGAGTAGTACTCCCTCTAAACCCCCTGGGCTGCTCTGTTCATACCCCTTGGAGAAACCCAGCCCAGGTGACCTGAGGTAAGAGCTGTTGTCCAAGCAGTGTCTCGCTTTATCCTTTGCTTGTGTATTTGCCATACTCAGGAGCACACAAACAATTGTAAGCACAGCTCTGAACCTGAGCAGCTCTGCAGTAGCTGGCTGGAGATGCTAAGGATCACTACTTGGCCACCAGTGATTCTGCCAGCTCTTCCATTCTCCTAGGAGAGGAAAATAAATTTCTCCTGGATTGTTTCTTTCAGAGCTAAACAACAAGAAAAGCTAAGGGTGGGTACATACTCCCGGGAGAGGTTGCAGAAAGGCAGCAGAATTGATGCTGTTTTCTTTCTGTGTGCCTTATATATCCTTCAGGCTTCCTGCTTGGCCTTGTTGAGAGCAGAGAACAAAGGAGTTAAATGTAGTGAAACCATCTGCAAGTTCTTCATAGTTAAAGCTTCACAAAGAGATCCGTTTGACTGAGGTCCTTCATATATTTAAAATATAAATGTAAAATCTGATATGCTGACAGTGACACTGCTGACAGAAACGTACAGGGATGCTGAGGACACTATTGATTGGCAGGAAAAATAAATCTGTCTTGCATATGGTTTTTACAAAGCCTAAGGAAAAGGCTCTTTTCAGTAAAATACCCTTGTGATGGGCATGGTAGAAGATTAGAGATTTTAGTTCTATTTTGCACTTGCTCTCTGTAAAATGTCTTGGTTTACAACCACAAACTCTGAAGGTCAGAGTTGTGTTCATGCAATGGCTTTGTGGAGGGACCTGGTCCAGTTTGGTGTGATGGCTCATCATGGCACGTGATCACTAAATTCATCTGGGCAGGCTGAGTGAAGTGCAGAAAGTGTGTACATTGTGCAGTGTTATTTGTAAAGGATTAAAAGGTAATTAGAAAAGTATTTTTAAGAATGTTAATGCCATATTTTTTTCTAAGCATAATGTATTTCAGTGTATGCTGCTGCCTGTGCTTAGTCTCTTACCTGTTAATTGCTGTGAGCCTCAGAGGTTAACTCTTGCAGCTGCAGTGGTGTCATTATAAATGGAAGAAAAAAAGCACATGACTTTGTTTTTGCTTTTTTTGTTTGTAGTACTAGTATGCAGTCATGAAGGAAGCAGCCGGAGATGTGGAGGGCAGGGGGACCTCCTTTCTGGTTCTCTTGGAGTCTTAGCACACTGGGCATTTGTTGCTGGAGCTGAAAAAACAAATGGGTAAGAATATGTGAGTCTGTGTTCTCCTATGGCAACTGTTGCAGACCTGCTATAAATTTCCAAATGAAATCAGAATTGTTTGTACGAAGATATCCGTGTACTTCTAAAAAATGTAAGGTTGTTCTAGAGCAGTCTATGCAGTATTAATAATTTTAGTAAGACAAACCCTTCTAACATCCCCAAGTCTGAGGCAGAAGAAGAGTGTCAACCTGGATCTATTTATTCCCAGGGATATTTATTTATGAGGTATGTGTTTTCAAAGCAGTTGAATGTAGGCAGAAAATACAAAGAATAAAAAAGTGATAGTCACTGGCAGTAGCATTTTTGTAATTCAAAAAAAGTGTCACTTGGTTTTGGTTTTTGGCAGGTAAGTTGAAACTTGCAAATAGAATAAATTTCAAAGAGTGTAACTCTTCTAAGACCACATGGTAGTCTGTTTGGTTGTACATAAAGTAGCCATGCAGCTGGCTCTTGGCTTTTTTGTTAAATTACATCAATTTCTGTCCAACTAGTTGGTCCATATAGTCATGTAGTCTTTATAGACAGCAGCTGCTTTAAATCTGGTTGAAAGGAGCCCTGACATAAGCAGTCAGGGAGTCCCTTTTCTCAGTAAGTAATGAGCTATGGAAAGCTTGAGGAGCGGAGATCTTTTTTAGTCTTTTGGATGCTGTATGCAGACACGCACAGTTAAATGTTCATGGGAGTTAACTAGTCCGTGTTTGTTTTACCACAAGGGCACTGCACTAGGTGCCCCAGAAAGAATGAAGGACCAGTTGAACCAGAACTTAAAATTCTGAATTCTGACATGCCCAGAATAAAAAACTTGAAGCTGCCATTAAAGGAGGAATTTTGTTTTAATTGATTAAAAGGGTGACTACATTTTTGCATGGAGTACAATAGAAGCAGTATTAAATTACTGGAGAGATTAGCAAAGGCAGCACACGTTCTCCAGGCTCTCTTGACTTGAGCTCCTGTGGCGTTTCCATGCAGCTTTCTCAGAAACACCTTTATTTTAGAGATGAGGGAAAAGTATAATTGGCATCAGCAATACATTGTGTCTCCTGTGGTGCTGTTAAGGTGACCGACCCTTCACCAACAGCTGCTATACCAATCCTGCCTACTTTGTGTGTTTCAGGAGGAGAGGAGCTTACTGGGTTCAGTGAGTCAGGGCATCTGCTTACAGATCAGCACTGCAGGCAGTCCAGCCAGTCCTTTCATGCTTGTGCCTGCCTCTGGCGTTTCAAAATGGGTCTGAGAATTTTGAAACAGAGGAGAATTTTGAAACATTGAGACAGCACTGGCTTTCAAGGGTGATAGTGGTACAGTAGATAGGATTCTTTACTTAAATTGAGAGGATGCTGGTGTCTTTGGAGTATGGTGTGTATCAAACTAGTTATACAGTGACTTTAGATGTGTTTTAGCTGCCTTGAGCTGAGAAGCCTGTGCACAGCTCTTGTTTCAGAGCAGTATTTGGGCATCCAAGATTGACTCTTAAAGTGGCTTAAATATTCCTGCACCTTGGTAAGTGTATGGAATTGCTGCTTAGGTAACACCCAATTGTAAACTCACATCCTGCTTTGCCTGTGTTTAACGCTGGGATCCTTCACAAAACTCTCACTTGGCAGAAGAGTCAACAGGTCCTTAGTGACTTGCAGGCAAAGGTGCCCCAGCTGTGGCTGAGCTTTGTGAGGTCTTTAGTCAGTGAGAACCTGGAGCCCAGCACTGGCAACAGAACTATTCTGTAGTTGTTTTCTGTTGTAAGGCAGCAGAAGTGACTCCCATGGCCCAGCCTGTGAAAAGGTGCTCAGGAGGAGGCAGGATTGTGCTGGCTTCTCCAGATTCAGCATTTCAGGTCTGTGTCTGAGTACACTCTCTTAGGCAGTTCCTAAGAGTGTGCAAGGTACTACAACAGTGTCTTAAGTGTCCCTTTTCAACTGACCTAATGAAGGCCCTGGAGCAGTCACTATGGCCCTGTAAAAAGTCATCTCTTGTCTGCAATAATCCTCACATGCTGTGCCATAGGCAGGGAAGTATTTGTTAAAAAAAAATTCAGACAAAGGTGTTCTGCAGTGAGTCTGAGAAATACATGTATTTGCTTAAGAGGCCTTCCTGACAGTGCTGACAAACATTTATGGATACGAAGATGATGTCCACCACCTTAGGAATTGCACATGTGTTTGGATTCTCTTTATAATGTTGGGGTTTTTGTTTTTTTGTTTTTTATCCTTTTAGTCAAAATCCCTTTCTAGTGGCTGCATTTGGAGCTTGCTCTCTTACGAGACAGTGTAACCACCAAGCCTTTCAAAAATTCGGACGTTCAATGACAGCCTCTGACATGGTTTCAGAAGTTGGAACAGCTTTTAGCAAACTTTATGAAACCTGAAGCCAAAGCAGCAGAGAAGAAAAGAACAATGATGGCAAGAGAAATTTCATGTATCGTAGAATTTACATAAGTAATGCACCCTTTCAAGTGCTGTAGCAGCATTGGTATGTTAGGTAGATATTTTTTATTTTTAAGAATAGAAAATTATGATTAATGTAGATATTTTTTAAGAGTTTGGAATACAAAAATGTTTTGGCTGAAATAAGCTGTAGTTGCAGATCTGTTATAATATAATAAAACTAAACTGAAAGTATTCCTCTGTTCTTTTTGATAGTTATTGAGCAATAACTAAAGTGTGAACAGCAAAAAAAAAAAAAAGTACTTGATATTTAGATAAAATTTTTCCACCAGCTTAACTGGATTTCTTGGATTGCACCAAGGTTGTCACGTTGTCATTCTTAGAACCTCTGTCTAGAATTAGCTATTGCACTTCAGTTTTTTGCCATGATACTGTATTAAGAAGCAAAAGGTAAGCCTCTTTGGAAAGGGAATGCATGAGAGTTGCTGTAGATTTTGAATGTAGTTGCCTTTTTCCATTCCTGGCCTCAGAGGCAGTATTCATTTGGACAAGGCACCCCTTCCTGCAATGTCTTATTTTTTTAAAAGGTTACCCTCTGGCAGAATAAGGATATACTGTAGGTATCTTAGCAGTAAAATTCATTAAACAGTAATTAGGCTTACTTGAGAAAAAAACTTCATCTGGCCTTGACTCATTTGGAACTTGATCCGATGGACCTGCGAAATTATCATTTGGAGAGGTACTAGGAGGGGCAAGAAACCCAGCGATACCTAACAGAACTGTGAGACTCCCAGTGATCACGGAAGAGCAAAGTGCTTTTCAGACTCAGTTGCCTGCTGGGTTAGCTCAGAGAAGACCAGCACACAGGTATGTAGGTGGGTAGTGATTCGCCAGCAGGAAGACAAGTTGAAGGAACAAAAGGCAGCCCACGGCTGTACCCTCACAGCGGTGTGCAGGCAGCTGTACACTGCGGGATAAAGTCAGGGACAGAAAAGTGGTGGTTGGTGTTTGAGCTTCAAGTGCAGTACTTAGTACTTTTACTTTTTTTAGAGCAAAAACCGTAGAGGCTTTTTGCCTGATCTTTGTGAGACAGACAGGACATCGTTAGGGCCACACCGATCTGGCGCACTGGGAGGGCAGGTTAACGTTGAGTATAAAGGAGAACTTGTGTGGGATTTTTGCATAGTAGAATTTAAATTTTTGGAGATTCATTCAAAGCTTGTAGGAATTGAAATAGTATGGAGAGGGGAGCAAGTTCATGCCAAGTACATTTATATGGGTGCTGCCCTTGAACCTCCAGTCCAGCTCCCAAGTGTTTGTGCTCATTAAAACATGGGAACAAGCATATGACATGTCCAGTTATTGCAACAGATGTTACCTATTCACCACACCCACTCCTTTGCAGTGCTCTAGGTCTAGGTTGGAATGTGGTGTCTCACAGACCCGTCAGACTGTGTTCTCATACCTTGCAATAGCTGCCTGCAGAAAGCACTCAGAATCAGAAAGGCTGCTCCAAGTATTTCCCTTCAGCCCTTAGAGTTGGTATTTCTGGAGGCACTGTGACTACTACCTCACCCCAATGCATTTTTGGTTTTCTTTCTAAACTAGTTACCTGTTTCTAAAATAGGTTTTCAAATGTTTGCCCATGTTGCTCTATGAGGGTTCACAGACTACTCTTAAAAGATGAGGTTTTAGTGCTTAATTTAAGCAGATTTGTAAACTGTCTACATCTTTGGGGAAACTTAAGCTATTATTTTTCCCCCTAAATCTATTTGAGAAGCCTGACTACTTTTAAATGAAATCAGCAAATTAAAACTGATTTTAAAACAACTACTGGCTTTCCTTTAAAATTAGTAATTTTTTTTTATATTTAGAACATCAGTGGTATTATAATCTAAATGGCATTTGTAGATGGAGTCAGTGAATTAACAGAGCTCAGTACAGATTTCAATCTGTGCTGTTGGTTTTAAATTTACACAGGAGTTGTAACTGTTACTAATGTATACAAATTGGTAAAATTTTTAAACATTCTGGAAATGTAGCAGTTTCTTTTGGTAGGAAATAAAAATAATAGCAAAGTGACTGTGTGGACTGTTTGGTGTGTGCCTATCACATTTCCCACAGCAGCTGAGCTGCCTGCTCCCCCTTCACTCTAGTTTGCTCCAACACTTCCACTAGCAAGGTTTCAGTATCAGTGCTGTCAAATAAGCACCTGCCTCAGTCCTGATGAAGACACACCTCTATCTTTCTAGAAGTAAAATAGAAGAAAAATAGCCACATTTTTTATTACCAACAGTATAAAAGAAAGCCTTTATTCTTTGGAACAGGTAATTTGAAAACACAATTCACACAAGTAAAGGGCCTTGTAGACAAACCCACGTTCTGCTGCTTTTATCTTCTCATAAATTGATTTTAAAGGAGTGTGCCCATAGGTAATACCAGCTTCATAGCAACTCAGTCTCTCAAACACAGGTCACAGCACGTGTATGAGAAGCCTCTGCACCTCTGCCTACAGCCACAGCAGCCAGGGGCTGATTAAATGCAAAGAGTGGGAAAAGCAAAAAGGTAACTAAACAGGTAATAAATAACTAAACATACTAACTTTATCTTCCCAATAATGATGGAGAGATCCTGAGTGTGCTGCACTCTCAGTGCCACAGAAATCAACATATTCTGTGCAAAAGCAAACTCAAGATAACAAGCCTTACAGGTAACTGGATACTGTAAATAACTGGATAGGTAAAGGTTTCACAGGACCAAACCAGTACCACTGCAAGAAGGAACACTTCAAGGCTAAAAGTGTCTCCCACTCCTGTGTCTGAGAGGAATAGGACTATTAAACCAATAGGCATAAAAACTAAGTCCTTTCATCCTTAATGACAGGCCCAAGTTCTTGCCTCTTCCTTTGCTGTGTTTTAATTATCAGTGTCAGCTCAGCAGAACAGGCTGCGAGGGCAGATCGTGGAGCACTTGGGGCTGGGGCATTTCTGGCAGGAGAATGTACTTGATGTCTCTAAGTCAACACGGTTGCTCCCTCACTGCCCTGCATTCTGGGGGCTTCCACCATGTGCACTTTGAGGCCTGTGCTTATTTACCGAGGAGTAGTGCCAACAGTTTTGCTCAGATTATTGTTGTTAGCCATTCTGTTCCACAGACTTTATTTGGAAGGAATCAGTATTTACAACAGTTGCCAAAGCAGCTGAAACAAAAAACAAGCCCAGGGATGAGGGATCAGCTTTTTTTCTCATTCTGCTGCTCTATCTGCCCTCCTTCCACAATTTCCCAGGTTGAAACAGCAGCTCTGTCCTGTAAGAAAAAGTAACCAGGTCAGTCCCAGCATGCAGAGGCAGAGGTTTTTAATGAAGATTCATACAGCAAAGCTATTAATCCAGTTAGGCAAAAGAGGTGGTGATACCATCTTGGAGGAATGCCACTGCTACTAAGAATGCCCAGAGCTGTAAAACAAATCCAGATAATCCTTCCCAGCTAAGAAGGAAGAAACACACAGTAGAAATGTCACCTCTTCAGCGTGGGATGCTGCAGCGGGCTGTAGTCTCTCACATGAGCAGCTTCTGCTCAACTCATGCAATTGCATTTTCATGTTTAAGTGGCTCATGTACATGAAAAACACTTATGGTCAATAACATCAGAATACATTGCTGAACATGTCTGATCACCTTCTGAGCTTGGAGATAGTAGCCTGATGCAATACTGCCATATTTCTCAAAGACAGTATCACAGTCTAATAGAACATTTCTGACTGTTTAGATCCAGCTGTTTGACTGCAATGAAAATAAAAGTTAATCTGAATATTGAATATTAAACAGAGCTCTCATGAGCTCTGGCTCGTGAGAGATGCCACCACACAATGTTGAATTTTTCTGATATTAAAGTCAAAACTGGTTTCGATGCGTAAATACTCAATTACTACATTTCATTTAGTAGCACAGGTCAGCTTGCATTTCAAGCATGGATTTTTTTTAATCAGTTTGTTCCAAGTTATGTCATTTCAGCCAACATCATCTGCATTGAACAGCCTGAGAGAAGAAACCAGGGTACGGAAGTCACAAACTTGGAAGGTGAAGGAGAAATTATCCTTTTCTACAAAGCTTATTTTTAAGGAAATCTTATTTTTAAGGAAATTAAGTTGCTACTGAAGCCAACTACTCCCTGCCCTTCTTCAAACCAGGGGGGTTCCTAGTCTGCAGTGCATGGAGATGAGGCATGTCCACGTCACCTGTTTGGCTGCTTTTCCTCTTGCACATGGGCTTGAGCAGTTGCTGGCTTACTTGAGCCTCACCTGACAGAGGGAATGTGTTAGGAGAGGCACTACTCATCAGGCTCAAAAGTTTTGTGAAAATAAGAGACTGGGTAGCACTTACTAGGCAAGCAGGACATCCCTGCTAGGCTCAGCATTTTTGGCAACAGCCAACCCAGCCAAGCAGACTCATGCTGAGCAGGAAGGTGGGGAGAGCCCTGCTTTAGGTAAGGCCATGTCTTGTTGCATGTGTGCTCTGCTAAGCCTGTGTAAGGAACTGCAGAGCTGCATGGTTGCAGGACTCTTAAGATTTGCAAAAGCAAGACATGAGCAATGTTCACAGCACACCTTTGGATACTTTCACAGTATCAGCAAAAAAAACAGGGACATCAGCTTTGGCCATGTGCTGTGTGTGCTCACATATACATGTGTGCTTTGTCTTCTGGAGCAATCTATTCTGGGACAAGCAGGAGACAGATTATGCTGAGCTTCATGCTATTAAACAAATTTTTAAAATAAATGGAAAGGTCTGAATCCTGGCCCAGGGTTAGGGTTAGGGTGTGGTTTTCAAATGTAAATCCCTTTAAAAACAAACCAAACCAAGAGATGGGGCTGTGGCTGTTTTGCCAGTAGATCAAAAGGCAGGCTTCTTCTCCAAGACTTTGTCTCAGCACAGTTGTTTGGATTTTCAAACTTGCTTGACAGATGAGTCAAGTGAGGCTTTAGAAACAAGTTAAAGGAAGCAGATGTTCCAGCTTCCCAGAGTCTTCCTTTGCTTTCACAGCTTTAGCTCACCAGCACAGTGCTTTGGCCCTCACCCTGTTTGTTTCTTGCGTTGATCCCAGATTCTGAGACAGCCAACCATGCTCTGTAGCTGCGTTTAATAGGTGTGCTGACAAGTGACAGCTCTCAGATTTGGCAGCTGAGACAGATGTATGCTGTCACTCCCTGATGTCATTGTGCTTTATATCCTCACACTGGCAGAAGGATGGAAGCAGAGCGAGCCTGCTTAGGCAGGCTCAGTTCCCAAGCAAGGGAAAAATAAACAGCATAAACTGGAGAGAGGAAAAAAGATGCTGGAGAGAATGCAGAGGATTATTCTGCACATAAGGAGCAACACTGACCCGCCAGTGGCTGGAGCAGAGGTGAGGTGGCCTTGAACATGAGGAACTGGAAGCAGTGCCACTAAAGGAGTAACATAGCTCCTTGAAACCAGGAGGAGGCAGTAATGTCATGTAGGGACTTTTCTTGAACAGGAGACACCACTGAGGTAATGGAAAAGAACAGTGGCATTAAGTGTAGGCTAAAAGTAGAAAGCAGGATGGAGAAAGGAGTGGTACAGGAATCAGCCAAAGTACTTGTGGCTCAGAAACAGTTGGATATGGAGCTGCTGAAGACAGAAGAGGCTTTCTCATGAGGACTTATTTTTGGTGGGAAGTTTGGGCAGGGTAGAAGGAAGGCATTATTTTGATAAGTCATCTCTGTTTACATTCCAGTTCCTTTGCAATCTAAGATTGCACACATTACTCATATCTTTCCTTCTAGATTGAACTTGGGCAACCTAGGGATTTCTGAATATTACAGGATTTTCAGTGGCTAACTAGCACACCCTTAGTAACTGCAGAAGTGGATACAGCTTGCATGGAGACATGAGGCTGAGGGGGAGCAGAAGAGGAGGCAGCAGTACAGCCACACAAGGGCTTGACTTCTACCTCCTGCTACTGCAGTCACACAGGGAGCAGGGCACAACACCACAAGCTGCTGAAGGGGACCAACGGGCAAAAGTAAGTATTGTCTTAGAAAGTGACTGACAGCCCGACAAAGAGCGTTACTGTCTTCTACCTTTATGTGGATTCCAAAGGCAGCAAGGTCTCCACGCAGGCTGTCACAAGCCTCCAGGAGGGGTTTTCTCTCCCGCATTAACTGCTTCCTCTTCTCCTTCTGCTCTTGTGGTTCTTCTGCTCCCACAACACCCTCCACTGGCACAGCGGCTGCTGCTTCCGGCAGAGCCAGCGCGTAATGACGGACCTTCGTGCGGAACCTCACGAGCTCATCAAGGACATTAGAGAGCACCGCAGAGTTGTCTCCTCCCATAGCCACCTAGGAATTAAACACAGTCCTTTACAAACATCTGAGAATGATATTTAGAAAAATCAGGCCCAACTAAGTAGCATACATTGAGGCCTCATCTTCTCTCTTGGCTGTGCATCTTCCATATATTGGTAGGATTAAAATGTCACCATCTCACTAATGCTGGACAAAAAAGTTTCAGCAGAGGCATACTAGGAAGTAGTTCAGTGTATTCCTACACAGGAAAGTGTCTGTGGGAACACAGTGCTCACATGTATATACGTGCTGTGTAACCCAACAATGAAGCTCAGTGCCACAGGAAATCTCTGAGATACCAGAAGTGTGTATAAGTTAAAAAGGGGTTAGACAAATTAACGGAAGAAAGACCTAGCAACAGGAATCCAACACAGCACTAGCCACTAGCTAGTCCAAGTCCAGCCACTAGCTCAGGCAGCTCCCTGGCTGTAAAAGTCCAAAGACTTAGCAAATGCATCAGCCCATTACCCTGCCTTTGCACTCCAGACCTACTTTGGGAAAGACAAACTAGGAAAAAATAAGTATTTTAGCTTTAAATCTCTAGTATATCCTTTATCCTTACTTATACAGAAGACCTTCCCAAATCTGCAGAACTTTCACCTGATACACCTTGCCCAAAATTTCAGTCACTCAACTGAACAGAGCAGCAGTCATTGCACACAGTGAGTGGGTGTTTTCTGGCTGTAGCCTGGCTTCCTGCTTCCCTTAGCTGGGTCCAAGCTTCCTTGGCCTCCCCTGGCTTGGCAGAAGTCTTGCTGGACAATGCTTTGGGAAGAGAACGGATTTGCTCCCCCTAGAGAGTCCTGCTCCAACAGCTGCCAGGACGGGAGCTTGGGAGTTAGCTGAAGAGGAAGGTCACTTCTCAGCACTGACTCAGCCGGGCTCCTGGTCTCACTCTTGGCAGAGAGACTGTCCCTGTTTCTCATTAGAGGCAAATTCCTAAGGGGCAGGAAAAGGACAAACCTCCAACAAACAAGAGAAGGCCACTGTGGCATTTTATCACTAAGACACAAGAGGAGGAGCAGCCAACAGAGCAGTGAAACATAAAGAGCACCAAGGCCGGGGGGCAAAGCTGCCACCCAGCAACGCTCATCTGGGAGCAGAGAAGCAGCTGAGTAATTAAAGCCAGAGGGAACTGTAGTCACTGAACAGCAGGATGGAAATGAAAGGGACCAGTTTCAGAGGAGAGTTTCACTGACAGGAGGAGGAGGAGGAGGAGGTGGGGGGGGGAATCTATTGAAGATAAGAGTGTGAGATGCAGAAAATTCCCCAAGCTTTCAAAACATGTAACCATACTAAAGTTTATGAGATTGAAGAAGGTAATATATATTAAGTTCCAGAAATACTCCATAGTAACCTGGGGCAGGTAAAAGACCAGGATAAATGCTTAAATACAGAAGGCAAGACAAATGATGATGGGAATGGGAGACATGCCTCTACAAACACCACTGCCAGAGTTCAAACCAGGCTCCTCCTGAGTGAGATCCTTTAAAAGGAGGGCAGCTTTAGGAGACAAATTGATCCGATTTCCTGTGTAGCCTCTCAGGGCTGATCTCCGATTTCTTCTCCTGCAGTACTCATCAATCAAAAGAGCTTGTAAAAAGTTTTATATGGAAATTTTGTCCTTGCTTTCCCCACAGATGATCACCAGTTTGCCCCAACTGCACCTGCAACCTAACAGCACTCTCACAGAGCAAAAAACCTCACCTGCTGCCCAGCTCTAAAACAGGCACAATGGCTTCTGGCCATCATCTTTTCAGATGGATTCATCTTACCTACAGCCTTACCATCTTACCTGTAGCTAAGCTCCTTCTCTTGCCATGCAGAGAGACAGGCAGTCTTACTTTATAAAACCACCAGGCAAAGATAAAATATTCCTTAGCATCCCAACCAAAAACTTCAGAAGCTACATTAGACTGTACAGCTGATGAGCTGAGATGAATCCCAGCTGAAGAGCATGACAGACCCACAGGCTATATGCAACCTTCCGAATGAAGAGGGTCCGAACACCCCACCCTTTATCCTCTACACTTAGCTGTTAGCACAGCAGAGGCCAGGCCTGCCTGCACTGTCCCAGACAGCCCACATGCCAGGACCCATGGTGGTCAGGGCCTGCTCTCAGCAAGCTGCATGCCTGGGGTTACCTGGCTAAGGGGCGGGAAAGGCTGGATGCTGAGCTGTCCTGGCTGCTCTCAAGGTCAGAGAACAATGCCTGCACCAATTTATTTACTAACTCGTGGTGGCCTGTGGACCTTTGTGATGAATGTTTTGATGGATTCATTTACTGGAATCTGAAAGAACAGAGGGACAGAGAAGAGTCTGATGTGCTGCTCCTTCCTTCCTTCTTCCTTTCCTACCTCAGACCAGTGCCTTTAACTGATCCTCGTGCCACAGAGAAACTAGCTCAGCTTACAACAAAGCAAAGTATTCACATACTTTCACATACTTCAGCAAAAATCTTAAGTGCAGCAGACACCTGCATACAGACAGCCCAGAATCTGGAGGAGGAAGGACTTTGCCATCCAACTTAAGAGAAAAATTTAAGTTTTTTATTATGCTACTAAAAATTAACATGCAAACCACAGGCTATCAGGAGTAACATATGGCCAAATCACATCCAGCTGTTTTGGAAGAAATTATGGCAGAAAATCCATACGGGACAAAGTTAATAAATGAATTTATCGCTACGCTGCCTGACTTTCAAAGGATAAATGATGTTACTTAGATTTTCTTATCCTCTTCTCCCCCTCCCCAAAATAAATTTTTGCAGAAGAGTTTCTCTAAAGAAAGTTTTCCACTTCTTGGTATTTGACTCCACATTTGAGCAGGAGCAGAGCATAGAACAGCTTGCTATTCTCCAGCACCTTGTGTCATTTTAAATGCTTCCTTTCCATACATCAGGATATCACTTCCATATATATGATTCTCTTTCCCATTCAATAGTTTGCTTTGAGCTATTTTCTCCTTTTTTTCTCTCCCCACTCCTATCCTTCCAAGAACTAGAAAGGTAAGGGACCCCTCTCAACTTCAGTGCCTGCCCTCCTCTTCCAACACCCCACCACAGCTCAAGGAAGAGCAGCCCCTTTCCTGCACCCTGTCTTTCTGCAGAGGAGTGGGATCCCAGCTCCTGCTGTGCGCAAGGGGGTCACAGCTGCAAATATTCACACAGTTTCTGAAGCCAGCCTGGGTATAACTTTGAGAAAGAAAAGGAAAAGCTAGACACGTAACAGACCAACTTAATGGCCTCCAGTGCTAACATTTTCTTATTTCATTCCACAGACTTTCATTTCCAAAGCACCTTTAGTGCAAAAGCCACACAGGAGTATTTCCAAAAAGAAAAAAGCCCACACTTTGTTCCACCCGCTCACACACTCTCTTAAGACATCACAGACAGAAATTGCAAGCGGTGCAGAAAGGTTTACGAAAACCATGAATTACTTTGTTACATCTGATGCATTTGGAAAACATTCTATAAAACCTAACACTGAGGCTGCTACCATATACTAGAACATATAGAAGAGATGTTTCATACCTTTCTTTCTCCAAAGGACATCCCAAGGGCATTGAAAAAGCCTTCTATATAGGAAATAATGCTTCCATACACAACAGAGCTTCTAGGAGATCCAGCATCCTGTTTAAGAAACACTCAAAAGAGATTGGCCAGTCAATACTTATTAGAGAACCCAGCATTTCTCTGTAGCCTAGTCCCCAAGGGAAAAATATTACTAACTATATAGATCTACCTTCACCAGGAACACCTGCCCAGATAGGCAATCTTACAGAGACATAAAAGCACCTCACAGGAAAAACATTTGAGTAAACAGGGGAAGGGAAGAGCTTATCAACAGCCTGCACAGTGAAGACGTGAGTTGTGTGAAGCTGCCATGCCTTACATGTGTGCAGTAAATTAGACCGAAAAATAGCACTTCTGGGCATGAAAGGACCGTGTGTATGAAAACAAAATACAAAGAAGAAAATCCCAGACTCATGGGCACCTATAATATCAAAGATTTAAAAAAAAAAAAATCTTTCAGTGTCCACATTGATTTGATCAATGTGAGACCACTTTGAGATATCATATGGCATTTTGTCATGCCCTGGTAAAACTAGCAACCATCGCCACCAGCAATAAAATCAAGATTAAATGATAGACCCAGGAGCAATTTACAGGACTAACCCTTGCCTAAAAAATTAAGAGTGATGACACACACAATCAAATTAACAGCTGGAACTGGATCTTATCCACATCTTTATGTGGGCCTGACAACAAACCATAACCTTAAAGATATAGAAGATCTGAACTGAGAGAAGCTGTAGCAGGCCACTGAGGCAAAGAAACAGAAACGTGCCAACTAAAGTAAGAATGGCAAAAAGGTTAAAGTGAGGAATAAGTAGTACATGGATTTACACACAGTTCTTAAGGAGAAAAACTATACACACAGCCAGTAGGAGGGAACACTCCAACAGCTGGGCTGTACTCAGAAAAGCTCCACCATCCCAACCAGAAATACGTGTCAACTGCCCCAAAAATACCTCATCTCGTTCTCAGCAAAACAATTGAAGGAGGAATCTGGGGAGGAATGAGTAATGATTGAAAAAATGAGACTACTTGTATTTAGGAGTGGATTTGCTCAGAGAGCCATTTTGTAAAGGTAAGGCAAAGGACAGAATTTAAAGCTAATGCCAAAACAAGACCAGAAGAAGGCAGGATTTCTAAACCAATAGGCCAATTCTTTAAAATCAGTGATTACTACGTACTCAACATTTCTTTTACAGCACAAACAGATGACATCAGCAATCAAGGAGCACAGCAACAAGGCTGAGGTGCTCACCTTGAGTGACAAAGGGAGCTGTTGGTAAACAGAGACCCACAAGCGCTTCAGATTGTACTTATCTCATTCAAGTCTTGTCCTTACCAGTTACCTTCTTTGTGTCAGCATCAAGAGATCTTAACAGGGTCTCTATTTGGCAAAAGCCATCTGAAAACACTCATGCAGGAATGCTGATGCCACAGCTACAATCTGCCACAGCAGAAGCCACTCAGTCCCCAACACTGAGATCACCACCATGACAGCCCCATGCGCCTGGGGCTGCCTGCCAAGGCCCCCACAGCAACACCCCCCACTTTTCCCAATTAAGGTTAATATTTGTGAATGGGTATTAAGTAAAGAAGCAGGGTAAGAACACAGAACCAGCATTAAAATTAGCAGCATGCCACAATGGCTTCAGGCCTTTCAAAAACCTTAGGTATAAATAATATAAGACAGCAGGAAAGAAACATCCTCTGGACACAAAACAATAGCCATGCACAAATTCCTGCAATAGGGTCAGGACAAATAGGGTCTATTAAAGTCAACAATTTATGGAGCTTTGTTTCTGCTGGTTTCTTATGTGAACAATAAACTAATCTGTCTGCATTAAACAGTAGGACAGTGGACAGCTGTCATTTTCTGATCTCTGTATCCTAATGGGTTACCTTAGTAACAGCCTTAAGCTGTCTGTTGCCATGGTGAATGAGGTCCATAATTGCTGCAACAGCCCTGGAGGTGTCAAAGTCATCTGCAAACGCAGCCTTCACGGTTCCTTTTGTGTTGGCTAGCCTTCAAGAAGAAAAGGTAACATTTAAGATAAGACAAACAAGATGCCAGCAGTATGCTGAATTCATCAACTATTCAGCCAGAGGGAGTCATTGAAAGGACACTGCCATCTCCTTCCTAGCTGTCCTGTGATAGGCAATGCTACACAGATCAGGCAGAATACATCTTTCAGCTGTGAAGGGAAAAATGACACATGTTAAAATCCAAAATGTTACATCCCTTCAATAAATATACATGGTTCATCACAGGAGCCAACAACAACAGAGCAAAGTTTGCCTTAATCGTTTCAAAACAGATGGAAAATGAGGTTGATATTAAGCACATCAAATATCTTGCTAAGTTCTGTTTTTTTTTCCTGTGGCCCATTTATCATGCTAACAGCATGCTTCTCTTCCAAAGCCACATCACAGGCATCAGTCCAGCACCTGGCAAGAGAGCTGTCTTGGGGTTGGCCAGGAGTTCTGTTGGCAGGATCCAGTTCAGAACTAGGTGCTACTTTCTCATTTCCCAGTTGAGCTCAATCCCAGCCCTGGGACTCCACTTGCCTTAGTCCAGATGGAAACATCTGGTGGCACCATTCATGTACACAGACCCAAAAGCCAGCAGGCAACCAGCACTCATCACTGCAG
The DNA here is from genome assembly GCA_013399895.1 of Serilophus lunatus. Classification (NCBI taxonomy): domain Eukaryota; kingdom Metazoa; phylum Chordata; class Aves; order Passeriformes; family Eurylaimidae; genus Serilophus; species Serilophus lunatus. The sequence goes on along the minus strand of VXBA01001106.1, from coordinate 449,534 downwards.
AACCAGTGCCACCAGCTGCAGCCACTCTGAGTGGGAGGATGAGGAAAGCAGCAGGAATAAAAGGGAGCTGCAAACAGCTGCTGGCAGTGTGTTCTCACAGCCAGGCAAACCAGAAGTCCACAGTGCTCAAGGATCGGGGTTAGCTGGGAAACCTCAAGCTATCCTAGTGTCTCTGGGACTCTCCTCTTGAGCCATATTTTGCCTGTTTCTGAATGTGTTTGCCCAGAATGCCTGCCTCCCCTTTAGCATCAGATGGCTGCTGTCCTAACTCATTCCTCCCAACACTCTTCCCTGCATGCTTCCCCCTCTTCACGAGTACCTAACACCGCTAATTAAGAGCTTTGTTTCCTTTTGGTTGTTTTCCACCTCCAGATAGACAAGTTGTGCCCTCCCACACATCCCCTACTGACAATCCATTTCAATTTCCTCACGTCTCTCAGCTTTATCTCTCACCAACAGATCTCCTGCAGCCTCCTGCTAAAGATTTGCTTTTGCCAAATGCCACAGCTAGTTAATTCAACCCCAATTCCCTGTGACATGCTCCAGTGCCCCTTGCAAGCTTTAGTCGGTGCAGTGAACAAGCTTCCCCAACAGGGAGGTGCCCGTACCACGGGGAAGCTGCCTCTGACATCTACAGCACAGCCCACTTCCCCTGTGATCCTATCTCCCAGAGCTGCTGGCACTCACCTTGCTTCAGGATACCCAGCATCCCTCCTACCCTGACTTCAGAGTGCTGTGCTTTGCACCCAACACACAGCACATCTCAATCCTGAAAGACAATCTGGTTTTCAGAGGTACTCCAAAGAAGATTCTCCTCACCCTTGTCACAACAATGGTAATTTCTCCCTTTCTTGTGACATCCCTGACTCTGGACAATTTGTTAGTAACCCCCTCTCTCCTCTGCTGCACACCACAGTGCCAGACACCTTGACGGAGTTCACAAAGTGCATTACTCTTCAGTCATCCTCCTTCTTCTCCAGCAGCCATGCATTACTTAGGAACTGGGTAGCCTCACAACTGCCATGGCTTTGCCTTCTACATCACTCAAGAGGGGCAAAGATGCCTGTATTAGGACAGGCACACTAGATAAGTAACACAGACTTTAAAAACACAATGAACTCAGTGCAGCAGACTATGAGGAAAAGCAGCTGGGTAGAAAGAGAAGAAAACAGCTGCCTTTGATGACGTCTGGGAAGGAAGAGTGCTGCATAATCCTTCTTGTCCTGCTTCTTAAAAAGAACTCAGAATATGGGCGAGCCCTCTGAGCCTTTCAGCAAACTACTGCTCACATAATCACAGTCTTAAAGATACAGGAGGTGCACTTACCTTTCCCACAGTATGTCTTCTCTAACAGGGTCACACATCAGCTGTCCTTTTATATAAGCACTTGCATCTGTAATAAATGAGGAGGTTGCCTGAAGAACGTTCTTTGCATCATCCATGCTCTCATCACTAAATTCTACTGCTAAAAACCAAAAGAAATTAAGGCATTATGATGAAGAAAACGCTGTCTGTCATACATAGGAAAAGTATTTTGAGACAAAGGAAAAGTTTGTTATTTTTGTAAAGCAAACTTTTCTTACTAGTAATTGCATGTTCTTTGGAATGGACACTAGGTGAATTAAATCACTATAAAAACCAATCACTATACATGACAAAGTATAGCTTACTGGAAAGGTAACAGACATTCAAGAAGTTGAATCTGGAAGCCCAGCTCTGTAAACCTTCACTGTAGTCCCCACTCCTTCCCTCCTTTGCCACCAAAAGCATAATCCCTCCATCATCAAATTACAAAACATATGCTTATTAGGATCAACAAGTAATTATGGACCAGAGGGGTCAAAACACTGATGGTCACTCAGGTTCACAAAATCACCAGAGGTTTCTGGTGACCAGAAGAGCGTTCTGGAGATAGAACCCCACTGCCTGCAGTAGGCTCACATCCTCTCCATGTCATTGCATATTGAGCTGCTGCTGACGAGATGCAAGAGGAAGAGCACCCACAAGGGGTCCCACAAGGCCTCAGAGATGGCACCTCTAAGTTATACCCAGAAGCAGCTGGCAGGCACATTGGTGGAGGGTCACTTTGCTGCTGCCTATACGTAGGAATAACCTTTTCCCAACAGCCTCAGCTTTGTCAAGGGGTGGTGATTCAGGCCTAGAAGAAAACAGCCAGAGGCATCAGCCAAAGCAGAAGGCCCATATAATCACCACTGCCCCTATAGCTCAGCGTCACCCTGAGCAGTTCTGCCCCACCAGCCTGAGCAGGCAGAGGGGGGATGGAACAAAGGGGACTCCCTGCAGAAACATGCTATGGAAGGGTGATGTCCTGCATCAAAGTCTCTTCTCTGACTTTTCTTCTCTTCACCGCAAGCAAGGCATTCAGCTTTATCCTCTCCCTGACAATGACTGTCACAGGAGGGGACTCCACTCCCATGACACACATGCACTTGCCTACATACACCCCCTCCAACCCCTGCCCTTCCATGGCTGGGGCAGCCTGGAGTCACGTTTGTCCCATCAGCACGCACACAGACAGGGGGTAGCCCAGATAACCAAAAAGGCCCATTCCAAGTCCAAGATCCACACGAACAACAACACCAAGCATGAGCCATTCCCAACTGTCAGGCACTGCCTTCATCCACCTGCCTACAAAGTTCTCTCACAGGCTCAATGCAATGAGCACGGTAACATCACCTGACTTCCCCCAAACCTAGACTTTACAAAAGGCTTTCCATAAGAGGCAGGGATGGCAGGAACCATCACTGACAGGTTTAGGCTATAAAAACCTTTTATAAGAAGCAAACAGAAAGTGCTTGGGATCTCACTCCTAATAAAAACACTTAGGAGCAGACAGCAAGACAAAAAGGAGTCCAGTAAACTTATCTTTAGACCAAAGTGAATTGATAGCAGGGACACAAATGTGACAGGCAGCACAGTAAATACCTGGTTCAGCAGGGACTGACTGGCTTTTTACTGGGCAGCTAATAGCACACAGTCTCATCAGATGCAGGTACAGCAGACTTCTGAGCAACTCTTGCCTTGCCCACTGGCTTACTGGCACTATTCTCTGATAAAACACCACTTTCATCAAAGCCACTTACACCTGCACATAGTCCTCCACTTTTATCACAGGAAGCTGTTTAACCTAGAAGTAATGCAAAAAAAAGGGTCATGTCCTTCTCACAGAGGTTCAAATGTAGCCAGCTGATACACAGCCTTCCACTGCAGGGGTCCAGTGCCATTAGAAATTAAGACACATCCAGCTCTTATTTGCATGACAAACATATGACAGCATAGTAGGTGTTAGGAATTTTCCTTCTTTTGTTTTAAACACACATTTGTTCAAGACTTCCAAGAGCCTCCAGTTACAGCCTGGGAGCTTTTTGTGTGTCCACAGAGTATTTCATCTCCTGGCCGAGACCCAGAGAAAACAGCCAGCTGTGCCATTGCCCTGCAGCATCATCCCAAAAGAGCCAGGCATGCCGGCAATCCACTTGCCTGCTCCAGGCAGGACACTGCTCTGCAGCAGACCTCCCACCTGGATGTACTCCTCCCTTCCTACCACAGTGGAAGTTGCCAGTTAATAAGCACCTCTCTCTTTATTATTCCATGCTTTGAAATATTTCAAGGATACATGGCATTCCCGACGCCTTCAGCTATCCTAGGACAGGAAGGCTCCACCAGGAAGATCAGATGAGTGGCTCCTGCAAACATCTAGAGATATTAGCAGGTAAAAAGACCTTTCAGTCCAATGACTCCACCTCTGTAACGGCTTGCAGCACACTGATGGATACTAGCAAAGCCCCAGCAAATTCCCTTGCTATGCCAGTGGTGAGGGGACTACCACCTGCTTTTTCCAGGCCCCAATAAACTGGTAAAAACACTACCCATATGAAAACCTCTCAGTTCAAAGTAGCATCTATCTGCTGGAAACACGATGGGGTTGACAAGGGAGCTGACACACCTCTCCCCACCAACACGGTCTGCCAGGTTGAGATGATCAGTAGGTTACCAAGTGCTGGTGTAAGCGAGCTGCACTGCACACAGAACTGCTTGAACACTCAGTAATTCCTCAACTCCATAGAAAAAAAAAATGGTAACACAGCAGGGAGATAAAAAGCTATTAGCAAGCCCTCCTAATACCCTATGGGAATATAAGGCAAAGCTCCACCCAGGTATGTCTCCAAAAAACAGCTGATCGTGACTGAAATACAAGTAACTGCACCAGATGCAAATCAGAGACAGAGGTAATTCATTAACTGAAAGTGCAATTAACTGAGAGTCACAATTAACTGCAGCTCAGGAAGGTGTTTAGAGGAATGGTTATGTACTGTGCTGAGTAAAGATGCTTTTCTAAATGTGAGAAAAAGAGCCACCCACAGAGCACCACCAAAGCCTTTCCACACACTGGGGTGGGACTGCAAAGCCCCACAGGGGGAGCTTGCTCCACCTCCACATCACCAGCTTGGGAAATCTGCATGGAAAGCCAGGCATACCTCAACAAACAAGGGGCCTTTTCCTTACCTGAGCTGTATCTGCTGCGCAAACAAAACATCCTGAATTGATCTGACGAAAATTTATTCAGGAAATCCTAAACTCCAGGCACAAAAACAGAGCTTTAGCATTGGTTACTTCAGGAGCTGTTCCACCCCCTTTCACAGCTCATTTCAGACAAACTAATATGATAAACAACACATCTTTGCAGTTTAAGATAGGCAAAAATCTTTAAATTCTAACATTAGTTTAAAGCCTAAACTAAATAAAATCTAATTCCATATAAGACAGATGTGCATATATATAGAAATAAATATATCTTGTATGTCCAATATAAGACAGTGAAAACCAGTTTGCAATTACGATCACATATACACTGTATAAAGACCTTTGCAAAATAACCAAAATGAAAAATGAATATTCTTACGCAAAGAAAAAGCTTGAGTTTTGCAAACTTTACAAAAAAAAAGATTTCTGGAAAAAGAAAATAAATATACTTTTTCTGCAGAACTAGAATGTGAAGGAAAAGAGGGAGCAAATAAAGAAAAATCTCAGCAATATAAAAAAAAGTGTGTTAATTATGAAGCCTAAATTAATTTCACTCTAATATTTAGCTTCACAAACAATTTACTCTAGTAAATAGGAAATTATTACCAGTATAATAAATTTACATTAAAAGTATAAAGAACTACTTAAATGTTTGGAAGGAACAGTGACGAAACATTCAATCACTCCCAATCCTGTTCTCAGCAAGGCTGGGCACCGTGGCAGATTGATTGTGAATACTGCATTCCTAATTTTTTTAACTTTCTTTTTTTTAAATTTGCGAACTGGTGGTGATCACTGAAGTGCCATGAAAATCAAAAATCACAAGAAGTCAGTACAAGTGAGAAAATATGGACAGTGTAATTTGCTTAAATTTCACATTTTGAAATTAGGCTTCTGCTACCAGACTAAACCAGCCTGAACACCAAAGGTAGCACAGCATCAGAAATGTGCTGTGTCTCAAGCGAAAACAGAAATAATTGAGGTAATCAAAATCAAGAAATAGGCAGTGATACCGATGGTTTTTGTGGGTGTTTGTTGTGGATTTTTAAAAATAAACTCTATATAAATGAGTGTACCCAATGTGCCCAGAAGCTTTGCACTAACACATACAGGTAGAACAGTATGGGTAAAGTATAAATTCAAATTTGGGAAATGACCATCCAAATAGGAAAAAACAATTCTGCATTCCATTAAAAACAGAGAACAGATAAAGTATGACAGCTCTTTGAAATCAAGTTGCTTGGCCCTATGTTAACACAATCTGTTTGACTTTCAGAGTTCACAATTAATAGCTATTAAAAAAAAAAAGGGAAAGAAAAAACTGGAGTAGGGTACAAGGAGGGGAAGGAGAACAGGGCAGCTGGAGGCAAAGGATACAGAGCTACCATGCTCAGGTGACAGCCTGGGATGCAGGTGGACCAAAGGAAGGTCCTGGACAGACCTCCCCTCTTTCAGTACAGGCATAAAAGCTTCCATGTAGGGCTTAACTTTCAAGGTGCAAGGCAGCTGCACAGGGAAAAAACTGTTTCATTGGACAGAAACTCCCTTAGTAGGAAGGATTAATACTTGATAGCCACGTGTAAGGGCTGACATTAAAAGCAGAGACCCACAGGGAAAGAGAGTCAGGCCTAAAGTCTTTGTTTTCTTAACATAAGTCCCACCATGGGGGACATGAAGGACAACATTTTTATACGTTAACTCCATGCACTGCATTTTTGGCCATTTCTCCACCCTGTCCACAACATCTGCTGAGGTTCGTGAGACTTGAGAAAATTGTGAGCTACAGGGAAACACGGCTTAACTGTACCCAGACAGCATCAGATTTAAGAATAAAGCAGCTCATATTGAACTTCTTTTTAAAAGGATTTTAATTAAGTCTTCCAAGAGGGCAAAGGAAAACATATGTGCTGAAGGAGCTTCCCAAGCTGTCTAAAGGAAGAAAATTTTCCTCTTCTAGCAACTGGGCACACCGTTCCTGAGTGCTAGCAGGTATCCTACGTCCAGATCCACAGTAACAGACACAGCAGTACTGGGGAAACACTTCAGGCCTTTCACTTCAGCATAAGCACACATTCCAGAGATTTCTAAAAAGAGGGCTGTGAATACTGTTTACATATTGCAAATATGCATTGCTTCAATTCACAGGAAGAGATTACCTTAATTGTTATGTAGTTTTTTAATGACTTGGACATTTTTTCTTGACTTCCTTTAACATGCAAATGCCCTGGAAAAAAAAAAATAGGGAGTGAATGAGGAAGACTGCACTGAGACACTGGGAACGCTGGAGGCAGCATATGCTGTGATGGATCACACACCAACCATTTCAATGCAATATGTAACATTTTTCAACAGCTTTGCATACAGTCCTGCACCTCTCCATCCTCAACTTCTGCTCAGTGAATTTTAAAACAGAAATTTCAAACATTAAAAAAACTGTAACGAGTCTGCCTGCTCAGAATTGATAATAAACTGATAAAACCAAGCAAACAAATATTTTCAGTCTTCACAGAATAACTACCTTACATATTACTCTTGACTTTTAAAAAATATTTTAAGGCCTTTAAAGGTTTTCCTGTGATCTCACATTTAAAAAAATAAATCTTTGAAACTCAAACAATTTTCTGTACTTATTATTTGCTGGCAGCTGTTAACATTAATTCTTTTAGGCCAAAGTTACAGTGCTGGTTCAAAATATCTTATATGTAAAATGAATTATCTGCACATTTCTACTCCTCCTGTCTTGAGAGCCCAAGAAAAAGAAGTGGCAGAGAGGGAAGAAGCTACAATGCCTAATTTGAATTAGTTTATTTTAAAATGCAATCTTTGAGCATCTCTGAGCAACTTTAAACAGTCACAAGGACTAGCTCTGGAGTGCTATGGTACAGGAAAAAGTAACACTGCATTTAAGAAAGGATGTGGAGATTGGCTTTAGGACTGACTGAAAGTTCTGTTGAAGCAAGACAGGAGATGTATATCCCAAGGTTTCCAGGTCTCATCGAACAGGAGAGATGCCAAACATGCGGCCACCAAAAGACTACTCGGAAATGTTGTTAAAAGCCTTAATTGGCTTCTCCTAATAAAAGAGACATTCTGTATGTTACCAAGCACCCACAACCGGCATGCAATTTTTAGGCACTTCCTTGATCTGCAGAGCCCAGCACTTAATCATACTTAGAGGCAGATTTTTAAGCATGAACTTTTCTTTCTCTGTAATACCCCATCAGCACTCTGCATTCTTTCAGATTTGGCAGTTCAGCACTAATGATGCCTCAGAGTGCTGCACAAGGACAGTGTATGATCACAGTACTGCTTTTACAGGTGGTGGCAGAAGTGGCATTTCTTGCTCAGCAGACCATGTAGCTGTCTGAATTTTGTGCTACTCTCCACACAGAGATGCTTTTGCATCCTTGCTTAGAACCCCCTTGCTTCTACAAGTGGATAAAAGCGTCTAGTTTCGTTTCTCAGCTATTTCTGACAATGATTCAAAGTAGCAAGGACTCACCATGAGAAGGCTGCCTCCAACCACCTGGAAATGTAAGTCTGCACAACATACTATGGGAGAGTGGAAATCTATGGGTGTGGGACCAGCTACAGCAGAAATCCGTGATCAACCCAAAATCTTGTTTTCATTGTATTTGTCCTGTCTGCCACTTTCACCACTGCATCATCAAACTCGAGATGTTCAATAAGAATATTCAGGCTGTCAGAGATGCTGGACATCTGCAGCTCTTGTGGCTCAAGTAAAACCGACAGCCAAAATTCTCCTGGGAGAAGGGGAAGAGCCTGGGTATGATTACATTTTTTCTTTTGCAGAGGTGCCAAATAAATATTGACTTACTTAACTTTGGGCCACCAAGCTTAAAATAGTTGGTGTTTTTCTAAAAAGATACAGGTAACATCTGAATTTGAATTAATATTCCTCTTCCAAAAGTTTCAGTACTTAAAATTATTTCATTCAACAATCACAGAATACAAGGATTTTCATAACTTCTGTTTGGCACTCTTCCCAGAGTACAAGTAGTCTAAAAATAAAGTCCTTATAAGAAGATTTATCCACAGTGCAGGGATTTTCTTTCTCTAATGGGGATTGCTCCTCCAATTCTGAGCCTGATAAAATTCTGAAGTCTGTTAGCAGAATAAATTGTTTCTGAAGCTGATTCATTTGCCCTAAATAATTCACGTCGTCATCCTCCAGCAAAATATTTTGATTTAATGAATGTAATCTGTCAGCTCCTAGAGAACCTCAGTATACAAACTGCCCTTGGAATTAAGTTCTCTCCCTTTTTTTTTTTTCTTAAATGACTCCTCTTTATTTATCTAGTATCAAAGACTGTTTCCCCTATAGTTTCAATTCCAAGCTTGAAAAGTCAGATTCACTGGTTTTCAACAGAGGGCTCCACTTGGCAGTAACCAGTGCATTTCAGTGAAGTGTAGAGGATTCTGCAGTGCCTTAGGAACAAAGCACACCTTGGAGGATGCATCTGCCTCTGGACAATTGCTATTGATTTACAACAGGCTCTGCACTGGGAACTGAAACTAGAATTCAATATTCATCCTGTACAGTACAAACATATAAAACTGAAAGCTCATGTCATTCCCAGTGTGCCACAGTCTTAACTCTGCAGCTCTTCTACTCATAGAAACAGCTCCAAGAGTTCACAGGGACATCTTGCCCTAAGTACTGTTCAGCAGAAAGAGAGACTGCAGACTTGAACCTGACTGTCTATTGACTTCAGCTGTCCATCCAGAACCACCAATGCTGCAATAGAAAGAACAAATTTTGAGGTTTCCATCAATGGGAACAGCACTAGTAGCATCAGACAACTACGTAGTTCAAAGCGCTGTAAAGGACAAACTTCAGTGAAGGAAGCACTGTCACTGTCGTGCAAAGGCAGCAAGGAGCAGTTCTACATAATGCAAGGCAGTATAACATGTTGAACACCAAAAAACACTTTTGTACAGTTTAGCCATGCACAGCCAGCAAGGTCACCTTGAAGGAAAAGACAAGGTCAGTGACATCTACAGCAATACCAAGTCACCCGCACTCCACAGAAAAGCAGAGACACTGCAGTTGGTCAGAGCACCAGAGGGACAAGGGATCACAGTGACAATACCCAATGTCTCCACTTTTCTACAGATGCCAGGGGTGAGCAGCTTGGTCTTTATGCAGCCCATTGATGTCACAGACCTCCCTGTCTGCACCCACTAGCCATGCCTGACCAGAGCAGACCAAAGCACCTGACTCACTTGGTGTTCAGTATGAAACTTGTTTCTAATACCCAACACTAGGTGTAATGCTACTGGTGGATAAAATAAAGCTTGCCAGGAAATGTGATTAGTTACAGGTATGTGAATTGCACACCCAGAACATCCAGTGGTTGGTTACTGCAGCAGAACATCTGCCTGCAAGGATTCACCCATATTTCAAACCATACAAAACGTCCCAGCTCAAACACTTCTCTGTGGTACCACAACTCTGTGAGCTTTGTTGCTTCATCAGTTGACGTATCTTAGCATTTTCTCCATTCTTATTTTCCAATAGTACAGATTTTTTCTCTTATCATGATTAATAGCCTTTCACCATATTTACAAACTCAAACTATTTTATTCTGCATGCTACTGAAAACTTATTTTTAAGCCCACAAGCAACTGGTGCTGAGAGATGTTGGGAGAACAAGACTGGTTTATTCTATTCTCAATGCTTTTAAAATATTACACTGACCTACCTGCTCATCTGCTACCTCCACTCTCTGCCTCCAGATACTGCAGGTTCTGGTTCTAAGCAGGAATTTCTGGTTTTAGGAGGACTATATAAACACATACAGAAAATAACTATTTTCACCCTCCTCTGGGAAAACATTTCACAAGAGTTCTGCAGGAGTTAGAGCCAAAATTAAATTTAAAAAGAAAGCCTATCAAAGGATATTCTCAAATTTTGTGGAAACTCAAATGATAAGGAAAGAAACTCTACAGGAAAAACTCTTCTTGCCACATTTTTAATTAGAAGTAAACACTGTATGTGGGTAACACAGTCACTGTTATTTTTTGGAGACTTCCTCAGATGAAAATCATACACATTTCACTGTAACTCTTTTATATAATAAAGGCATTAATTCTACAGTTTCAAGATGCACTGTCACTTATGTTTCTTTACTAACTGAGGTCAGGAACTTGGTCACTGTAGTAGAGCGTCTGTTTTCATACCATAAAATGCCAAACCTAAAAAAACCAAACCATTGTATTTGTACAGGCCTCTCAGGTGATTAATATTTTACTTACCAGAATGCAAAAAGTAATTCCCCCATTGCTCACACTGATGATACACCTCACACTGTGCGATTTCATTTTCATGATGAGGAAATGCAAGGTCTATTCCACCAGTATGGATGTCCAGCTGCTTTCCAAACACTGCACTGTAACAATATTTTCCTGATCGGTAAGTAGGACACTACAAAAGCTTTTCGTAAAAAGAAATGCAAGAAAGAATAAGAAGAAACAAAATAAGTTTAAGTGGACCATTTAATAACTGCAGTTTTAGAACAAGACTTTACAAATATCTTGGACACAAAAACTGCAGCAGAAGTTTTATGGACAGGACCCATATCAGTCTGCAATTACTTCTCCTTAGCAGAAGCAATTATTTTTCTACCTTAGTTTAAAAGATGGCAGGCAGGATGTCCCCTCTCCTTGTTCTGCTACAGTTTCGGTCTCAGACAGCTGCCTTCATCTGCAAACCTAACAACTCTGAAGCAGTAAACATTTCTGTACATTCAGTAGTGCTATTCCTTGTCTTCTATCTTTTTGGTAAGAATTCAGACAATACTGTGTGCAGTCATGGTGGAAAATGCTTAGGCCTATACTGTTACAATGTCAAAATGAAATTGTCAGTGCCACTGACCTCCCTCCCAAGGCCATTCCTCACATCCCAACAGTGCTGCTGGATCTGTGTGGGTCACCCACGGGCTTGCCACGGCACACACCTCTCTGCAAACACTGATGGCTGGCAGGAAGGTATTTGTGTGGCTCAAACAGGACAGCCCTACACACTTGCAGGTTAAACACGAGAAGTGTCAAGGCTGCTACACTCTGTCCACTGGTCCAGTTAGTCCCTGCTAGGTCACGCTGGGCAAGTCAGCAACTTTATTTTGCCCACCTGTTAAAATGAAGATAACACTCACCTACTCACAAGGATGTAAGTTAACCCTAACAGCCCAGAAACCAGAGGTGCTCAAGCAGGTGAAGATGCAAGGTGTCCACAAATAGAAAATAAAGGCAAAGCCCACACATATGTGCACATGTGTGCACACAGACACACAAGGCCTTCCCATATGTCACCTTAACAAGTTGCTCCTGGTAGTCAGCTAGACATCAATATTTTTGAACCTTTTTGAGACAAAATACCCTGCTAACACCCTGGCTCATGATGGCTGTGCAGAAGCTGTTGGGGCACAGGAAGAAAAATCAAGAAGAAAGGAGGGAAGAAAGACCGGCTGTCACCATCTCACAAGCTCATCCTCCTCTGCTTCCTGCAGACTTCAAAACCAACTAAAGCACAAACAGGACCTGCCAGGACTGGCCCTCACCTTCCCTGTTGCTATCCACAAAGGAGCACTTCTTGTTTCCTCCAACAAAACCATTGAGAGCCGGAGAAAGGGGAGAGATGCATCTGCCAAACACTCAGCAGGGGCAGGAGGAGCAATCCACCTCGCCACAAAGGAAACTGCAGAGAGGAGATCAGACCTGAGGGGGTCATGGCAGGGGGTTCCCTCCTCCACAGCTGCAGTAGAGCCCAGAGACCTCCTCATTCACCTTCACAGACTTTTCAAAATTATTTCACCTAGCTTAGTTAAAGAGCTTTATCTGGGAAAACACATGGCTAAGTAAGTACTGCTTAAAATGGGCCTTGGACAGCTGATTGGGACAGCAAAATGTTTCAGGTGACTTAGCGAAATAAGATCTCCATTTTTCACAGTCCAAGATTATTACACTTATGCTCTGCATGGGTCAGCTTTTATTTATATGGCAGGAGCCTCACTGAAATACATTTTTATAGAAAGAAATACAGACTACGAACAGCATAGCATTAGCGGACAGGTCATTTTGTAATTGGCATTTCTCATCTGTGCACTTCTGTCTGAAGTTGTACTTCAAATACAAGATGATTCTGTGCACTTTGGTTGCTTTAAGAACCGCTTCATTATGTTGAAACTATTTACAGGCAGAAAATCACCCTTAATAATGATTTTCATAAGCAAGTAGCAATGACTAAGAATCCCAGGTGCACCAGAAAAGCATACGGAAGAGAAACCTAAAGCAGCTGGTTTCATCAATTTGTTATTAGCTTCCAAAAAAAGATCTGAGAATAATGCAAAACTAAGTACCATGTAAATCTTCCAGGAGAGAAGATTTTTTTCTCCTGTAGCAAAAATGAAACTCTAAATTAAAGCAGCTACAAGCAAAACACTCCTAAGTAGAATTTACATTGTGCCACCAGAATATACTGTCGCAGGGAAATCAGAATATTTAATACTGTGGCTGACTTTTAAAGAAAGCTGAATAACTCTTCAGATTATTAACATGAACATCCAGCACAGTTCATTTGGGCCACATGACATCCCAAACTGCATAAAATGGTCACATTAAAACCAGTCCTATCTATTGATCAGAAAACACTTATTGCTGCCATTGTTTTTTGACTGAAAAACAAAAATAGCACTAGAGTTAAAATCCAAGAAATCTGACCTTGATATTGTGGAGCACTCAATGTGCCATCCAGGTCTTCCTTTTCCCCAGGGAGAATTCCAAGATAGCTCTTGAGGCTTGGCAGCCTTCCACAGGGCAAAATCTTTTCCATGTCGTTTATCAGAATCAACTGCCAAGAATAAGTGATTTGTTAATGGGATATATCTCAAAGAAAAAAAATAACCAAATGAAAGCAAGAGGAAATGTGTGTGTAGTGACTACTCAGATTTTAATCCCTTTCAATCAACTTATTTTCTTTTCATTGCAACTTCCTTCCCTTCTCCCTTACACAGGGCTGATCAGTCATTGTAAAAAACAGAATATTGTAACAGATTTCTACAAGCTAAAATGAGGGATTCAAGACTCTTTAATACATCCTATCCTTTCAGTCCTTCTGGCCTTCCCTGGGTTTGTACAATTCATTTAGTTACTGATCAGCCAGCTTCCCTCAGACAAACTGACTGCACTGCAGTAGAAAAGCTAACAAAACCAAATCAAAACCCACAAACAAAACAAAAAAAGAGCCCACGGGTTTTTTCTGGGACACAAGCACTTTCTGTTTCAGATTCTATAAAACCAGTTCATAGAGATGAGAATCAAAACTATTATTGGACAGTAGCAAATTTTCAGTACCATTTTCACCAATGATTTCTCTAAAAAGGCCTCCTCCCCAGATATGTTTGTTGCTACCCTCATTACACAGCCAAGGAAAGGATGTAGTTCTTTTGTCACAGTACCATGGGATTGTTCATCTCTGCTGGCTCCCAGTTGACTACACACCACTCCCTGGCACAAGCCACAGAACAAGGTTCTGGGCTCTGCATCTTTTTTCTAACAAATCTTTCACCTCATATTTAGAATTAAAAATTTGTAAGAACTAAAGGGACAGAAATATAACCCTAGTTTTATCCACTGAATCTTTATCTTGGCTCTTCCACTAGTTTGCTCAGCTCTGGCTGAGTATGTTGACTCCACCCCTCTCCCACCTTTTGAGTATACCACTACAAAACAGCACTCTTCACCTTTTCAATTGTAAGCAAAACAACTGTCAAAATCTTTAGAAAGACCAATACATTTAGTTGTGATTTGAAGGGAAGCAGGGTAAAACACATGATCAGTCACAGCTGAGGCTGGAAGGCACATCTCTAGACAGACTACTCCAACTCCCTGCCCAGTGCAGACTCAGCTACAGCAGGCTGACTAGGACAGTGTCCAGTTGGGCTTTATCACTGAGGATAGGGACTCCACAGCCTCTCTGAGCAACAGTTTGTATTGACTATCCTCAAAGTAAAAAGGATTTTTCTTAGCTTTAAATGGAATTTCTTGTGTTTCAGGTTGTGCCTACTGCCTCTTGTCTTGTCACCAGGCATCACTAAAGAAGGCTGGCTCCATCTGCTTTACTCCCTCCAGCAGGTATGTGTACACATGGGTAAGATTCCCCTCAGCCTTCTCTTCTCCAGGCTGCATGGTCCAAGCTCTCTTGCTTCCTCATATGAAAGATACTCCAGTATCTCCATCATATTCCTGGCCCTTCAATAGGCTGGCCTTTCTCCAGTATGTCCCTGTCACTCTTGCGCTGGGGAGCCCAGCCCCGGACGTGCACTCCCAAGCATGTCTCACTAGTGCTGAGCAGAGAAGGATCACATCCACTGACCTGCTGGCAATGGTCTTCCCTGTGCAGCCCAGGAGGCTGCTGGCTTCCTCCACAGTCAGTAATTGCCTCTAAATAACTGTTGACAAAACGCATTCCCTCTGTGAGCTGTAATGCTGAAACCACTCCAGAGCAGAACTGTGAGGAGTTCTGGCTGCAATTCACCTGAGCATCAGCCTGCCAGGCATTTTCAGTAATTGCAAACAGATTTTTTTTCAGTGATGAAGAACTGAACTTCAGTGTGCCAAAGGATGCAGGAGACCTGCAACAAATTCTCTGATGCAGAGACCTGATCAGACCCAACTTACACTTACAAATCAGCAATCCTGCTAAGTGGGAGCTGCAGGTAAAAAACCCACAGCCAAGGGTATAGGCCTGCTCTAGCACAGCCTGTCAAGGGATTGCTCACCCTCACATAGTAGTAGTCCAGTGGCAAGTAATAAAGGAAGCAATCAATCCAATTAGCACTCACTAGAGGAGTGCAACTGCCCCAAAAACAACATGGTAGATGAGGTTTCCCTGTGTTTACCTTTGACTGGCTACTGCAAAAGAGAGACCACCACCTCACCGTGAAGTTTCCATGTACCACTGCCAAGTATTTAATTAATTTTGATTTAGAATATTAATTGTTCTAAGGCACCAGAGCAAAGGTATAAAGGGAACCAAGAATGAAAAGCAAACAAGTTTCCTCTTGCACTGACAATAGTAAGTGCCTCAAAAAATAATTACAAAAGCAGCGTAGTCTTAACTAACGGTAAAGATAGCTATATACAGCAGGTTAGAAAACTGTTTCAGACTGTTGCATGAAAGTTTACATATAAACATCACATCTTCAAATAATGCATTAATACAAACAAGTTGATGCCATGAACTTACCTGCTTCATCTTGGGTATCAGGATTAACAGTAGTTAATACTCCGTATCTTTTTCCCCAGGACTTAACATCAAAATAAACATTGCCTAATAGGAAATAAATGTTTAGTTGTATAGCAAAGAAGGATCACATTGATGAGAAGGAGAAAACATTTCCCTGAAAGCAAAACAAAACACACTTCAACTCCCATTTCAAATTCTGATTTAGAAATTCTGAAATACTACAACAGTTGTAGCAGATGTTTCCATGTTACTCAGCTTTTCAGTAGCCTCTGTGCTTGCACTCATTCTACACACAGAACATCTCCCCAGGTTCTTCCTGGTCCATGCACAATCAGCAGCAACCCTTCCTGACCGCAGCACAAGCTACTCCAGTTACAATGCACTCAAATCCTTCTATAACCATCAGCTGTTACATAAAAAAAAAAATTCACACACTGTACTTTGCAGGCACATCTTTCACTGCACACAGGAGATACACTGCTCCTGTTTAGAGATAAGAGGTTCCCTCAGCTCACTTGCAGAAACTAGGCCAGGATTTCCTCACAGGACCTCAGTTTGTTACAGCAAACAATTATATTAAATAATGAGCTACACAGAAATTCTGTAATAGTTGTTCTGCCCACTCATGCCATCACAAACAAGTTGTTCACACCCTGTCTGTTAATCACCAGAAGGAAGGGCTGGCACGGGGCACCCCATCTGATTCCAAGACAGGATTATTAAGAGTGACTACTTCCTGTACGTGTGCTGAACAAGGAGTTACTTTGCTGGAAGTTTTACCTTGTGAGGTTGCGTAAGCTTGTCCACTAGCAACTATTGTTTTTATAAAGGAAATTATCTGAGGAATATTGTCAGTCACTCTCATGTATACTGTAGGAGGAAGGACCTTAAAGAAAGAGTAACATCTCATTAATCTGTATGAAACACATTGCTGGTGAGTCTCTTTAAGAAACAAATTTTAAAGAACATTCTCTTCAATTTAAAAAAAAAAGTTGCAAGTATCATAACAAGACCATAAGCAGCATTTAAAATTATGCACACACAGAGAAAAAACATTTGACAAGTGGTAAAAACCCCCAATTTTTCCCAGTGCCTTACACCCTGCTTCTGGCAAGCATTTTGGACAAGAAGCAAAGTCACCTGAAGTCAATGGCAGAAGATTTGATGCTTCCTATGCTTTCAGTCAGGATATTTCTGCATTATAATAAATATGTGTTATCTGTGAACCACGGTGCTTCTGTATATGGAAAAAAAAAATTGTTCCTAAAGAAATGTAACTTGTTCATTCCAAAGCTCAGAATTGTTTCTCCCCTTATTTCCTTACTCAAAAGGTGTGCAGTATCTCTCCAGGAGACAGAAAAAGTAAATCAGTACTTAGTTTCCAGCAACAAATTTATTTTTTCAGGCCAAACTCTCAAAACCAGATTCCTTATCAAAATAATTGCTTAAAAGTACTCTTAAATTTAGAATCTTGAGTGTTTGTACCTTTAAGGCAGCCATATCTTGTTTAAAGTCTTCTTCATAAAAACGAGCAAGAGCTACTGGAGATACATTCATCTGAAAAAGAGAGAAGATTAGTAAGCCATAAATCATATAAAATCATATAAAATATGGCAATCTTTTATCAGACAGATAGAAGCTAATTTGAAGACTTAGAGAGCCCCCAAAGTAAAGAGTCAGAAAAGCTTATTAATCTAACATTCACAAGGAGGAGATATAAATAACTTAAAAGTACTTCATTTATGCTTCTCCATTTTCAAAATATTAATACTTATCTTTTAAGAGGAAGTAACTAAAGACTAAAATAATAAACTCCTTCCCTCTCTCATTATTTTCTTCTTGAGAGGGTCTTCCATTGACAAAATAAACTACAGTACATGGGCCATGAAATTCATTCAGCTTACTGGCAGGAAACACTGATATCACCTACATGTCAGAAAGATGGATCAGAGACTTGCAGGATGAGACAAGATATTAATTTTCAGTGATTAAGAAAAATAAGCTACTTCAGCAGATCGTGGGTACTCATAGATATCAACAGTGAAAGTCAATCCCACACTTTGCCAAGTCTGGTGTTTCTCAAACACCTTCTCTGCATTTTTCATTCATGGGACAGGAATGGGATCCTCTTGCAGAGGCAGCAATAAAGTACAACCCAAAAGGAAAGGAAACTTGCACATGATAAGGTTCTTGTTCTCAAACATTCAGAAGAGGTCAAGGATTGAAAGATTCATGACAGCAAAACCTGCCCTAGCAAGCAAAAGCATGGTATCAAAGTGTTTCAAATGCACACTTTTACATCTTCTCTGAGAAGACTGGAGAGAAGACAACATACTGTCAGTCCCTCCAGCTTGCAGATAAACAAATAATTAACAACATAGATCCCATTTCATCACTTCCAATTCACTACTGGAGCACCCTTATGGGTTCTACTTTTCAGAGGACAGGTGTCTACCACCACTTGGACAAGCTCCTGGACAAAGCAGGAGTTCTGGTGATGGTTATGCAGCAATGAAATGAGGAAGATGCTTGGCACTGAAAAACAAAGACAATGCTTCTGCCTATAGACCAGCACCCTTCTGCTCTTCCAGACTCCAGTGACTGGATTCATCTCCCTAGACAGCTCAGCTGCTTCTTTGATCAACAGAGAAAATAAAGATGCTTGTAGAAAAAAGATGGGGAAATTCTTCCCACCCAGACAGACGTTCAACACGCAAAGAGATTTATCTCTCTCTCAAAGGACCACTGAGGGCATGCAGCACATTCATCAGAGACTAGATACCCAGCTTCCAGGTTTACTCCAGATGAACCCACCAGGGGATCAAGGACAAGCTTAGGCATGTGGATCCCATCACTGTAATGCCTAAGGTACACAGGTTCCTACTGGCTGCTGACGTAGAAGCCTTGGTCATCCAAATCAAATGGATGAGCAGGCATTTCAAAAGGTCACAAAAAAAGCCATGGAAAGATGACTTCACAGGACCAAAGAATGCAGTATATGAACACAACTTCTTTTAAGAACAATGTGTCATCTCCCCCTCCTCAAACATAACATCTCAAAAATGTTCTGATAATAAGGAAAAAATTTAAAATGCACACATACAGATTTAGAATGCTTGAATTTTGGGAGGGGTTTTTTGTTTTTAAATTGTTTACTGCCTTAGAAAACTGCAAATAAGCAAATTAATGTAATTTCTACATGAGTGGTGTGCTAGTATTTATAGGAATGTAGTGCCTTATACTTAACTGCAAAAGTAACTATTTACTTAAAGATTAAAGAAAAGTGACAGTTGTCAAATTCTCTGGCACTAAGAAACTATCTTAAGGTTTGCAACTGTAATTTTATCCAACACATTCACTTATGATCCTGATGACATAAGTTTCAGATTCTAGAAACAAATAAAACAAAAGATTGAAAACACAGAATAAAACACATAATACACTCTTAGCACTTCAGGGTTAGAAAACTGTTTTTAAAAGAATAGAAAAAAAAGAATTGCAATAATCATTAACCAAGCTCAGCTTGGTAAAAAAGGTCAGATTAAAATCCAACTCAGAACCATTTATAGCCCCAGCCTCATCAAGATTTATCCCTACACTCAATGTTAACTTTTCAGTAGGTGATAAGCTCAGACAAGCCTGATAAAGTTTTCCAAGGTGCTGACATTGCAGCTAGAGGGTGCTCGGCACCTTCCAGGAACTACCCTCAGCCTCAGGCAGTGGCAAGTGCCAGATACACTCCTTTAATGACTGACAGCACTAAATGCCTCTCCAGAACTCAGCCAGAAGCCTCCCGACTGCTAAGTTTTGGGATAAGGTAACTTTCTCTCTGCTGAGAATTCACCCAAGATTTTTGTTTCCTGCTAGACTCTCATCAGGGGGAGGCAGAAGGATCCTGCTGTGGGTCCTGTAAGGCAGCCCTCCCTTCCTGCCTCTGCCCCTCACACAATTCTGCACCCATTTACCTCCACACAGCTCTTGATATCCAGCCCTCCACACTCCCAGCCCCATTACAGCCATGCTGGGGACCAGAAATCTCAACATTTATTATCCACTAATTAAAACAAACATAACAAAAGAACCCCAAACCCTGGTTAATTTTCCTATTACATAGCTTACTGAAAGTTAGAGTCAAAGACAGCGGTAAACACCTACCTCATTGGCTCTTTTTATTATTTTGTCATCGATGTCAGTGATCCCCATGACCATGACAACTTCAATTCCAAAAAATCTAGTCATTATCCTTCTAATTATATCAAACCTAACATAGGAGCTGGAAGAGAAAAAAACAGGAACTTTTAAACATGCAGTAATAAGAATGAACCCAATTAAAAACCAACAGCACTAACCATATAAATACCCCAACACTCACAATGAAAAGAAATTCAGTGTGTAAGGTGTTTTTCCAGTACCAGTTACCACCTGCACAAAAGTCAAGGAAATTTCCCTTGAACTGGCCTACCCTCTTCTGGCATTAGTGACACATTACATCAAATTTTCTGAGTTTTCTTTTGTTGCATCTATTTATTCAAGCACTGAAGAGCATCACAAGCCACATGTGAGAGAACAGTACAAAATACGACACACATACATCAGGTATTTTTGAAATACACCCCTTGAGCTTTGTATATTTTAACAGGTTTTCAAAAGTCACGTGGCAGAAGAACAGGGAGAAATAATGAAGTATTCAAATGAACTTTGCTTAGGGTTGAGTAATAGCAACAGCTCCCTGCCACCAGTAAACTATTTAATTCACACACCACCACAGATCTTTTCTGATAGCAAAGAGTAGCTGATCTGTGGGTTACTTTGTTTTACTTGAGCTTGAGAATAAACATTATTCTCACGACTATTCAGGTTCTTTGTCACAAAACAGTGTTTAGATCAATGCAGGTACAAGCTTTACAGGGCTGTTGCAGCTCCTCACAGGCTCTCCATTTGTAATTCTCAAAACACTCTTTGACTGAGTAAAATCCAATTATTAGGCAGAAGGCGACTAGAAGCAATGGGTCTGCCCTACAAGGTGATGAGAACACTCAGCCTTTTTGGGCTATTTTCTCCAAAGCCAGCAAGGAGACTCACAGACCTACAGGTTCCCATTTCACCTGAAGTTCCACACAAACTGCAACTCCCATGGCTGTCAGAGCAAAGTGTAAGCAAATACTAGAATGGATTTACACCCTTCCCCTTAGCTGCATATGCTAGGAAGCATGAAGGTGCTCAGTTATGGATGTGTAATATATTGATGATGAAAACTACTTTTTGTTGTTGTTTGCAACATGCCCATGTTGAAAACAGACTTTTTGAAAGCCTTGCAGCCAGGGAGATAGTTTTTAATGAGTACCAGCTCACTGGGAGTAAGGTTTGTCTAATGCAGTGACACAATTCCTTAAGAATATTAAATTGGTCTTTGGATCATGTTCAGAGGAACAATGCCAGCATCAAAAGCTAGATATTAGATTTAATAGCCCTGCAGTCACTGTTCCCTCTCCTCTGATCTTCCAACTGAACTGATGGAAGTAACACTGCAAGAGCCAGAGCAGATCTCCTGACACCTCAAAAACCAAGGTCCTTACCACTTCAGAGCTGAAAAGAAAAAAAACAAACCCAAAACAGTCAAAATCCAGTGCAGCAGAGCAGACATAAGGGACAGAATTAAATCTCCTCACATGCTTGGTTTTACTCTCATTTCCATGCATCCAGGCAGGAACCTGAATGTCAACCAGACTGCAGCTCAAACCAGAATGATCAAGGTCAGTCCCAGAACTGAGGGGAAGAAAAAGTATTATCTGCCTGTTTACATTTTCCTTTATATAGATTGGTGTTGGATGTTGTAAGGAAGAATAAAGAGCATCTGTTTTTAAAACTGGAAGCACAACACTCTAGAAAAAGTGGGATTATTTAGATATATAAGAACTCCTTGTGAAGGGGAAGGAGGAGGGGAGAAAAAAATAATGCCATTATTTTAAATTTTGTTCTCAAGGATCTCAAGCTCTTCTCTATTATCCATTTCTGCATTATTACCTGCCACATTTGTTGTGCTTGCCCCAAGTCAAATGCAAGGAGAGGGAAAAAAGTAATTCTAGTGAAAAGAATGTTGCAAGTGTACAACAAAACAATGTTATTTGACAAGAGTGGCATAGTAGCAACAGCCACTACTCCATTTGACTTCATGCTATTTCCCAGGCCTGTAGACCCCCAGCAGCAGCAGGCACTTCAGCATTCAACATTCCATGGTTGGACTGAGCTACATGTGAAAAAATACACAATTTAAAAAAATAACTAGAACCAAGAGTGCTCCATCATCCTGAACAAATCAGCTGAGCAATAGGATGCCAAGAATGACATGTGTAACACCAGAGATACTGGAAAGGAACAGCCAACTCCTCCCCTGCTGGAAGGTTTAACTGATGAGAAAAGAGACCAGAAGGTCTTCAGTGCAGGCACCTTGTCACACAACACTGCTACAGGAACAACCTGTGAAGGTGCTTAAAGAGGCAGCAGAAGAGACTTCAATATAAATATATGGTGTATCTGCACCAAAGGCAATATTCAGCATTAACTACTCTTTCTTAAATCAGCAAGTGAAAAGGTCAAACCCAAGTGATGTGGACATATGGCAAACCTTCACATCAGGAAAGCTTGAAACTGCTCTTTAGACACAGGGTGAGAAAAGATGGGTAAGAGAACAGGCAGAGTGAGCAAGGCCTTTCTGCTCCCTCCTTTAATCAAATGAGTCTGGAGGCAGGAGAACCACTGACAAAACCAAACATTTCAAAGCCACAGAATGCTCCCAGACCAAAGGGTGAAACTCTCCACCTCTGTAAACACTGTACTCTATCTAGATCCACTGTAGCTCTGCAATTCCCTCCCCTGTTACACCACATTAGACAGAAAGGTCCTGCCATACTAGAGAACCTCAACTGAGCCATTAAGAAAAGAAACTTATTACCACCTTTTTATATAGTTGCTTTCAAGTGATGATTCTAAATTGTAGTAATTTCAAGGTAAATTGTGATAGAGCCTGTAATACAATAACTACATATTTAAACACACAAATTACTATAACTTTTTCAAAAATATTAAAGTTTCCCTGAAGGTACTAAATACAAAAAAAAGTAATTTAAGATATCATTTTCTTGATTTTTTACATCACCAGTAAAAGCCAGGTCAGTTTTCTGCCAAGGCTGGACAAAAGCTAGGAGAAAAAAGACACCACTACATATGCACAACAGTACAGCAGCATTAACATCAGCATTGCCAACAGTAATTCTACATTGTATTGGGTTTTCTGTGACCAGTGTTGGGGCTGCAGGAGTGGCTTCCGTGAGAAGCTGCCAGAAGCTTCCCCCATGTCCAGCAGAGCCAATGCCAGCTGGCTCCAGGATGGACCTGCCATGGCCAAGGCTGAGCCCATCAGAAGTAACACTTCTGTAACAACATTTAAGAAGAAAAAAAAACGAAATTATTGGGCAGATGAAAATTGCAGTCAGAGAAGCGCAGAGAGAGAACATGTGAACAATGCAGACACCAAGGTCAGCGCAGGAGGAGGGGCAGGAGGGGCTCCAGGCGCTGGAGCTGAGATCCCCCTGCAGCCTGTGGTGAAGACCATGGTGGAGCAGCTGTGCCCCTGCAGCCCATGGAGGACCAGAGGGGTGCAGAGATCCACCAGGTGGATGCCCAAAGGAGGCTGTGACCCTGTACGAGGCCCTTGTTGGAGCAGGGTCCTGGCAGGGACCTGCAGACTTGTGGAGAGAGGAACCCACATGGGAGCAAGTTTTCCTGGTATGACTTGTGGCCCTGTGGGAGACCCATGCTGGGGCAGCCTGTGCCCAAAGGACTGTAATGTGGAAAAGTGACCAACATTGCAGCAGTTTGTGAAGAACTACTTGTGAAGTTAATGAAGAACTGTTGTATGTAGGAGTGACTCACACTGCAGTTCACAGAGGACTGCCTCCTGTGGGAAGGACTCCACAGGGAGCAGGGGAAGGACTCCTCTCCCTGAGCAGCAGCAGACACAACTTGCGATGAACTGACCATAACCCTCACTCCCCATTTCCCTGAACCACTGAAGGGGAGTGGTAGAACTTAGGAATGAGGGAAGGGCGGGGGGGAAGGTATTTTTAAGATGTATTTTATTTCTCACTATCCTGCTCTGATTTTTTTACTAATGCATTTCATTAATATTCCCACTTCAAGTCTGTTTTGCCCATGACAGGGATCAGTGAGTGATCACTCCTGGTCCTTATCTCATGCCCTTCCTAGTATTTTCTCTCCTCTCTCCAGTTGCAGAGGACAGGGGAGTGAGAGAGTAGCTTTGGTGGGAACCTGGTGTCCAGCCAGGGTCAACACACTACAGACTGGAACTTTAAGTCTTCTTTTGAGAATGAGAGTGAAGCAGCAGTTGTGCAGTACTGCAATGGCTCAACATTAAGCAAAATTCAACATGAATTTCTGAATGAAGTTGAGAGAGGACCAGAAGCTGTAAAATCCCCTAAATTAAAAGTATATTATTCAACTGAAATGCAAAATATCTGATCTTCATAGAGATGGCAATTATCTGAGAAGCCCCAGCTCACTCAAGGAGCCCAATGCATCTTGTTTTTTAAGAATGAGAAGACAGAAGCTCAAGAGCAGCTTGAGCTGCTGTAACTCCCCTCAGCTTCACAGAACAGCAGACACCTTGTTTTAAAACATGCCTGATGAACAGACATGCAACCTAGCAACAACCTTCTCTAGTGTTAAAGTACTTTTTCAAAGTTACTTACAATGAAGCTGGTTTACTATTGTAACAATCTTAACAAACTACAGCAAACACTACGCATCTTTTTTTTGTTTTTGAACATAATATGTCACTGAACTGTTACTACACAAAAAGGCTTTTAAGCTACCTGGGCTTCCTGAGATTTCAGAACTGATATGCTCATCCGCTGACCTTAAAAGAACCTTTTTAATAATCACCCCTGGATGGCTTTTCCTTGGTGCCAACACAGTACCAAACTAAACCTGAGGTGAAAATATCATTTCACACAGCCAAGAGGCTCTGCTCCAGGATCACAACTCTTCTGCATGAGAGGACACGTTATGCTCATATGATTTGAAACAACACACTCTACCCAGACAAACTGTGCACATTCCTAACGCTTGTTCCCAACACAAACACACACACGTATACTTTTGTCTCTGTCTGGACTGGGCAGCACCAACAGCCCTTTAGGCACTCCCTCAGCCCAAGAGGAAAAATATACAACAAACAGACTTTTGCCCTTTGCACGGCACAGGAGCCGAAGGGCCGGGCCCCGTGTCCCAGTCACGGCTCTGCCACCCGCACACACGCTGGGGGCTGGGGCTGCCCCGCACTCCCGGCTCCCTCCCGGGCCGGGGATGCCCCGCACTCCCGGCTCCCTCCCGGGCCGGGGATGCCCCGCACTCCCGGCTCCCTCCCGGGCCGGGGATGCCCCGCACTCCCGGCTCCCTCCCGGGCCGGGGATGCCCCGCACTCCCGGCTCCCTCCCGGGCCGGGGATGCCCCGCACTCCCGGCTCCCTCCCGGGCCGGGGATGCCCCGCACTCCCGGCTCCCTCCCGGGCCGGGGATGCCCCGCACTCCCGGCTCCCTCCCGGGCCGGGGATGCCCCGCACTCCCGGCTCCCTCCCGGGCCGGGGATGCCCCGCACTCCCGGCTCCCTCCCGGGCCGGGGATGCCCCGCACTCCCGGCTCCCTCCCGGGCCGGGGATGCCCCGCACTCCCGGCTCCCTCCCGGGCCGGGGATGCCCCGCACTCCCGGCTCCCTCCCGGGCCGGGGATGCCCCGCACTCCCGGCTCCCTCCCGGGCCGGGGATGCCCCGCACTCCCGGCTCCCTCCCGGGCCGGGGATGCCCCGCACTCCCGGCTCCCTCCCGGGCCGGGGATGCCCCGCACTCCCGGCTCCCTCCCGGGCCGGGGATGCCCCGCACTCCCGGCTCCCTCCGGGCTCCCCGGCGCCGCGGTCCGGGACGCGCGTCCCACTCACCAGGCGTGCCCGAGGTGTGCCCGGTCATACACTGTGGGCCCGCAGCTGTACCTGCGGAGAGCGGGGGAAAACACAGTCACAGAACTGTCAGGGGTGGAAAGGATCGTCCAGGGCAGCCCCCTGACAAGGCTGGGTCACCTGGAGCAGGGGACACAGGAACGCGTCCAGGTGGGTTTGGAATGTCTCCAGAGAGGGAGACTCCGCAATCCCCCTGGGCAGCCTGTTCCAGGGCTCTGCCACCCTCTGTGTAAAGAAGTTCCTTCTCATGTTGAGCTGAAATTTTTCGTGTTTTAGTTTATGGCCACTGCTCCTCGACCTGCCTCCGGGCACCGCTGAAAGGAGTCTGGCACCATCCTCCTGACACCCACCTTTGAGATATTTATATGCATTAATGGGGTCCCCTCTGAGGCTTCTCTTCTCCAGACTAAACAGGCCCAGCTCCCGCAGTCTCTCCTCATAAGAGAGATGCTCCAGAGACTCCTTAACATCTCTGTGGCCTCCGGTGTACCCTCTCCAGTAGCTCCTTGTCCTTCTTGTACTGGGGAGCCCGGACCCGGGCACAGGAACCGTTTCCGGACACCAAGTCCTGCCGCCAGCCCCGTCACCCCCAGTGCCCGCCCGCCGCGACGCGGTACCAGGTCGCCACTCCCTCCGTGGCCAGCACGAGCTGNGCCGCCGCCCCGCGCAGCATCGCCCGCACAGCGCCCGGCCGAGAGCAGGGGCAGGCCGCGGGGAACGGGCACAGCCCGCCGAGACACCTGCGCCGCCAGTGCGGGCACAGCGGGAGCGCACGGGAGCTGCCGCCGGAGCGCAGGAAGGGGCGGCGCCTGCGGGCGGGGCGGGGCCGCTCCCGAGCGCGCCGCGGTCCCGGGGTGAGTGCGGCGGGCACGGGATCGTGGGGCGCGCACTTGGGTTCTGCTGAAAATGATCGCGGAGCTTTGGTGGATGAGAAATTGACCGTGAGCCGGCAGCGTGAGGCGGCCAGGGGGGGCAGGGGTGCCCTGGGGTGCATCGGGAAGACTCTGGGCAGCAGGTCGAGGGAGGGGATCCTGCCCCTTTACTCATCCTTGGGGAGGCCACGTCTGGAGGGCTGTGTCCATTCCTGGGCTCCTCAGGACAATAAAGACAAGGAGCTACTGGAGAGTGTCCAGCAGAAGCCACAAAGATGATGAGGGGTCTGGAGCATCTCTTTTACAAGGAGAGACTGGGGGAGCAGGGCCGGTTTAGTTTGGAGAAGACAGAGGGGACCTCATTAATGCGTATAAATATCTCAAAGGTGGGTGCCAAGACGGTGGTGCCCAGCGACAGGACAAAGAGCAATGGCCATGAACTAAAACATGAGAAGTTTCAGGTCAACATGAGAAAGAACTTCCTTACGTTGAGAGCGGCACAGCACGAACAGACTGCTCAGGGAGGTCATGGAGTCTCCCTCTCTAGAGACATTCCAAACCCACATGGTCACCTGCTTCAGGTGACCCTGCCTTGGCAGAGGCGTTGGACTGGATGATTTCTAGTGGTCCTTTTGAATCCTTATAGTTCTGTGACTCTGTGAATCTGTTTTGCACAGTCTTTCAGGTGAGGGAATGGCTAGCAGCCAGTTAGCTCCTGAAAGAAAAACATGGTGTGAGATTCCCAAGCTGGACTTAATAAATCAGTCTCAGAAAACACTTCTGCACCCCACTGACACCCATGTACCTATGTGATAAAGTCCTACACAACCTGAGCATTTTCAAAAATTACATAAAGTGCTGCTGGGTACTCAGGTACCCTGGGCTTTAGCCAGCTGACTACCAAGGTCTGTTTCCTTTCCAGCGTCACAACAAGCAAAGGGTGTGTGTTTTCTGATGATGCTTCTCTCATCTCATTGTGTTCTTTCTTTCTTTCTCTTTCTTTCTTTCTTTCTTTCTTTCTTTCTTTCTTTCTTTCTTTCTTTCTTTCTTTCTTTCTTTCTTTCTTTCTTTCTTTTCTTTCTTTTCTTTCTTTTCTTTCTTTTCTTTCTTTTCTTTCTTTTCTTTCTTTTCTTTCTTTTCTTTCTTTTCTTTCTTTTCTTTCTTTTCTTTCTTTTCTTTCTTTCTTTTCTTTCTTTTCTTTCTTTCTTTTCTTTCTTTCTTTTCTTTCTTTCAGAGCCTCCTGAGTAAACAGAGCTTAACTGGCTGCAACACCTTGATCCACTTTGGACACTGTAAGCTACTTAACTAGAGTGAATAACAGAGTAATGGAACAGATGTAAGGGTGCTGAAAATCTTTTTTTAACTAACGTCTTGTTTCCAAAAGAAACTAAGAGCAGGGACCAAGGAAACAAGTCAGAACTCTGCAAACATATATAATATTCTTACAAAGATACTCAGAGGAATGGAGTACCTTTCCTATGAGCATAGGCTGAGAGAGCTGGTGCTGTTCATCTCCGAGGAGACCTTACAGAAGCCTTCCAGTACCTAAAGAGGGCTTATAAAAAAGGGGAGAGCAACTTTTTACATAGTGATAGGACAAGGGGGGAACAGTTTTGGACTAAGAGAGAAGAGATCTAGATTAGATGTCAGGAAGAAATTCTTTTACTCATAGGGTAGGTAGGTAGTGGAACAGGTTGCTCGTAGAAGCTGTGCATGCCCCATCCCTGGAAGTGTTCAAGACCAGGTTGGATGGGGGTCTGAACAACCTAATGCAAGGTGTCCCTGCCCATGTCAGGCAGGCTGGAACTGGATGGTCTTTAAGGTCCCTTACAACTCAAGCCATTCTACGATTCTGTGAATATTTTCCCCAGATATTTTTCCAGCTTTCGACCAGATGACATCCTCAGCTGAATGCCTTGGAGGTTTTTGTTGCACTCCTCTCCACTCCCCAATCCCCACCCAGTTTTTGTATCCTTCCTCTGTATATTGCTGTACCATTAATTTTCCTGGTCTCTGTGAACTCGCATCAACTCCAAACTTTGACATGGGTTACTGAAGGTCTTCTGCTGTTTTTAGGAAGCAACCTCTTGGAATGTCTTGAAGTTGAAGCCCGTGAGCTCCAGCTGCAGCCACCCTTCTCTTGCATAAGAAGAGAGGGTGAACTGTCAGTGCCAGTACATGTTGTCTATCCTACTCCAAACTGCCTTCTTCCACACGAGCCTCTAAGCAGGCTGCTCAGAGCAGAGCCTTTTCAGGTCTCCCAGACCACTGTGTTACCTGCTAGAGCACCTTGTTGACCTTTGGGAGGAAGGTCATACTGAACAATCACAGCCTTTCTTCACTGGCTGCTGAAGGCCTGCCTGTGGTGAGATGACTCACAGAAGTCCTTGTATAGTTTCCTCTTCTAGATTTGATAGATTTTTGTATTATGTAATAATAAGATCTTTTAAAATCATTGCTTTTACATAATAATGTCTGTCTACACCTTGCTTCATTTTAGAGAGTATCGGATATAGAGCCCTACCAGGAGCAAATGGTTCCACTTTCCACAAAATTCGTCATTTTAACAGTCTTAACTTCAAATAAGAAACCTATTTTATGGTCTTGCTAATTTGAGACTATCTGGGATGAAACTGAAGACGCCATCCAATAACCTTTGTAAATGTTTGCTTTGTATGTTTTTTAGGAAGCTTCACAAGCCAATTATTTCAGTTTCCATAGTGAGCTGTTTTTGCTGTCTTTGCTGTTCAACACACATCTAGTTAAAAGTTGTGGTTAGCTTTGTTGTCTTCTTTGTTCTGTGTGGGTCCAAGCACTTTGACGGAGTCCAAGTCAATACTAAGTAACAAGGAATGTTTTTCAGCCTTAATTCCAGGTTTAGTTATCATGGATGAAACTGCAAACAGATCGGAAGAATGTAAGAGTTTTTTCTTTCCCGGTGGTTTCAGAAGGCTTAGTGTGTGCTGTCCAGTCTGGCTTTTAGCATTTAGTCCAGAAATCTCTATGTTCTGCTCTAAAATTTTATTTTCTGATGGTGGGAAAGGCCACAATTATTAAATGCCTAAAATAAGCAACTAACATCATCCACACTTGAGATTTAATGCAGTAGAATATATTCAGTGGAACAATGGAAAGTATTTTTCAAGCACTGAAGTACCAAAAGAACATATTACCAAGTACAAGCAAAAGTAATCCTGATGGATTAGAACCATAAATTGTTAATTTTAAAAATACCAGCATTCTCATAAACAATTGGGTCTGTGGCTGTAAGCACACTTCCACTTCAGCCACCTATACCAATACCCTGGGACATGCACAACAGTCATCTACCCGAGAGGCAAAATAGCAGCAAAGGATTTTCTGCCTCCATCAAGAGACCTGTGCTTCCACTTGCAGTAGAAGATGCCTTTAGAGGTTGCCAGCAGTTGGAGCCATGGTACACCCAATGGATGCCAGACCTGGGCCTGCCGTGTTCCTGATACTTCTGTCTTTTCTGAACAGCCAGTAGGAAATGGGATCTGCAGAGCAGTACATCTCTTAAGTCACAATCCCACTGGGGCACATCTGTCTGAGCTTCAGGTAAACTGCTGTTTCAAGGGGATACACACATATTTAATATTGTCAGGTCATCTCCTGTTTTTCTTGGGAGCCATTAAGGCTAAAACTTAGTTTTAAATGAAAACAAACTCTTAAGGTGAAGGGGTGACTCCTGAACACCTTAGAATGGGTCCGTTTGTTTTCTGTCCGTTTATCTGTGTGTGCAAGAAGGCAATGTTGCCCCTCCACCCTTGATCAATAGGGAAGAATCTGTTGGAAGCACAGCTGTGTGTGCTGTCCACCAGCAGCACTGGCATCATGCCTGTGGTGGGCAGGGAGGATCTCTGGGGATTTTGGCTCACCTGGCTCCTATCTTTTCCTGTTTCCAGTCCCAGGAGTACCTCCGAGATTTGTCGCTAGAGATAAGATCAGCGGGAAAATCCCAGACCGTGTTTTCTATCATACATGAATTAAGCTAAAAAATAATTTTTCCTTTCCATTTATCATTAGGAGACAGATGCTTTGTGAGGTTTTACAGTTTTCCCCCTATTGCTAAACGTGTATTTTTCTTCTAAAAAATGAAACCACACCAGCTTAGAATTGTTGACAGAGGAAAAACACAGCATTTGCCATGTTATCAAGAGCACATTGCCAGGATCTGTGGCCATTGTTGTCAGGTTCTAGTTCAGGAACCTGGCAAGGAAGCTGACCCTAAAAAAGTAAGTAGGGGAAAGGTTATAAAAACAAACTACAAACCAAAAGCGAAGATGAGCTAAATCCACTGCAGTGGATTTCTCTTGGTGCCGTGTAGTAGTCTGTAATAATAGACACATTTTGACTTAGCTTTTATTTGTACAAAATCTAGGTGCTTATCAGTTTGCTCCAGAATCTTGTTTGATTTTTAAAAGAATAAAAATTGTCTCAAGCTTATTACAAAAGGCACGGCTCAGAAATATTGTAAATGTTGAGCGGCCATTCCACTAAATATTCACCAAGTAAAGAGTATGTTTTATGTAAGAGAAATCATCTTGAGATACCAAGTTCAAATGGGTGATTCTGAGGAATTGAAATAAGACTGCAAAAGAAACTCCATTGGTGGACATAAACCACATAAATTTTGTTGCTGTTACCAAAGGCCAAGTGCCATGAATTCAGTAAGGGTTCAGATTGGTGTCTTTGCCAGTGGTTTCCAACTGTTGAGGTCTATCTCTCTTGAACTCGCTAAAGGAATGTGGAGCCCATGGAATATGCCGCCCTTGATCTGTGTTGACTCTGTTGACACTCTGGGACAACTCAGAGGTGCTTCTGTCTTGGCCTTCTACTGCAACACACGTTTAGTAATTTCAGTCAGAATTTCCTGCTCACCTTTAGTGCCAGTTTAATGCTGTTTAAGCTGACTACTGCTTTGGAGGTGCACCAGTGCAACAGGGGCAAGAAAGAGATGGCAGCAGCCAGAAAACAGGTGTGGAAGGAGGCAGCAAGTGCAACTGTCTCAGAGCAAGCAGAGGAGCTGTATTCCAGTGAAATCTTTAAGTAGTACTTGACTGATTAAAAACAGTTTAGAATGGCAGGCCTACGTTAGAGAGGTGCTTAGAAAGTTCACCAAGTTCTTGAGCCTTTACTGGGAAGCAGAAAAAGGACAAACTCAACTAGATTTGTTTTCCGGATTTTAGGATACATTAATCCCACATCATTTGCTGACATGAACGGGTATTTCTGGCCCAAATATCTGTAAACAGTATACACTATCTACCACATAGCCAATGCATACTGCATGAAAGTGTGAACCATGACGTCTCTGCTGGTCTTTGTACTTGCAAACCTAAGCTCTGCTCACCTTGCCTGTAAACTATTTGCAGTTTTGTTTCAAAACCTTCAGCCACAAGCAAAATGAACAGACTTGTAAAATTCTCTTACCATTATCCAGGTAAGCATGAATTTAGCCTCAAAAATTAAACAGGCAAGGAAAAAAAACTCTCTAAGCATATGTAAGTATAGGAGAGAGATTAAACTATTAAATGGTGTGGAAACAGCAACTCATTAGCAGGAATACCTCATCTGATTCACCTGTACTTATAAAGTATAACAACAAACAATCAGATGATGCTCTTTTGTAATAAACAGAGACACGACTGTAATGATTACATAGTATTTCACATAGCAATATTTAGCTAAGGCAGGGAAGGAGAAAGGAGGCAGACAGAATACCTTGTACCTTGTTCCTCTCCTCTTACGTGCAGTATCTGCGTATTTCTGGCATGTTCAGAGGTTTGGGATTTTATATTCCTCATATTAAGTATTCTGAGCTTTATGTTGATGAGGTGAAATAACCATAATGACTGTAATAACTGTAATTACCAAAATACATGTTATATGAAGTACATAACATTTTATATATAAACACACATAACACGTATATATTACACAGTAGTTGTGCAAGTTGTTCATCTGGTTACAGGTTCCCTTGATTCCAGCGGCTGTGAGTTTAGATCTCTAGTAAGAGCTTCAAGAAACTTCGAAAATCCCAGAGGTTTGGGTTTCTAAATAGGAAAGATTTTTTGTAAACAGTGCAAAGGGGCTTGAGAGCAGGAAGAAGAGAGTTACATACTTTCATCCTCTACTGAAATACAGGAAATAATAAGAAAATTAAGCCCGTGAGTCTCTTCCTTCTTCGACACGTGACAAGCACTTCTGAGTTCTTCACCAAAGTAAGAAATGGGCTCTAATATGAAAAAAAAAAAATCTGAAACTCCATTCAAAATATCCCATCTCTCGCTTACTGTAGTTCAGAGGCAAGAGACCAAAATAAAAAGAAAGCAGAGGAGGAGGGAAAGCAGAAGTGGGCAATTTGCATCAGCTCCACACCTTCCAAAACCTTCCAGCCTGGAGATGTGCACATATACCTGATTTTCTCCTTCCCCACCCAGCTTCCTAAAACAACACCTGAAATGCTGCTGAGCCCAGAGGGAGGTACAGAGGATAGGTATTTCTGGGTACAGGTATATTTGATTACAGCATTATACAAAGCACTGAACATCATTTTCGATGCTTCAGTGCTTTGAAGAGGACCTTCAAAATAGATACCAAAGGCAATTTCAGTTGACCTGAATCCCATGCTTTCCTGAGGGCTTGTACAAAGTGCAGTGACGGTTTTCTCTCACTCTTCTCATCACACACGAGATGCTAACAGAGGACAATCTAGTAGACAGCACTCTTAAGAGGCAGATGACACCAAGCTCTCTATTCTCTGCATATAATCTGTCAATACTTTTGAGCGGATTACTGAAGTTTACCAGGTTGCACTTACACTTCAATCTCCCTTCCTAAATTTGTCTCTAAGGAGGAGGGGCAGAGGTTCCTGCTTAGCAGCAGGTACTTTCACAAACTGATTTCTTATTTGTATATTTAATTACTAGTGTGTGTCTAGAATGATGATTACCTGTTTTTGCAAGAATGACTCTTTTCAGGAGTCATCTGAATTCAGATGTCTTGACTCTACTGAGTCATAATTATTGGCTTGGGTTCTCACACTCGCCAGGGGACTGTTAACTACCTGTAATTGCCGACAGTGGCTCAGCTTCTTCCAGGCACGGGTGGAACAGGCTCCACGGTGTTCCCGGGCTGGGAAACTCCCTGTCGGTGCAACCGCAGGCAGGTCCACAAACACCCGGCTTGGAGCACTGCCTACATGCCGTAGTACTCAAATTTTAAGTTAAAAACCTAAGATCTTGTGTACGTGAGGCTTACACCAGCGACTCGTGGAAAGAGAAAACGAGAGAAGAACAAACTTGCAGGTATCGTCAGAAAGCAAGCCTCTGCCCGGAGCCGTGGGTCGGGCTCAGCTCCAAGAGGCTCAGCCGCGGGGCCGCCGCCACTCCCCAGAGGGGTTTGGGTGCGTGGGGGGACACCGGGGCTGCCCGGCAGCCCAGCTCTGCCCCCGAGTCGGTGCCACCGGAGGGGAACGGGGTCGAGCTGCCCCACCGGCACGTCCCTCAAGGGGTGAGTCAGTGCCCCCCAACCAGGGGATTGCCGGTGACGTCTGCTAAGGAAAACAAGAGGCTGGAGGCGCGGGTTGTTTTGCTCGGCTGGAGCTGGGGGAGGTCCTTCCAGCCCCGCCTTCAGTGCCGGATCCCGGCGGGGTCGGGACATAGCAGCGGCGCTGGCGGACAGACGGGGCCGGGACTGCGGCCGGGGCCGGGGGCGGGGCCGGGGCCGGGTGCCCCCGCGCAGCCGGCCCGCCCTGGCGGGGAAGGCGCGGGCAACGCGGGGC